>OX457043.1:19154515-19357950 GCA_949752735.1 Lumbricus terrestris | reverse complement strand
ATGGCATCTTTCACCCTCCAAATCATTCAACCTCACCCTCCAACCCTCCATTCCACCCTCCCCACCAACAAATAAGCATTTTACACACAAGAGCTGAACATTATGGAAGCGAGAAACTTAGAGAGCGGCCAATCAGAAGTATAGATTCCATAGACATGGCATCTTTCACCTTCCACATCATTCAACCTCACCCTCCAACCCTCCATTCCACCCCTCCCCACCCACAAATAAGCATTTTACACACAAGGACTGCACAAGCACGCAGCTTCGAACCCTAGAGAGCGACCAATCAGAAGTATAGATCCCATAGGCATGGCAGCTTTCCCCATCCACAGCATTCAACCTCACCCTCCAACCCTCCATTCCACACCTCCCCACGCACAATTATTCATTTTACACACATGAGCTGAACATTATGGAAGCGAGAAACTTAGAGAGGAGGCAAACAGGAGGCTATATTCCATAGGCATTGCATCTCTCATCCTCCGCAGCATTCAACCTCACCCTCCAACCCGCCATTCCACCCCTCCCCACCCACAAATATACATTTTACACACAAGAACTGGCCAATCAGAAAGCTTGAAACCTAGTGAGTGACTAATCAGAAGGCGAGAAATCCTACACACAAGCCACCCCACCCTCCAAACCTACACGCCTTCACTCCACACACACAAATTTGGCATACATGTATAAAATTTAAGCAACTAGCAACCGCTAAATCCTTAACATGAACCACTCAGAAGAATATAATTCATACATATTTACCAAACATATTCCCAATATTCGATATTTTATTCGAAATTATACATATAACAGCAATAAATACAATTAAATTATACTAAATTATGACAATTATTCAGAATTTGCTACAATACTAAGCAAACTATAGCAGACAAGAGCCATTTTCTTATATATTTCTTCTATATTTCTTACATTTCAAGCAAGTACAACCCCAAAAACCGACGAATCGCTCACCCTTCCGTTCGGAATATGGTATCATTTCTTATTTCCTTGCACACACGAACTCAAAAACCGACGAATCACTCACCCTTCCGTTCGGAATATGGTATCATTTCTTATCTCCTTACACACACGAACTCAAAAACCGACGAATCACTCACCCTTCCGTTCGGAATATGGTATCATCATTTCTTATTTCCTTGCACACACGAACTCAAAAACCGACGAATCGCTCACCCTTCCGTTCGGAATATGGTGTCATTTCTTATTTCCTTGCACACACGAACTCAAAAACCGACGAATCGCTCACCATTCCGTTCGGAAGATGGCGACATTTCCCATTTCCTTGTACACAAGAACTCAAAAACTTAAGAACCTTGCAACATTTCACTATCAATATGGCGAAATTTCTAACTTTCTTGCACACACGAACTCAAAAACCGACGAATACCTCAACCTTCCAATCCCAAGATGGCGATATTTCTAACTTTCTTGCACACACGAACTCAAAAACCGACGAATACCTCAACCTCCCAATCCCAAGACGGCGATATTTCTAACTTTCTTGCACACACGAACTCAAAAACCGACGAATACCTCAACCTTCCAATCCCAAGACGGCGATATTTCTAACTTTCTTGCACACACGAACTCAAAAACTGACGAATGTCTCAACCTTCCAATCCCAAGACGGCGATATTTCTAACTTTCTTGCACACACGAACTCAAAAACTGACGAATACCTCAGCCTTCCAATCCCAACATGGCGATATTTCTAAATTTCTTGCGAACACAAACTCAAAAACCGACAAATACTTCAACCTTTCACGGCCAAGATGGCGACATTTCTTACTTCCTTGCGCACAGAAACTCAAAAATCGATGAAACGGGCAACAGGCCTATCAGCCGAATGCAACATGGCCGCCTTTCTACATCATACGCACATACACAGCATTTCTTGCGAGGCTAAGTCCAAATATTCCATATATGTGTCTTTCAATTCACAAGATGTCGCATCTTCACTCTTTCACACACATACACATGAAACCAAAAGACATGAAAACACACAAACTTCTGCTCCCAAGGTGGCACCTGCACAACTTTTCCTGTTCGGATATATCCAAATAACGAACACATAAGGCGGTTCTCATACGCATAAGGCCGGCTATCACACGCACGCAATTTTTCCACTACAAGGTAATACACAGACAGACTTTTACACGCACTCTCACACACGCACACAGACAACTTTCTAACTACAAGATAATGCACAGGCAATCTTTTACACACACAAACACATGAACTCTTAAAATTTCTAAGTTACAGACATATACTTTGTACAATTTTATAACTTAAGGTAGTAAGGACACATGAAACAACGAAATATATAATCTGTATAAGGCAATTGCACGTAATTCATATATGTAAAGTTGCAGGAATTGACCATTGGCACAGGTAAAATGATAAGTATGATAGTTGTGCGAGCGAATAGGACTTGGATTTTTCGAATTATTTCAAAGTCAGTCGCATGCCATTACCAATATACGAATTCAAACAGCCAAATTCACTAAGTATGAAATGCAGAAATTGCATGGGGAACGTTGTAAGATGCAAAGTGTGGGGTGGGGAGAGGGGCACATTCTTCAGTTTGTGGAAACAAAGGTGTTCATTGGTTGCAATATGACAGCAATTTTGGTAAAGTTAGGTTTGCAGGAAGCGCATTACATGGCTTTTTAGGGGTGAGTGTGTTAAGTTGGCGAAATATGGGGTGGGGAGAGTGTGCAGGCTTAGATTTTGCGGAAACAAAAGATGTGACTCACATGCGATGAGTCATCGATTTCAGCAAAGTGCGATTATAGCGAGCGAAGAATGCAAGTTAGGGCTGCGAGCAGCATATTACAAGGTGAATTAGGTGTAGCTGACACGCGTTACTTGGTCGAAACCGGCGTTCGACAAATCGAAAATGCTAAGTTCCTAAATTTTTGCAGGGCAAATTCGCGCGCGGCGGTCCCTTTCGTGCGCTGCGGCGGCGGCGACGCGGCGTCCCGTCCCTCACGGGCGACTTCGACTCCTGCTGCGTGGCGACGGATGCGACATGCACTCCCAATCGATCGTGCTTTGACTCGTATGAAGCTAAAGTCTCATGCGTATTGTGGGTTATGGAAATTATCGAAAGATTTGTGTCGGGGCGTATTCGACTTTAGCTTGTACGGGTCAAAGCTTGATCTAATTGGGCGCGCATGTTGCAGCCGTCGCCACGCCGCAGGAGTCGAAGTCGCCCGTGAGGGACGGGACGCCGCGTCGCCGCCGCCGCAGCGCACGAAAGGGACCGCCGCGCGCGAATTTGCCCTGCAAAAATTTAGGAACTTAGCATTTTCGATTTGTCGAACGCCGGTTTCGACCAAGTAACGCGTGTCAGCTACACCTAATTCACCTTGTAATATGCTGCTCGCAGCCCTAACTTGCATTCTTCGCTCGCTATAATCGCACTTTGCTGAAATCGATGACTCATCGCATGTGAGTCACATCTTTTGTTTCCGCAAAATCTAAGCCTGCACACTCTCCCCACCCCATATTTCGCCAACTTAACACACTCACCCCTAAAAAGCCATGTAATGCGCTTCCTGCAAACCTAACTTTACCAAAATTGCTGTCATATTGCAACCAATGAACACCTTTGTTTCCACAAACTGAAGAATGTGCCCCTCTCCCCACCCCACACTTTGCATCTTACAACGTTCCCCATGCAATTTCTGCATTTCATACTTAGTGAATTTGGCTGTTTGAATTCGTATATTGGTAATGGCATGCGACTGACTTTGAAATAATTCGAAAAATCCAAGTCCTATTCGCTCGCACAACTATCATACTTATCATTTTACCTGTGCCAATGGTCAATTCCTGCAACTTTACATATATGAATTTCGTGCAATTGCCTTATACAGATTATATATTTCGTTGTTTCATGTGTCCTTACTACCTTAAGTTATAAAATTGTACAAAGTATATGTCTGTAACTTAGACATTTTAAGAGTTCATGTGTTTGTGTGTGTAAAAGATTGCCTGTGCATTATCTTGTAGTTAGAAAGTTGTCTGTGTGCGTGTGTGAGAGTGCGTGTAAAAGTCTGTCTGTGTATTACCTTGTAGTGGAAAAATTGCGTGCGTGTGATAGCCGGCCTTATGCGTATGAGAACCGCCTTATGTGTTCGTTATTTGGATATATCCGAACAGGAAAAGTTGTGCAGGTGCCACCTTGGGAGCAGAAGTTTGTGTGTTTTCATGTCTTTTGGTTTCATGTGTATGTGTGTGAAAGAGTGAAGATGCGACATCTTGTGAATTGAAAGACACATATATGGAATATTTGGACTTAGCCTCGCAAGAAATGCTGTGTATGTGCGTATGATGTAGAAAGGCGGCCATGTTGCATTCGGCTGATAGGCCTGTTGCCCGTTTCATCGATTTTTGAGTTTCTGTGCGCAAGGAAGTAAGAAATGTCGCCATCTTGGCCGTGAAAGGTTGAAGTATTTGTCGGTTTTTGAGTTTGTGTTCGCAAGAAATTTAGAAATATCGCCATGTTGGGATTGGAAGGCTGAGGTATTCGTCAGTTTTTGAGTTCGTGTGTGCAAGAAAGTTAGAAATATCGCCGTCTTGGGATTGGAAGGTTGAGACATTCGTCAGTTTTTGAGTTCGTGTGTGCAAGAAAGTTAGAAATATCGCCGTCTTGGGATTGGGAGGTTGAGGTATTCGTCGGTTTTTGAGTTCGTGTGTGCAAGAAAGTTAGAAATATCGCCATCTTGGGATTGGAAGGTTGAGGTATTCGTCGGTTTTTGAGTTCGTGTGTGCAAGAAAGTTAGAAATTTCGCCATATTGATAGTGAAATGTTGCAAGGTTCTTAAGTTTTTGAGTTCTTGTGTACAAGGAAATGGGAAATGTCGCCATCTTCCGAACGGAATGGTGAGCGATTCGTCGGTTTTTGAGTTCGTGTGTGCAAGGAAATAAGAAATGACACCATATTCCGAACGGAAGGGTGAGCGATTCGTCGGTTTTTGAGTTCGTGTGTGCAAGGAAATAAGAAATGATGATACCATATTCCGAACGGAAGGGTGAGTGATTCGTCGGTTTTTGAGTTCGTGTGTGTAAGGAGATAAGAAATGATACCATATTCCGAACGGAAGGGTGAGTGATTCGTCGGTTTTTGAGTTCGTGTGTGCAAGGAAATAAGAAATGATACCATATTCCGAACGGAAGGGTGAGCGATTCGTCGGTTTTTGGGGTTGTACTTGCTTGAAATGTAAGAAATATAGAAGAAATATATAAGAAAATGGCTCTTGTCTGCTATAGTTTGCTTAGTATTGTAGCAAATTCTGAATAATTGTCATAATTTAGTATAATTTAATTGTATTTATTGCTGTTATATGTATAATTTTGAATAAAATATCGAATATTGGGAATATGTTTGGTAAATATGTATGAATTATATTCTTCTGAGTGGTTCATGTTAAGGATTTAGCGGTTGCTAGTTGCTTAAATTTTATACATGTATGCCAAATTTGTGTGTGTGGAGTGAAGGCGTGTAGGTTTGGAGGGTGGGGTGGCTTGTGTGTAGGATTTCTCGCCTTCTGATTAGTCACTCACTAGGTTTCAAGCTTTCTGATTGGCCAGTTCTTGTGTGTAAAATGTATATTTGTGGGTGGGGAGGGGTGGAATGGCTGGTTGGAGGGTGAGGTTGAATGCTGCGGAGGATGAGAGATGCAATGCCTATGGAATATAGCCTCCTGTTTGCCTCCTCTCTAAGTTTCTCGCTTCCATAATGTTCAGCTCATGTGTGTAAAATGAATAATTGTGCGTGGGGAGGTGTGGAATGGAGGGTTGGAGGGTGAGGTTGAATGCTGTGGATGGGGAAAGCTGCCATGCCTATGGGATCTATACTTCTGATTGGTCGCTCTCTAGGGTTCGAAGCTGCGTGCTTGTGCAGTCCTTGTGTGTAAAATGCTTATTTGTGGGTGGGGAGGGGTGGAATGGAGGGTTGGAGGGTGAGGTTGAATGATGTGGAGGGTGAAAGATGCCATGTCTATGGAATCTATACTTCTGATTGGCCGCTCTCTAAGTTTCTCGCTTCCATAATGTTCAGCTCTTGTGTGTAAAATGCTTATTTGTTGGTGGGGAGGGTGGAATGGAGGGTTGGAGGGTGAGGTTGAATGATTTGGAGGGTGAAAGATGCCATGTCTATGGGATCTACCCTTCTGATTGTCCGCTCTCTAAGTTTCACGCTTCCATAATGTTCAGTTCTTGTGTGTAAAATGTCTATTTGTGGGTGGAGAGGGGTGGAATGGAGGGTTGGAGGGTGAGGTGAAAGGCTGCGGAGGGTGAAAGATGCCATGCCTATGGAATCTAGCCTTCTGATTGGTCGCTCTCTAGGGTTCGAAGCTTCCATAATGTTCAGCTCTTGTGTGTAAAATGTATATTTGTGGGTGGGGAGGGGTGGAATGGAGGGTTGGAGGGTGAGGTTGAATGCTGTGGAGGGTGAAAGATGCCATGCCTATGGGATCTATCCTTCTGATTGGTCGCTCTTAGGATTCGCTGCTGTCTGCTTGAGTCGACCTTGTATGCAAAATGATTAATTGTGGGTGGGGAGGGGTGGAAAGGAGGGTGAGGTGGAAGGTTGTGGGGGATGAGAGTATATGGTGAGTCATTTAGGGTTGATGTGGGCCTTGCGCGGCAAAGTAGGGTTCAGCTTACATGTGAGGATATGAAATTTGCATAAATTGTGGGGAGGGTGCCGAGGAGTGGAAGCCAGTGCAGCCCCCATAATGCCCTGTGGCACTTCCGATGAGTCATTTCTGGTCGGAGTGGGGCTTGCGCTGCTAATTAGGGTTCGATAATTGATATAATTAATAAATTCTAATTATTATTAATTAATATAATATAATTGATATGACCTAATTAATTTAGCTAATTAGCGTGACCCCATTAATCTGACCTAATTAGTATGACCTAATTAATATGCCCTAATTAATGTGACCTAATTAAGATGACCTTGACCTTGGCCATGACCTTGACCTTGACCTTGACCCCGATGACGTCACTGGTCACGTGGGTGGATTACTACCGGCCTATCTCCCCTACTTATATATCTTCTGTTTTAATCATAATCGTTACCATAGCTACGTTTTCTCTTGTTTTAATATAATTTGTGACAATGCGTATGATTAAACGTATAGCATCTATTTTAATCATAATCGTTACCATCAAGGCCATAGCTAGGGGGTGTTTTGGGTGTTTGAATCCTCCCTCCCCCCCCCCAATAAGTAATGTAAAAATGAAATAATGTGTTTGTTCGCACACGATGCAAAAACTATATTGTAAGGGGATTCATTTTTGAGACTCTTATTTCTATGTGATAGTTTGCAGTCGATTAGATCCAACACCGATATATGAGAGAGCACACGATCGACGCTTTCTCAAGCCCCTTATATAGGTCTAGTCAGTTGATTGGGTTGCTTGTCAGCTTGCTCAAGGTCCGGGTAAACACGCTCACCCAAATAAAACCCTGGCTACAAAACATCCTTGCAAAATAGTTTTATTTATCTTCATGAGATCACTTGATCTGACTTACTATATTGAAAACTCTTTCCATGAGTGTTGGTTCGCATGCGACTACAATGCGTCGAAGATTCATCTGTCGAATGTTCAGCAGCTCATCCCGGATGTCGACGTCCTCCATCTTACGCAACAGTTTCCAGCCTCGAACCTTGTGAGGAGGAACCGCCATGATGGCCTCCAACAGTCGAAACCCTGCAACAGTTCAAACCCGCAACAGTTCAGTCAAACCTTGGAGGTGCATTGATGATGTTGGCGAAACCAAAACTGCTCTAGACATCTGAGGAGTGGCTGGTAAGACTATATAGATGTAGATTTCTGAATAGAAATAAATGCTACCAAACATTTACGCAAGTCACAGCAGGATCGTTGGCGCAAGATTGACTTACAACACCTCCTTAACTTACAACTCTTTACAATGTTCCCAGGCCAGGTATCTTCGCGAACTGTTCACCATCCAGCCTACCCGTTCTACCCGATCATCCGCCTGCCTTACACTCTCTCGACCGCCGGTAACAAGTCATCTCAAGTTCTCCAACCGAGCGCTAGTGAATAAGCTGGTGCCCCGCGCTTGGCTGTCGAGTGGCGCTTTAGAAATGTCGAGTTTACGATTACGATTGACATGCTGTGCGTTTGCATAGGCTGGTTTGGTGGCATTGAACCAAGTCAGAAATCTACATCGGTATGCTAGGCCTATTATATCTAGGCCTACCGCATGTTCTTATAGGAGACATATTATTCACATACATGTAGGTCACCCTTACAAGGCCTGTAAAGGGCCCAATAAAAAATGTCCACTCACATAATTGTGTCAGTGTTAACTAAGCGAATTGTAAACTGTGTGTTACACTGAATGACCTTTTTCTGTGTCATAGATGAACGTGATGTCATCCCATTGGTGTACTTTCATGATATCCATGGTTGCGGTGCTAAGTACACTGGATGGTGGTATCATAGACAACGTGTACCGACGAGAGATGTGGAGCTGCCGCTGCCGCTGCTGCTGCTGATGGCGGTGAGAGTGATGGGGTTCCTGGGTCTGTTTCTGGTGCCGCACGTCAGCGTTGGCACCGTCTGTTGTCACGAGATACGGCAGACGCTGCTCCTCTGTGGCCAAGTGAACGACGGGGTTGTAGGGTCCGATGAAGACCGTCAGCGAATCATTTGCTAACGTCTGAATCACTATTCAGAAAACAATACGTTTTGTCAACTATAGGCTTATATACATGCATAGTTTTTCTGGCGCAGCACTGAGCAGCAGTGGCGTAGCCAGGAATATATTATGGGGGGTGTAAGTTTTATAGCCTGCCCTTCCTGACACCAGCCCAACAGTATTACAGTAAATAAAAGGGAATAAAGTAACAAAGGGAAGAAAATAAGAAAAACAATTGTTACTGCAAATAATTGTTTTGTTGTTTCTTATTTAAGTGGACAAATAACCTTTAAAAAACTTTTTCTGAGCCAATGGGGGTTTAACCCCCGAAACCCCCTCTTGTCTACGCCACTGAATTATGAGCATAACAGAAAACAATTTAATAGGCGTAGGCCCTACTGTCTATAGCTGTAAAATTACCAACCGACAACTGTAGTAGCAATAACTCGAGCCACTAAATGCAGGGCAATAACATTATTAAAAGGATATTTACACAAGTTTCCATTTTTAAACACCCCTTCAGTGTCCATGCATATGCCCTGAAATGCGCGCGCTTGGACTGGGCCTATGGCGTGACGTCATTCGCCTACGAGTCAATAGATGTCGGTTGGGTCAGTTGGGTCACTCTATATCCATTGTCGTTTGGAAACTGTCGTTAGGCATACACAAAAGACAACGATCTGAATGTTGTAGCAAAGATATTAGAGTTTTGTTGTAGCTACGTTGTTCTGCATTGAGCTTTGCTGGACTCCTCTCAATGACTTTGCTGGATTAGGCTAAGTGATGGACACACTGCGAGCTTGCAAGTGAACAATAAAATTGTGCAAATAATTAAAATGTACCACAAAGACGCACCCAAAGCTATAGGGTCGAAAAGCACATATATGCTACCCTTGATAGAGCCCAGGGTGAGAATTGCCGGGGGGTTGGGGGGGTTCAACCCCCCCAGTCTTTTTTAGAGCCCCATGTTAAAGTATGTTTTTCAAGCCCAAATTTCAAGTGTATAATGGTCCAACCCCCCCAGTTATTTTTCCACAATTCTCATACTGATAGAGCCTCCATCATACCGACTTCCAGAATATTGAACATAGTTTGCGTAGCCTATGCAATGCATGTAGACCTGCGTGACATACGTCAAAGATGGACCAAAATAAGTAGGTCCTAACAAAATATTAGACAAGGCCTTTGGAGTCTACTCCAGGCAAAACTCGAATAAGGTTAGACCATTGACCCAATTTCGGCTTCTGTAAGTGCACCAGTGTGAGAATTGTGGGAAAATAGCTGAGGGTTTGGACTATATAGCCTATGATCCACATGGAATTTGGGTGTGAAAATCAGACTCTACTATGGGGCTCTGAGAAAAAGTGCGGAGCTGAAACTCCAAACCCCTGGAAACTCGCACCCTGAAGTGCGCCATAATTATGTTGATGTTTTGTGAAATAGTCAGCAGTTATTTATTATCCCTAATAGCGGGATGATTTTATCCCTTTAGGGCCCCCCATTTTGGTAACCAATGAGCAAGATGTGTAAACCTGTCATGTATACTTTGGTTGCAGAATAAAAACTTTGATTGATTGATTGATTGATTGATTGATTGATTGATTGATTGATTGATTGATTGATTGATTGATTGATTGATTGATCAATCGATTAAGTCACCATTTTTGACGGCCAAATGTGAAAGTTCTGTTGTGTCCTCTCCAAACGAATAATACTTAACGACGACATCCACTGAATCTCGTCTGAAGCCAACGAACGAACTGACGCTTGAAACGTTCCAGCTATTGGTGGTGGCGTGCAGCTCCACACCTACAAATGTCATGGAAATATAAACAAATTATATTCACTGTCTTGTTTATTTATTTATTTGTTTATTTGTTTGTTTGTTTATTTAGGAGGACTTAGGCTACATAGCGCCCCTTCAGTACTATCAACTCAGAAGCGCTCCCGACTAAATTTGTAGGGCAATCTTAATGCTAGAGAAGAACATGGTTGAGTGATCCCTGCAGGGCACTATAGGTTATAGGCGATGTACGTGCTACAGGAAGCCAATTCTACGTGATAGGGCCAGCGACCGAGAAAGGACACGTCGGCGCCGCAAGCTGGCAGTCTCAGTGGCGTAGCCAGGAATTTTCATGGGGGGGAGGTTTATGGCCGGAAATCCTGTTTTTTGCCATTTTTCTTACTTAAATGGAAAAAAACTTTTTCCGGAGCCAATGGGGGGGTTTAACCCCCGAAACCCCCTTGCCTACGCCACTGGGCAGACTAGTAGCCTACTATAGCTGTGCATGGTGAAATCCATCCTAATTCAAAGTGGGTCTCGGATAGGCAAGTGTTGTTCACAGATGTCGCGATTCGATTCGTTAATTTGTGAGATGGTCAGACAAACCTCGATCCCGTCGTTATTTATTTTATGCCTGTTTTTATTTTTTCCACGATGGTTTTGTTCACTGGATTCGTGTTTATTGTATTGACTACCACGATCCATACATTTGCGTGTTCCCACTTAGACTACTGCAACTCACTTTTTATTTGGAATCCATAATTAAGTAGCGTCTTTTCCTTCAGTTCTATCAGTTTTAGGCGCATCATGTAAGTCTTGTAAGATCATACTCTGACGCACTCGTTTTGCTCATACCCCTCTGCTTGCAGTCTCGCACTTGCTCCTATTATATAGCCTACTACGCCCATCCGTTACAAGGTCCTCTTTCTTTTCTCAAAATTGTAGCTGGGAAATGTCGGACTATGCACGAGAGCAATTATTATCCGCATTCTACTTGCACTCTACGTTTCGGCTTGACCATATATGGCGGAGACCTGGGCCGAGACTTGAGGGGGACGGAAAGACGCGAGATTTTCTGATGGACGAATGGCTGAGTGCGTGTCGCAGAAAATTTCCATCGTTTTCCGGTCAAAATTTCTGACGACCGGCGAAATCTCGAAAAAAATTCTATTTTCGCCGCCAAAAAAGTTGACGACCTTTTTTTAGTCTTGACGCTCAACGATTGGGGGGGGCAAATGCATGGCCGTCCCCAACACCTCCATTGGGGGGACCGTCCTCCCTGTCCTCCCCCTAGGTCTCCGCCCATGGGCTTGACCTGTTTAGGCTAGTGCTTGGACTACGACTGCTCACGTCCAACACCGGGTGCTTGCTGCATCTGAAATGACTATCCTCATCCATTTAAGGCTAAGCTAATGACAGTATTATAGTTTCCTTATAGGTTAATCAGGCTCTGTGAGCAAAGAAATAATTTTAAGAAACATAGACGTAAAGATCTGACTGCATGGGTGAACGGTGCTGAATTGACGACAGTGATCGAAGGCTATGGCCGCTTACAAACAGTTATAATTATTTCGTTCATTTTCGAAATTCAGTAAGTTTTATAAAATGATGGGAACCTCGTTTTGGCGCCTCGCAATCCCTGTTGCAACTGTCCTCGACAGGACACTGCAGGTTTCAATTCGTAATTTCCCAGGTTTGAAACTCAGGTTTCAATTCGGTCACATTTCCTATACTATATCTCGTGGGGGCGTTAGTAGATAGACCGGGGATGAGGTGAAAGGGCTTATACATAATAGCCAACTGCATTAATTGTCCTGTTCTTGGTAATGGCTGGCTGTTGACGAAGCACTTAACATGGAAGTCCGCGTAAAGCGATTACCACTCTTGACGCAAGACCTAATCAGGAGATGAAAGAACTTGTGTTGACGCAGAGTCGAAGACTTTTAACAAAAGTAAGTCAATTGTTGTGTCGTCCATAAAGACAAGATGAAAGTGAATGAGAGCAAAACAATCAAGCGACGATCCACTTTAAAGTCTACAATCTACATGTATGTAGACCTATACAATACATAGCCAACATCATTCTGCCGGACTAGTCTGTACCATTTTCACTCAAAGCAATGCCAACTTATTGATGATTGATTGACTGATTGATTGACTGATTGGTTTATTGATTGATTTACTGATTGACTGATGTTTGATTGATTGGTTTATTGATTGATTGAATGAATGATTGATTGTTGATTGGTTTATTGATTGATTGAATGAATGAATGATTGATTGATTGATTGATTGATTGATTGCATATTAGGCCTACTATACTACTCTCATCTACTGGCTAAACAGACGCCCAAACATAGCAGGTTCTTTCGAATATTAATTCGTTCAGCTACTTGCATATCTCACATTAAAGCCTGCAAATTGCGCTTGCATAGACTCACTAATATTTTAACCAGATTGTTTTTATTAGCATAATTATTGTCTTAGCGTAAAAGTAAAACAAACTGCTAAGATATTCAGCTTGTCTGGCTTGGCACGCCTCGTCAGCTTTCTCGAATAGATTTACTCTCCCTTTCCTTGAAATACGCACACTTCATTTTTCACTTCAATTCGGGATTTGGGATTCGATCGACCTATACAAGAAGCTAACGCAGCTTCTGATTATAGTATTGGAAGTTCAACGTCATTTTCCTCTATTTGACTGCTCAACACTCCTTCATGCATTTGTAGTTTCGCGGACTTGCGGTGTGGCGGTATAGGGTCTCTAAATTATAGGGTCCTGCGCTACGTCTACCGTCTCCCAATTTTTTTTCCCTGGAAACCCAAATTTCACAGATCGCGTATACCGGTGGAGGTCCGCGTGTGGTGGGGTGTGGTGTGGTGGGTGGGGTCGGGTGGGGTGTCGAGGGGGTGAGTGGGGTGGGGTGGAGTCGGGTGGGGTGGGTGGGAAAAAGTGTGGTGGGCAGTAGAAGTGCGAATGGGTCAAGTGGGGTAGGGAAGTAGGAAATTGGCCGGGAGCGGTGCGAATCCTAAATTTCCCTGGCAACGCCGGGTACCCCAGCCAGTACTTAATAATATTATGAATATGTAGACCCCGTCCATTATTGTTTCCCTGGCAACAAAGAAGACCACAGAGCGATGAAGATGACGTGAAATCTTCTGTTGCGTCATAAGTCGCGCGTATAAAATGACGTCATAATATCCACGTCAACTTACAGCCATGCATTAAATTTAGCGTCAAATCGTTTCTTGGCGCCAAATTATGACTTATGGACAACCTTTATTATATATATATATATATATACATGGACTGCTTCCTATATATATATATATATATATATATACTAGCTGAATTACCCGGCGTTGCCCGGGAAATTTCGGTTTTTAGTTCCCACTTCCCACTCACGCCGCTCCCACGCCCGGGAAATTTCTGTTTTCATACCCCCGCCACGCCTGACCCTGCTCCCACGCCGCCCTTCTCACCTCGCCTTCGTCCATCGGCCACAGCCCAGTCCAACCACTTTTGGTGCCTGGCGTTGCCCGTGAAATTTAGGTTTTCGGTTCAACCCAGCACAGATATTAATTAACGGAATAGCGCGCTATAATTATTTTAAAATCGGCCATGACGTCATTAATGTACTGGTTTCAATCACCAATATATCATCGATGGTCTTAATGTTTGCTGAAGATGATGGTTGAAAGCAAAATAATGGCGTCTTAACAGTGTTAGGATTCGGATAGAAAAATTAAATTTTCAAGCTCGGCAAAAGGTAATATTTTTGGATCGCGAATCCCGATAGTGTTGTCATGGGGTGGTTAGAAGTTGTTTTGTAATTATTTGGAAAAATCGGTCGCGTGGATGAGGAGATTTTTATCAAGCACGCATTACAATCTTTATTTTATAGGTTTATATATATATATATATATATATATATATATATATATATGGACTGCTTCCTATTTACCAAATGACGTCATGATATTGTGCTCTATTCACCGATGGCTTTCGCTGCATGATGTATTAACGAATCGATACGTTTAATCGGATGACGTCACCCATCTGTTCATATACATAGTCGAGTTGCACCATCTACGCATCGTCTCAATGACAACATTTATCTGTTGACCCATCTCTCCGGAGAAATCAAGCTGACACTACGCGTCAACAGAATAGATACGAGAGCGGATCTGCGCCTTTGTGCACGGATAGAATTACTGAACAAATCAGTGGGCGATGCAGCACCGTATAGGACCGCGTTACCGCTTAATGGACACAGTCTGTTATTGTCATCGTTGAGCCGAGTTAGACAAATAGGTCGGCAGTGTACACTGCAGTACAATGAAACATTGATAGATCTAGATATACGGACGGACTTGATAAACACGAGAGAAATTCCGGGGCCCTATGCAGAGCTGTCATGGGGCCCTAAAACTATCTTAGAGCTTTATGATAAAAAGGTTTCGAAAAAATTGAAGATGCAAAAATTCAGGCACGACCTACGACTTCATATTCATCTAGATATATAATTTTATTCGACTACTAATTTGAAGTTTGAGCAACCAACTTCCATTGTGTTTGGGCAAGTTGGTTTCCTGTGTGGGGCAAGTTGATTGGCAATATAGACATATGGCTACATGAAATTTTATTTTCAATACTGGAAAGGAATATTAAGTCCTAATAAAGATGCAAGAAAAATTATCTCAGTTAAATGATGTTCTAAAAAATATATAGTGCCACGGACAGAATGCCATAAGTAGGCCTATAAGAGAGCAAATAAGTGTTTATTTTAATGGTTGATCATCCAAAATAAAAATTCCGCTTTTAACCATCGAAAAGATATTTTGCTAAAAGTTCTAGCATCAGTGTTATGTTGTTTCGATAACGTACAAACACCACAAACACCTGAATTTCTATTCCTCTATTCCTTTTTAGCTGCGGTGAAGATTCGTTTGGAAATTCTGCATCAGTCTTCGATACCCGTTTCCGTGTTATATCAGAGTGACCACAGCGAAAGATGAGGTGTTTACGTTGTTTACGTTGTGTAGAGCTATATAATAGGTGGTACGATCACTGCGTACCATCGCAGCAATATTTATGGCCGAGGGGAAATGCGTCGTAGCGACGCCAGGAACAACTCCTGTGGACATAGTAGACGCAGATCAGTGTCGAACTGCGTCTATGTGTGTGAGGTGTTTTCATCGATTTCTTTTCATTCTTACGTACATCGAAAGACGAATGGTGTCAGCATGGGCGCCCGCAGGATTTTTTGCAGGGGGGGTCAGTCATTACCAGTAGAGTTAAGATATAAAATATGTCATTAAAGACTAAGCAACTCACACAATCACATTAATTGTCTCAATATAGTGTAGGCCTTCTACTATTTATGAGTCTTTTGCAATGAAACAAAAATTATTATATTATTCATGTACACATTCATTGTAAAAAGGTATACACACTAACATATGGTCTAAAGGACGTCATTTCGTTTTTCCAAGGCACAGAAAATATTTCAGGAGGCAAAAATTGGCTATCTTGTTAAGTTGTTAAACAAATATTTCTACATGTGCAAGAAACTGCGGTTAACGATCAAACATGTTTTCTTCTTCTTTCCTTACTATGTTTGATTCAGTTATGGGAAATATTTTAAACACTACAGTATTTAAACTACTATTTTAAATGATATCACAGTATTTTGTAAGCCTACTTGTATTTATTATACATTAGATTGACTGTGGTCTGTAAGCCTATTTATAATTTTAACCTCCAATTCTTTTTGACTATTGTGTACTCTGTACTATTTTTTAATACTAAAATATTAAAAACCTTTCATCTGTCATTAATAGCAGCTAATAGAGCAACATTGCATGCTGCATGCACTATGCGTGAAACAATTATTATTTGGCTATTATTATTATTTATGTTGAAAGCCCCTAGTTATATGGCCCCTATAACTATGTCAGGCATAGCATAAGCCGTAACATAGCCTTACCCATATATATATATATAATCATACTTAAATATATATAATGTATATACAATATACATATATGCATAGTACACAGTCTGCCAAGCAATATTTGTAAACTGTTATGCTACAAAATGGAACTTTTGTCAACCAACTGTCTATTGTCACTGTGCGCCATCACTTTTATCAGAGACTGAATTTGAATTATGAAATGGGTCGATATGCAACCTACATGTATCTGGCCCGTATTTAATCATATTAAGCAAAAAGGACTTTAGTTGGAAAAAGCAAGTGGATAATGATGGGTGAACCCATATCCACCAGGAACGAACCATGTTCAAATAAAAGAAATCGGTCATAGTTTAGGACATGCATGTCCAGCAAGTAACGTCTACCCAATAATTACATTAAAAAAATAGTTACTAAGTGTGAATTCCAGTTCAATAATTTAGTTCTTGCCTACCTGGGACAGTGGCGGAGTGGTGTGCGGTTGGAGGGCGCGCCGACTGGCGTAGCATTCTGCAGTACATTAATGGCAGTTCAAGATATTGTCTGTAAACTCGGTGTGTCATTTCGAGAAGGCCTATACTGCGGACTTCGTAAGGAATAACATTCCGATTTCCGACCGGCTATGAACTGGACTCCATGTCCTCGGTCATCTTTTCTCTTACATCAGCCACTCTCCAGCAGCCAACTCAGAAGGAACTCTATAGTCATCATATCAGAGGCTAATATCTCTCTTAAACAATCGGACTCGATCCCACTCCTCCCCTCACCCTCATGAGCTGGTCTTTCACTCTCAGGCCGACCTTCCCCTCCGAAGTGAGTTTGGCTTATTTCTGCCCCACCCCGCTTTTCACTTGGTTCAAGTTGCGGCCGCCCTGTAGCCTATAATTATGGATAGAAGCCACTGCTAATGTCCGCTCATCTGGGACCCAATTTTATTGCCCTCCCCTCATCCGTCGCAGTCAGTCCTGTGTTTCCCATCTTTCACCTCTCTCCATTAAGAATTTCCCTCATCTTCTCCCGACATTTGCCCTCACAGTTCGCCGGTGTTGGGGGGGGAGGAGGAACGACATACGATTCCACTGGGCCTGTAATTTATGCGCTCTGCTCCATGTCAGACGGAGGTTGGGGTAGCCTTAGCCATGGACTCCTATATTATTATAGTTATCCAGACCTCCTTGCCTTAGCCTACCTAATCCGTGGTGAAATATGTTCGCGCTTCTATTACGATGTCCACGAGTAAACGGTTCATAGGCTGCGGACCATAGATCTATGTATATATATATTATACATACATACATACATACATACATACATACATATATATATATATATATATAACTCAGGGCTTTTTTTAACGTGCAGTTCTACACAAAATGTGAAGTTCTAAATGGCCGGTTCGTGCAGTTGTAGACGGCACATCCGTAACGTTCCGTGCAGTTAAAACTAGTTTTAAAAAGGTCATTTTCCTCAGATTGGGAGTAATTTACCATGGAGGATGAGAAAGGAGAGAAGAGGATGTGCAGTTCTAAAAAATCCTTAAAAACAGCCCTGATATAACTTTAAACTATACTGACTTGTGCATTATATATAAATATCATACTGAGAGGGTGAAAATATCCTGTACGTCTCTTGAGTATTAATAATCCAGAGGTGACAGGTCATTGCTTAACTGGGCACACAGTGCATTAGTAGGCTACAGCCCTTCCCGTGCAGGTCTGCTCAATGGGCAACGCATCTCCTCCACTCGTCCCAGTTCATCGCCAGCTCCTCTGACCTCTTCCCAAGATATCTCCAAGCACCCCAAGTCGTCTCTAATTACAATGCCAGAGCAGCCAGACGTCCGCCTGTGACCCTGTGTATTGTATATCCAACAGGCTACAGATCTTGCTACAGAATTTAGTTCAGACTGCAGACTGATCCGTCCCCCTCTTACCCCCCACTCACGTCCCTGATATGACTGAGTAACGAATTCCATTAGTACCCAGTATGTACTGTGTAGAGATAACCAAAAGTTATATTGACCTATGCCAAAGTTATTGAAGTAGCCTAAGAGAACACAATGACCGCGTGGTTGGCACCCTGTCCCATTTTACCACTGTCCACTGACATTTATTCCAGAAAGTGCTATTATTAATATTTTGTCAGGATTTCCAGGGGGGTCACGCGACCCCCCTTGACCTATGCTGCGGGCGCCCATGGGTGTCAGTGCAAGACAACGACCCTGGTTCAAGGCGTCACCATGGATTACTGATCAACGTCTGGCATTGTCTAGTATTATATCCGTATCCGACAGTGGTGACCTGCTGATCCTTGCGTGGCCGACAAGACATATACGACGCCAATGGCTGCATGCATCAGACAATAATGCTGCTCACAGGTATTCTTGGCTTCAAGGTCTGGGACAACTTTATTCAGAAGTCAAATGGAAACCTTGTATTGGTGTATTATAACGACGACGGGGACACAGAACTAATGGAGCTAGATGTCACTGGTATAGTATTGAACGGCAATATAAACCATCACGTAGGTTAGCATACAGAGTGATGTCCACTTTGCAGATGCACATAGTAGATATCTTATTTATACTGAGATGGACAACAGAATCAAGCTATTTGATCCTGAGCTAAATCTCTTGGAATTCACTAGCCCGCCTCTGAACGCGAACCAGTTACACTACGATTACGAGAGGAATGAGGCAATGAGTATTTTGACGGTTGGCCAAGCCAGCAGTGTTCTGACCATGTGCCGTTTCACGGAAGAATAGCACCCACAGTGACCCACTGTTGGGGATGCCACCCTCCTCCACTGAGGGATGTTAACGATGGCGGACAATTCAATCCGCTTTAAATAATTTTAACATCTTGTGTAAAAATTAATTGTCGCAAACCTTGTATGCCTTCACTCTGATAGAAGAACTTTATCTTCGAGATCCTTGACGATTTGACGAATATATTGAGAATTAGTTCTATACAATAATTGCAGGTATTAAAAACCATCTTTGCTTTTAGATTCTCCATACTCTTCACTTAAAGAAATTCTATTCTGATTAATGAATTCATTCATTTAAGAGATTTGTATAGCGCCCCTTCATGAAATCTACTCAGAAGTGCACCCGAACCAACTCCGGCTAGTAGTGGCAGAGGATTGTGCGCTATGCCGAGCGCGATGAAAATGGCCTTTAAATACACAATGTTCCCCAAAACAATAGGTTTATCGATGTGGTTATTATGGTAACTGGCTTTGCGTGTTCAAAATAAGATAATGGTTTAAAAAATAGCAGCTGTAATGGAATACTATAGCGACACTCGATCAGCCTCGATCATTAGCCTGTGCCTAATCAAAGACAATATCTGCTATAATTAGTACTTATGATGTCAGACTGAAGTAGATTGAGGCTGTCAACTAGACAAACAATGCAGGCACAAAACTCAAGTCCACACAACGGACATCTTATCAACATTTCAAAGAATGACGCCTTTATCGTGGCTGGATATATAGACAGCAGATGACAGCGTAGGTTACCGAATAAAATTGGCGGCATAGTAACTGTTAGGGGGCCAACTCTTCATTGGCAGAATACGAGGCACCAGCAGGTGTACGTAGGACAAATATTTGCCGTATAGTCGGTATATTGGAGCATCACTATATTGACTGAAGTCAAGTCAAAAACCCTTGTACGTCGTCTTTTGCCAAGACGAAAATGTATCCACGTGAAGACATCGCCCACCCATGACAAACTTAACCCCACATCAATATGGACAGGCCTTTAAAAGCATTCCTTTTCTCCCCGAGTTTTTGCGCTGAGAGCGCCTCTGAATAGGCTAGCCATTCTTCGAGAGGCGCCTAAATGAATGTTTAGATACTATACTGCTACTACTGCTACTGCTACAGCTAGCCTACTGCTACTGCTACAGCTACAGCTACAGCTACTATACCTGATGGTCAAGACGACTTGCATGAAACGTTCAGAATCCGTAGCAACAGCATAAAGCAAGTGCTGTAGCCCTACGTAACGTACGTGATGCCAGTTAGCACCAAAATGGTTGAAATAAATGAAATGCAAATGATTTTCACATTACTCCAACTATGTCTATAAGTCGTTAGTGTTTCCTCAAGTCATTCGTTATGCTTCTTGGCGACTCACTCATACATGCATAATATACATGTATGATACATGTATAATATACATGTATGAGTCAGTCGCCAAGAAGCATAGCCTAATATTATTATGTTATAAGGTGGGTTCAAAATTCAATGACGACAATATTCTCCGAACTAATTCGCTGCGTTTCTAATGGGCCTGCAATAATATATCAGCAGGTCGTCATCGCAATCGTAAATTTATATAGCGCCACTTCAAGAGAACCTCCTCAGAGGCGCTATCGACGTGACACCAAATCACAATAAAAGAGAATGGTTTTCAAACGCATGCAGAAATGGGGTAGAGAAAGGCATATTCATTGCGGACACAGGCGAGGGTCCAGAGGAGGGCAAATGCCCCCAAATTTCGGGCAAATGTGTTTTTCGGGCAAAAAAGGCACGGACGGGAAAAAATTTCGAAATTTTTTTCGGGCAACCAGGTACAGGCGGATTTTTCCGGGCACACAGGTGTAAAAAGCTAACTTTTCTGAAGATTTACAGGAAATGACTAAAAAAGGTCATCAGATTTTTCGGGCAAAAATAAAAATGTTGCCCCGCACACTTCCGAAATGTCCCCTACGCCTATGATTACGGAGACCATTAAGCAACTTATTCCAGAAAGGTGGACCGACCATAGCAAAACTTCTATGCAGCACTGTGGAAGATCGAGCCATAGATAAGGACAACCAGGTCATCATGCTATTTCTATATATATATATATATATATATATATATATATATATATATATATATATATATATATATAGGTAACTTATTTCAAAAGATGGACTGACCATAGCGAAGTTTGTGCAGCACTGTCGAAGTTCGAGCTACAGGGACAACAATGTTAGCCTACCTTGCGTGGCAATGCAAAGGAATCTGTAACCTGGAGTTGATAGCATAGCACTGGCACACAAAGCTATTTAACATAAACTGGAGCTTGGGCCAAGCTGCTTGGCGGCTCAGCCTTGGCCTGCTTGTTATAAGTCGCGTCACGGTCAAAGAACTTACGTGTAAATGAAACAGAATGATATTAAAAATTTAAAAGAATTTTTGGCAGGTCAGAAGGCAGAGGAAGAGTAAAAGAGATAGGTCAATTGACTTGTCAAAGGTGACGCTGCCATTGCCAATGGGGTCCGAGCACTATAGTTTCAGGCCGCCAAAAAGACAGCGGATTATTATTTAGAGCCAATATTATTTTCTTACCGATGACGATGGTCGGCTTTTTGACATCGGCTTCAGCAGCAGCTGAAGAACTGTCTCTGATAACAGACGCGAGAAGCAGACAACAGAAGATGTTCACAAATCCCCTCCTCCTTCTCTTCATCAGAAATCCGAAATCTACCAGCTTTATTACCGCCATCACCATCAACTCCTGCGTTGCAATCCGTTCCATTCGCACACTGCAATATTGCAATATGGTAGGCGTCGCTCTGGTCGAATTGTTTGAGTTTTGCGTCCAGCCATATTAGAAACACACACACAGGATATGACGGCCATTCATCGCTATAACCATTGACCTACCGTCAGGCGTCGTATAGCTGACCGACAGAACGCCGACTGTTTGTGTATTCGCGTTTACGCTTCATCGCGACTAATTTGCCAGATTAATTTTTTTAGCGAGCG
Source organism: Lumbricus terrestris (assembly GCA_949752735.1). Classification (NCBI taxonomy): domain Eukaryota; kingdom Metazoa; phylum Annelida; class Clitellata; order Crassiclitellata; family Lumbricidae; genus Lumbricus; species Lumbricus terrestris. The sequence goes on along the minus strand of OX457043.1, from coordinate 19,335,713 downwards.
TGTTATTTGAGTAAAGTGACCGTGAGCCCGTGTTGTGCTAATGCTCCTCTCGGTCAATAGTAGGCCCTGGCGATTCAATGTAGGCCAGGCCTAAGGAGCCAGACAACAGAGTGGTCAGCGTGGACGCATCAATGGTCAGGCTATGGTCAGTTTGATGCTGATGTTAGATTGACCTATTGCGAACCTATCCACGTGAGACGCTCTCGGCAAAACCACGCGATAACAGTCAGGCATTAGAGGCGTTGTTTATCGACTGCTGCTGGAAGGTGATCGTAGCGTTTATTGTTATGATAGAAATTAGGTTACGAGTAGAAAATGATTTACTTCTCAAATATCAGACCTCGTCCCAGTTTTCACAGCTATTTGAAAATGTGACTCTGATGACGATTGCAGTGGCGTAGCAAGGTTTTTAGGGGTCCCAGTGCAGGGCTTCAGTGGTGGGCCCCATCAATGCTTGAACCTCTGGATTTCAAACAAAAGGCTGCGCTGAAACATCTGACTCCTTTGCGACAGTCTCTATTTGCATATCTCACAACAGAAACTAAATAAAAAATTTGCTTATTGCAATTTTTAAAAAAAATTCTCCTGTTTACCTTTATAAAAAGCCACTGACGGGTTGTGTACTAAATCATGCGCTATCACATTCCAGCTTCAACTAATGAAACTATTGAATGTGTTTGCTATGCATGTACATGTATGATGTAGACTTGATTACATTCTGAATATTCTTAAAGTAAACGATGACTGACCGCCGGGGCCCCTCTACAGCTGGGACCCCTGTGCACTGCACAGGCTGCACAACCTATTGCTATGATACTGCGAGGAGGATAGCTTCAAGCGGCATTAAAGTATGTGTTTCTGGTTTCTACAATAACCGCACGTGTTTGTGCTATTGCCACTGTTTCTTATGCTATTGTTGCTGATCGATGTCGTCATTGTAGTTGTCGATTTCTTTTACCATTGCTTCATGCATTTTATGCACCTGTTGTGTACACTGTACGTGATATCGAATAAAGAGGGGAGTCTAAAAAGGAGCAGAAGAAGAAGAAGAAGAAGAAGAAGAAGAAGAAGAAGAAGAAGAAGAAGAAGAAGAAGAAGAAGAAGAAGAAGAAGAAGAAGAAGAAGAAGAAGAAGAAGAAGAAGAAGAAGAAGAAGAAGAAGAAGAAGAAGAAGAAGAAGAAGAAGAAGAAGAAGAAGAAGAAGAAGAAGAAGAAGAAGAAGAAGAAGAAGAAGAAGAAGAAGAAGAAGAAGAAGAAGAAGAAGAAGAAGAAGAAGAAGAAGAAGAAGAAGAAGAAGAAGAAGAAGAAGAAGAAGAAGAAGAAGAAGAAGAAGAAGAAGAAGAAGAAGAAGAAGAAGAAGAAGAAGAAGAAGAAGAAGAAGAAGAAGAAGAAGAAGAAGAAGAAGAAGAAGAAGAAGAAGAAGAAGAAGAAGAAGAAGAAGAAGAAGAAGAAGAAGAAGAAGAAGAAGAAGAAGAAGAAGAAGAAGAAGAAAAGAAGAAGAAGAAGAAGAAGAAGAAAAAGAAGAAGAAGAAGAAGAAGAAGAAGAAAAGAAGAAGAAGGAGGAGGAGGAGGAGGAGAATGAAGAGGAGATGATAAAGAAGAGGAGGAAGATGTGGAGAAAGAAGAAGAGGGAGCAGAAGCGGTGCAGGGACAGAGAAGACGAATATACTCAAACTCATAAATTTAAATCTGTTGCTATATGGGTGTAATTTAACTAGAAATCTAGAGACATACATGTATATGGCGGAAAGTGAACTCACGACCTCTACGTTCACAGTCCAGCAGATATAACCACAAGACTTTTCCGCACTCTTCATGCATACTTAAGGAAGGGAGAAAATACGCTGAGAGGTCGAGATGAATGATCTATTCGAGAATTGCGTGAATAATGTATTAGATCTGTTCTGTAATTCATGGCGCTACAAATTCAATTTCATGTCGAAAGACGGTCAAATAGGTGACACACTGCTGTCGGAAGACTTCCAACAGCGAGAGTGCGAGCGTACTCTTACTTGCACCATATTCCACAGTGTGTAGACTGTGGAAATAATAAGATCTGACCTCCTGATGAGAGCGAAATAATTGTCCACGCTGCTGTGAATTCCTATTATGCATGACGATCATCTGGCAATAATGTTGTCCACGCTGGTGTGAAATTCCTATTAAGCATTGCAATCGTCTGACAACCGAAATTACGTTGCATTAATAATTATCTCTTTTTCTGGCTTCGTTCAACTTCGCTGATTCTCATCTCGTTGTTATTGTAATAATAATTGATTGATCGGTTGAGTAATAGGTTGACCGATTGGTCGACTCGATCTCTCCCTCTCTCTCACTCACACACTTTCTCTCCATCCCTCTGTTTGCCTGTCTGTCTGTTCTGCCTGCCTGTCTGTCTGTCTCTATCTATCCATTTATCCATTTATCCATTCATCCTTCCATCCATTCATCCATTTGTCCATCCATCCATCCATCCATCCATCCATCCATCCATCCATCCATCCATCCATCCATCCATCCATCCATCCATCCATCCATCCATCCATCCATCCATCCATCCATCCATCCATCCATCCATCCATCCATCCATCCATCCATCCATCCATCCATCCATCCATCCATCCATCCATCCATCCATCCATCCATCCATCCATTCATCCATCCATCCATCCATCCATCCATCCATCCATCCATCCATCCATCCATCCATCCATCTATCTATCTATCTATCGATCTATCGATCTATCTGTATATCTGGCTATTTGTCTATCCATCCATCCGTGCATCAATCCATCCATCTCTTGCAGCAATTCACATCGAAAGATGTACGTTTGAAACTGCCCATCCTGATTTCTATCCTACACCATCGCCTCATCCCTTGATAAGCCTCACCATCGTCCTTCTCTAGCATCTTGTTGTGTTCACAGCTTTAACCTCTGACCGGATTCTGGCCACCACCACCAAATGATACATGGATGATGGCTCTAATGCACTTCACTTGATATAGCGCCCATAGGCGGATCTTCTTGACGGGTGACGTTTTTTGTAGCGTGGTGTGCTGCGAGATTTCGCAGATTTACATTTCAATTTGCATACAGATACGATGTATAGAGAGGAAAGATTGGCTTGCAACAAATAGGAAAAGACAAAGATGGAGATACGTACAGCCAGACAACCAGACGGACATAGAGACATAGATGGAGGTACAGATAGATAGACAGAATTGGAGACACACTTAATGTTCGCGTGGTCACACTGTCTTACTCTTACGACAAATCTTCCTCGATATTTAGGTATCCAACCGGGACGCCTGTAGAGGATGTTTGATAATTTTTGATTTATTGAAATGATCAACTAAAGATCTTTACTGGTCTTGCTGGTGAAACTAATCTCCAAAATGCTGATCTTCATGTGTCTGATAGTCACTTGCTTTGTCTCAGTGGCCTTCATCCCAGCGTCGATGAACTTGAAGAACAGAACACGGACGGACGAGCGTGTGCACTGTACATTAAGCATTATGTGCTGAGCAGTGATTATCTGAAGGCCTATAATATGCCCAACCGTTACGCAGAGATTTAAATGCAATAATATAATATATGAAGAAACAAGACAGTGAAGACACCACCAATTTTTCATGGAGACACGTGCATTCGTGTGTATATATTCATTCATTCATTCATTCATTCATTCACTCATTCATTTCATTTCAAGAATTTATATAGCGCCCCTCCAATAAGCCCACTCAGAGGCGCTCATATAATGCATATTATATATTTGCCATAGAGTGGCATAGACAATATGAAGTCAGCGTTGCGCCATCGGTGTGTGGTGAACAGTGGTCATCTATTCTATACAATGGGCAGAATGTCAGCCAACGGAAGATGGGTGTCGTGGAATTCTAATTTGATTAGCGCTGCTGCTGCTGCTGCTGCTGCTGCTGTCTGATCACTAATGCTGCTCTCTATGCATCTTCCATTGCTACAGCAGTGTCTCGTCCTCTAGCCATCGTGGCGTCTGCTTAAGCGAACTGGCATTTGATCTTCCATCCACCTTCTTCAACATACGTCGATGTAGATGTCGCGTGTTCTTTGCTCCTTTCGCGCATTCGTCTTCATAAATAATTCCTCAATTCTTCTCCGTCGTCCTCATCTTCTCCTTCTTCTCCGTCCACTCCTCATTCCCTCTTCCCTTCCTCTTTAACCCTTCCACTGCGCTGGTGTCTCGCTGGCTCTGTATTATTTAGGAGGTCTGAGTCCGATGCGTCTGAATTTCACGAGCAAACAGTTCCTAGCTGTGTATACGATGTTCGTTACGACTCGGTGCGAAGCACTAACGATGCGACACCTACAGGAATTTATTCAGACACATGGAAAGTATGCATGCATAAAGCAGAGGAAGGGTGGATGTACATGGAGAGTGGCGAATCATCCAGACAGATGGAAGGGAAACCGGGAAAGATCGATAGCAAGAAAATGATATCCTATGTAATAAAAATTATGTGTGATATGCAATACCTCCCTCCCACCTTATATAATTCATTCCTTACTCGTCTCTCCTTATACAACTCCATGCACACCTCTCCCCTCCATATATAATTCAATTCCATTTTTGTCTCCCTTCTTCCTTATACAATTCCATGCCTACATCCCTCCCTCCCTCCTTGCACAATTCCATCTATATCTCCCTCTCTCCCTCCCTCCTTATACAATACTGTGCTTACCTCCCCCTCTCCTTCATTGTATAATCCCATCCTTACCTCCCTCACTCCTCCTTATACAATTCCATGCCTGCATCCCTCCCTCCTTATACAATTCCATCCATAGCTTCCTCCCCTCCTTATATAATTCCATAATTGCTTCCGTCCTTCCTCCCCCTTATGCAATTCCATCCTTACATCCCTCCCTGCCTCCCATTTGCATTTTGTGTCTCTGATCATCTATGGAGAATTTGCATTCAGCAGCACATTCGGCCAATAATAATTATCTTCAGCTGCCGTTCACCAACGTCGTCTGATTTATTGACCGGATTAACATATTTGCCAACTTAATTTCCTGATTTCTTACTCATAATACCGGTATGTCTTAATTGTTGCATTGGTTGACCTCCTACTCGCTGATCTGATTCTTGGGTGAAATCCTGCTGAAGCATGACTGTGTGTCTGATGGACCGTGACCGCAAAGAGGACGACGACGTTCCGCTTCGTTCCTCTTCCGCTTCATCGATCTCATCTCCAACTTCAATTCGTCTTCTGTAATAATATTATTATTTCAGACGAACGAAACCGAATCGTGATCAGCATTGTTGAACGACAACCAATTGAACATTAAATTTTACTCAAATTAGGCCTATCGCAATAGCAATTTCCAAATTTATAAAACGAAACTCGAAAGACAAGCGCATGCAGGGCACCAGCATATTCACGAGCACTGCTTAGAAGCGAAACGCTGAACATCAGTTTCTTCCGTAGCGGTCAAGGTGTCGTTTCGAAATCAAATTTGATTTGTGCTGTATTTGATTCACGAGCGCTGCGTCAAGTCCAGAGACACGTATAGGCCTACGCTATAGGCCTACCTCGCGAAGAACGGTCAGGGTGTGGGAGGATTTTAATATTACAGGGAAACAAAAGAGTATCCATGTAATCTGCTGATCGATTATTATAGGCTACTGTAAGTTGAATCGTTGCAATTCTGAATTTCCATCTTTCTATTCACGTCGTTTAAGGCTGTAGGCTACAGTTGCTTAAAGTCTTGTTATAGATCGTCCATTGCTATTACATGTATTCTGCCAAATTTGTCCTTGAATTCTTTTATCTTTTCTATTTGATAGGCGACCTTCCTAGGTGTAGAGCGATAAATTTAAACTGCTGTGTTATCGACTGCACACAATAAGCTTAGTTATTATTCTGCGAACTGTGTCCTCGGAATCTTGAAATTCAAAATCCTTTTGCACAAGTGGCGCACTTATTTTCTCCTTAGATGCGCCTTAGGCTACGTATCATTTAGTCTTCTTCCTGCTTCTGTCTCTACAGATACGTACGTGTCTATGGCTGCCTGTCTGTCTGTCTGTCTGTCAATGTCTTTCTCCTCTCTTTCACACACACGCGCGCACTCTCTCTCTCTGTTTGTTTGTGTCTCTGTGTCTCTGTGTCTCTCTGTCTATGCCGTTGCCTCTGTCTGTGTGTGCCTATCCATCTGTCTCCGTATCTCTGCCTATTTTTCTCTCTACCCCACCCCGCCATAACTTCTGCTCTTTTCGATGCCTTGCTCTATCTTCCCAGACTGCTCTGGATATCTGAATAACAATTACGAGTGATAAATATAGTCTTATCTCGTGCGCAAGGCGGCGGACAATACGACAAGAAGCAAAAGACGGCGAAGCCTGGATGGAACCCCAACGACGATGATGAGATCACCGTCGAAATATCTCACAATAAACGTCTTTTCGATGTCGCTGCATTCCTTCATCAGCGCTACATGCATCCAACGCTTTTACGTCCACTCTTGTCAAGCTCACCAGGATTAAGATGAATACAGGAGTCGTGTAGGATGTGGCCTTTGCCATCGATGGTCAACTTAATCCATGGACAAAGCGATATATATATATATAATTTTATATATATATATATCGATGACAAAGCGATATATATATATATATATATCGCTGATCTTCTAGCGCTACTTTTCTTCCGCTTAAGTGTCGCTGACGGAAGCAAGTGCTAAAAGAAACGACACTTGTGCTTTACGGGAATGGAAGGGGATAAAATAGCATATCGTTATTCCATGGTAGGAATAATCAGAGGCCGGCAGAAAAATGGTTGGACAGCGTCATATGGGAAGACGACTCCCTCTGCCTATGAAATGTGTTTGAGGGAAGAATGGAAGGTATAAGAAGAGAATAGGAGGATCAGAAATGATGTTAGGCCTACTGAACTGGGTGATGAAAGAGGGTTAGGCTATAGCGGGTTGAAGGAGAGAGAGCCGAACAACATGCATATGATTGGAAGTGCGAACGTATACCTAGAAAGGCACATAAGCAAAAGAAGAGGAAGAACTCCGAAGAGGAAAAGAACAACTGACAGGATGTAGGCTATAGCTAAAACGGGAAAATTAACATGGAAATTAAGATAGTATAGTTAATCATTGATCAGGATGTGATTGGAAAAATGTTGCGGCTGTGGGCGTGAACATTTGCTTGATTGATGAGGGCAGAGTTCAGTTCGACGTCATCTAAAGATCTTAGCATAATTATATAGAACTCTGCCTCACTGCCTTTACAGGTTTATGTAGGTAGGGCGCCTATTTATGCCTGTCTGTTTGTCTGCTGCTTTGTCTGTCTGTCTGTCTGTCTGTCTGTCTGTCTGTCTGACTGTCTCTCAATACACAAGACAGATCCGTAGTTGTCACTGTTTTACGGTGAATATCTGAGTATAATTTTCAAGCTATTCCTCTTGTTTTCTCAAAACGGTTAACTGTTGCGCACTGACGATTAGTTACGGGTAGTCAAAATGTCAGGTGCATGGTGTCTGTCAGGCATGGTCTATAAACTATATTCTTTTGTCATCTGCAGAATAGCAGAATTACCTGTGATAGTCGGTGATATTCTAATGACGCAGCAACTCACTGAGTCCATGCAGCAAATAAAAGTCATCATCGTATATAAGCACTTGAATGAATTGTTGTTGCTGCTGCTGCTGCTGCTCTTGGTGATGCTGGTGTGGGTATAATTCAGCGGATGTAATTCAGCTTAACAGTATATTGGTTTATTCGCAAGCATTCGTGATCTTTCTCTCCTGTTGAGTGAAAACGACTATAGATCTAGCATGATACACACAAGTAGGAATGAATTCCTTCGAGCCACGGAACGATCGAGAGACCTCCTACCTATCGGCGGAATGACTAAAAGAGGAAGATGCAAAGATGGAGACTGTTCGGATGCGGTTTGGAAGCAGGAGGACGAATGTTAGTCAACAAAGAGCAGAAGAGAAGAATAGGAAAGCGGATCAGGACAGAGGAATGGAAGAGGAAGAGGAGGGGAAGACGAAGAGGATGGGAAGAGGAAGAAAAAGGGGAAGTGACTCGTAAAAGAGTCAATCAGGGTTGAACCTATCACCCATATAAATGGTGACGCCGTGTCGGGAAGTGATGGAGCACAGACTGAAGGAGGACTTGGAGAAAAAGAGGATGGCGAGGATACCCTGGTAATTAGCGACCGACGACGGCGTAACATCCGCGGAACAGGAGTGTATAAGGAGAGGGTATACAGAGCAGCAGGAGGAAGAACATGAGGAGGAGCAGAGGGTTGAATACGAGGAGAAAGGAGGAGCAGAGGGTTGAATACGAGGAGAAGGGAGGAGGAGAAGGAGGAGGAGAAGGAGAAGGAGGAGGATGATGGTGATCTTCCATTTGGCTTCATTAATCTTTCAAGAGGAGGCATCAACGCTCGCACGACATTTCAAAGCAGTGAACCATTTTCGATTTCATCGACCGAGTCGTCGTAGAAGTCCCGCGACAGAGGACCCACTTCGGCCGCGATCCCCTCTGCACCGGCTGCGGCGGCGGCCCCTGACGACCCACTGCAGCTGGCCCGACCCTTACAGAGCCGGCCGCCACCACCACCACCTCCGCCGCCACCGACCCCTCCGCCACCGCCGCCGCCGCCGCCGCCGCGAGTCCCAGTCCTGAGCCGGTGGCGCCAGAGACGACAGACGGCCAAAGAGGCGGACGTCAGCAGGATAGCAAAGCTGACGATGCGAGCGACGAAGGGCCATCCGAAGCAGAGCTGGACACCTGGAAAGGCGCTGATGTAACCTGGATCCTGACCGACCTTCGCACCGACGATTCCAACGATAACGGACGACAGAATACCTTCGAAGAGGAAGAAAAACAATCAACGAATTAATTATCAGCATTTATGAGATGCACGTGTGTCATTCGTTCCATATAATATTGTTAGCACTAACCGACGGACAAATAATTATGTTACAGAGGAGGACAGAGATATTATGGCATACTGGCCCTTCTGTATATCGCTGTTACGTACGTACGTACGTACTTGTGTATGTACATAGCCTATGCAATGCATGCATTCGTGTGCGTATGCATGTAGGAATGAATGTATGTATGTATTTTGTTTGCATGTTGCTTTGTAGGCCTATGTATTTATGTATGTAGCCTATGTAATGTGCTTATGTATGCGTGCATAAGGATACGTGTGCGTGCATGCACACGCGCGTGTGAATGCATGTATTCAAGCAAGTATGAATGTCTGTCTGTATGCAATGCTGTGCAGGTGTATTGTGTACATGTATATGTTCGCATGCAATATATGCATTTACGTGGCCAACGTATATATGCACAATGTGTATGTATACATGTATGACTTGTATGTATGTATGTATGTATGTATGTATGTATGTATGTATGTATGTATGCATGTATGCATGTATGTATGTATGTATGTATGTATGTATGTATGTATGTATGTATGTATGTATGTATGTATGTATGTATGTATGTATGTATGTATGTATGTATGTATGTATGTATGTATGTATGTATGTATGTATGTATGTATGTATGTATGTATGTATGTATGTATGTATGTATGTATGTATGTATGTATGTATGTATGTATGTATGTATGTATGTATGTATGTATGTATGTATGTATGTTTGTATGTATGTATGTATGTATGCATGCATGCATGCATGTATGTATTTGCATACGTATGCATACATGATGTATGTAGATTTATTCATCACCGTCTCAGTCGACGCTGTACAAGAGTTAGAAAACCAACGACAGTCATGATGGTGGTTGAAGATAGTTTCATTGCTGCATTCTGTTAGTGTTCGATGGAACAGTTACAGTTTATAGTTGCAAATGTTGTTCGTGCCAGTGTTAGTGTTAGTGCTAGTTGGTGTTAGTGCTAGTTGAATGTTAGTGTTAGTGTTAGTTGGTGCTAGTGTTAGTGTTAGTTGGTGCAGCTGCTGTTTCTATTTCCTGACGATGCAGTCGAATGCTTGGGTTCTGCTGCTGGCACTGGATATGATGCTGAGCAACATAGCGACAAGGACTGATACGTGGATGGGAGACAGGGGCTGATGCTGCTGCTGCTGCCGTCGCCAATAATTCACCCGGAGCATCTCTACACGCAGCAGCAGCTGACGACAACATCTAATCGGCGGAGGAGGAGCTGGCCTCCACCCTCCATCCCTTCCTCCTCCACCGGAAGACCGTCATTCGAAAAGATGGATGGCCTGCTTCCGATGCGATTAAATGGATCTTGTCTCTATATTCAGCCAATGCACGAATGATTTAAGCCACGCATGGAAGCGGCTCAGTCCCCCACCCCCACTACCACCACCACCACTACCACCGCCACCACCACCACCACCATCACCACCACCACCAGCCTTACCACCACCGTCACCAGCATAAGCAGCAGCAGCATCAACAGCAGTGCCAGAGAGACTAACTGGGGCATCCAGACATCCATTAACTCTTTCCATCCTCGACAAGAAGAGTTGATCTTCTGTGTGGGGTGGGGGTCTTTGGTCTTCCTCTTTATACTCCTTTGATTGCCTCTCATTCATTATTCATCGCTTTCCACCTCATCCTCTTCTCCAAGTCCTCCCATTTCCCTGTCTGTCAGTCCATCTGTCTGTATATCTGTCTGTTCATCTGTCTGTCTATCTGTCCGTCCATCTGTCTGTCTGTCTGTCCGTCCGTCTGTCTGTCTGTCTGTTCCCTCTTTGTCTGTCTGTCTGTCTCTTTCTCACGAGATGCTTTTATTGTTGCTCAATGAAAGGAATTTCACAGATTTCTTCAGCACAACAGGACTGAGATGTATTGCAGTCGAAGTGTCTTCTGGTTCCTCCGAGATTCCACTCTCCGTAGCAACCGAATCCTTCGTCCCTTTCTTCCACTTTCTCCCTGATTTACTGCATCCCATTCTCTGAATTCCATTTGGTTCCACTTCCTTCCTTTTCTGATCGCATTCACCTTCTTTTAGAATTCACGTTCATTCTCATTTTGAATGCATTCACGACGTCTCTTTATCTTGACTGTGCGCATAAACAATGTGCCAATGTATAGGCATACTACAATAGCATACTTTAATAGTATGTGTGTTGACTACTTAAGCGATAATATTGGTGCCATATATGTTGGCCAGTGAATAGACGTTTTAATAGCATCTTGGGCAATGAATAGGTAGGCTATTCACTGTGTTGACCATGTGACTAGATATTTTTAGTCATTCTTTGACCAATGACCAAACTTGCGTCGAAAAGTGAATAGATTATTTTTTTGTCCTCTGCTGACTAGCGAACAAATATATTTTATTTGGTGTCAAGTAGAGATTTGCACCAATCATGTTTCGTCCCTCCTGCAAACAGTAGCGGCACCAGGATTTCACTTTTGGGGGGGGCTGAAGCCTCCCGGAGGAAATTTTCCATTTTCATCCGCCAAAATTTCTGACGACTTTTTTTAGTCATCCGGTTGAAAATTGTGGAAATATTTCAGTTTTGCATGTCAAAAAACCCGTATGGCCTTTCTAGGGGGATTAGCCTTTTATAGGAAGGCTTAGCCCCCCCTAACCCCCTAGCGCCGCCACTGCCTGAAAAACATATATACTGGCGACCATGACATTGTGTGAAACAGCCGGAGAACCTGGAAAGAGGACATGTTACTCGCTCCTATAAGTCCACTCTCTATGTAGGCCAACCTGTCTAAAAGGACACTGCAGTCTACAAAGCGAATTTCAACTGCAGAAGGGATTCCATTCAGAGAAGCAGTGGGGCGCGGTGGTGTAGTGGGTATGTTCGTTGCCTTGCAGTCGGAGGGCTGTAGATTCGATTCCACCTTAAGCCGCTTCGTAAGGACCTTGGGCAAGTTCTTCACTCGCAATTGCTAAGCGCTTCGGCGTGAAATTCCGATTTAGTGTCCGCGCTATAGTCGGGAGCGCTTCTGAGTAGTAGGGCCTAACCTTGAAAAGGCGCTATTACAAGTGCATATGTAAGCAAACAAAAACAAAAACGAATGCTTAATTTTAGATTAAGGAGACTTAATCAATGAACGGTTGAACAACTCACAGGCCGTTGTCAGTAGAAACAAAGCAGGTTTTCCGCAGTTGACAGCTAGGTGGTGTTTGCTAAGGACGGCCTCAGCGCAGTTGAAGAGGGCCGTTATCATACTTAGTCCGACCATGGCAAGAGACCAATACTGCAGGTGAACGACAAGATCCAGTACATCTAACAGGAAACAGATTCGTCGCCATAATAATGGCCTCAGCATCATGAACTATAATTGTAGCCTACTTCTTGTAAGAGAAATCATAATAAGGCTTTAGAAGAATATGGTGGTGGTTGTTGTTGTTGTTGTGGTGGTGGTGGTGGTGGTGGTGGTGGTGGTGGTGGTGGTGGTGGTGGTGGTGGTGGTGGTGGTGGTGGTGCATGGTGTTGGTGATGATAACTTACTAACCTCGACAAAGTTCATGGTATAAGTTCAAGGTTCATGGTATGCGAACTTGATTTGACATAGCGCCGGTGAATAAGCTGGTCTCCCTGACGTGGCTTTTGTGGGCGCTGAGAAATTCTCGAAGATTTACATTACATTAAATTACATGTACATTACATTACATTATAAAGAAAGGTCAGCTAAAATAAGAAATTATGATCAAGTACGACAATGTTAAGTGTTGCCGACATATTTTTGTCAAGCACCTCAAGACGACGAACGACGACGACGACATTGCATAGCAGACGATGAGAGAAATTCGGGCTCATATAGGCTATGCAGAGCAGCCACAAGTTCCTAAACTATCTTCAAGTTTAATGGAATTTTTTTAAACAGAATAAAATGAAAAAAGTGCAATTTTAAAATTGTGCGTAAATTATGATTTTATTCAGCGTTAATATGAAGCTAAAGCCAAACCGCAATATTATATTTAAGACACATAAGCTAAAGCATACACTTTTAATATACACAGGCATATATAATTGTGTGCGTGTGTGTGTAAATGTAACTACCTAGACCAGGCCCCTAAAGTCGCCGGGGGCCCGTGGGCATTTTCCTCTCCGCGACCCTGACCCCATGCTAAGTAAAAGAATGGAAATGCTGAGAATGCAGAGCTACAGCAGTTGAGTGTTAGAGAACGTCTTAATTACCGAAATCCGTGTCCGTCCATCCTCTCATGCCGAAGCATCGAAACGTCGGCTTCTCTTTCGTGCAGTAGAAGCAGTCAAGACGACACAGACGCCACGGACTGAACTGCATCACTAGTATGTCGCCATAGTAACCGAGGATCCACCCCTGCGAGCACATGGCAACCACGTCAACGGTGATTGACGTCAGCAGAAGAGCTGGCAACAATCGGTCCTCTATATCGTCGCCCATTGATCGTTCTTTTCCAGGTGAGCACTGCTCTTTGCTAGTACGTGCCTCGCGGCGTACAGGAATAGCGGTCACCAGCAGACACGTGTTTCTACTCCTCCAGAAAAGTAAAGTCATGGGTCTAAGTTAAATCTGTACCTAGGCTCCAATCATCCTATAATCTATAGACCTATATTCCGACTGGTGCAAATCAGACGTAGAGAAGCATAGTCCCAATCAATTACGGTCTAGCTCCGATGGGCTTAATCTAGACCTGACTCCGGTTGGTCTAATCTAGGCCTTGCAACGAACGGCCTAATCTATATAATAATTATTATATGGATCAATCAAGACTTTGACTTTGGCCTCAATCTTGATCTTTTCTCAAACAGCGATCGTAGTTACAACATATAATTATATCTCATTTAAATGGTGAGTCTTACATCTACATATCCACATGAGTCATTTTAACATTTCGCCAGGGTAATGTTAGTCTGTTTATATATAATATCATAAAATGTCTAACCTTCTATCTACATTTCGGGTCGAATATGCACCGCATGCATCAGCTTTTCTCTGCACATAGTTAAGATTCAATATCCGCCTTGAAACCAGTGAAGCCAGTCTTCCCTTCTCGCTCGCACATGGATCGCACTGACGCCGCGTGCGCGCATGCGCATGGCTGGGTCCACACGACGCTGCCTCAAGTGGCACGCATCGCCTCTTCTCGGCTGAAGAGAGGACGAGGCGAGTAAGCTACGCGTCAGTTACTCGGTCATTTATAGATGCAAGCGAACAATGCATCACATAGGAGATGCTGTTTTCCCTTGTGCTCCTCCAGCCGATGATATCCATCAACGTCATCCAACTACAATGCTCCTTCTTCAACGCCTCTTCTAAATAAAGAAACGCTCTTCGATCGTCAGTGGCCGTAGCTTCTGCTGGTAACACGTCAACAGTTAACACGTCGTTCTGGCAAATGAGACGTTGCTAGTAATTAATTGATGCTCGACGCTTATCTTCTGGATGGATGGTCGCCGATCGCCTGCAGCCATCTTCTACATCTTCTACACACGAGGTCGATTCTTGTCCTGAAGTAATTGCGATGCTGGCCAACTGAAAACGTGTTCTTAACGATTCATCCTCAGAATAATGTCAATTAACTTTATTATTATTATATGCTGAATTAAAATGGTACTCACAAGACTATGATTATACTGTACGTTCATTCCAATACATAGCCTATGCATGTATATATTCATGCATATGTTCACATGCATGTGATTTCAAGCTTAGGCAATAACCGATTTCTATAGCGCCACTCATAGCCATGGCCATTCAGTATTGCCCTCAGCGCGAGAAAACGGAAATAAGAAGTTGGTTTTAAGAAATGAGAGATGTTTGCATGTATGCATGCATGCGTGCATATAATTATGCATGTATATACATGTATACTGTATAGTGTGTGTGTGTGCCGCGCGTGTGTATTAGGGTGTCCCAAAAAAATTTTTCTTGAAATTCTTAGGTCTCTTCAGTCAAAAAGTTTCCTATGGAGATGATAATATTTGTGTAAATTTTTCGAATTTTTAAAATAATTTTTAGGGGTCCCCCCAGAGCTCCAAATTTTATATATAGCGTACAATGATATTCGTGTGCAAATATTTCAATATATGAGGCAACGTCATTCACACCACATATTTTTCAAATGCTTTTGCACAAAATATGATATGCCATACAATGTAATTGGTCAAAAAATGGTATGCTGTACTCTGCTCAGACTGGTTTTGCAGTTAATTGACTGAAATTTGACAAAATTTATATATGCACAGACTTTCATATATTATTAGAATTTGGAATACTATTTAACCACTATTGGCTACTATAATAATTCGATCAGTTATTAAAAAAATATTGTTCTTTGAGATGGCGTATTGGTACACAGTACCGAATGTGAGATAATCACATGTTTGGTCCAATCTGTAGTTCACTACATCGAAATAAGTGACTTAGGTGAGTCATGGTTGCAATTTGGGAAGTAGCCTACTTTCGTTGTTTTTCAACAGCTTGCAATTGGAACTGTTGATGACTTTCATTTGTTATGGCATTAAATGTCTGTATCAAGCACAGCCATTGACACATGCCAAGTTGTTCACGATTACAATGGCATAATTGAATGATTTTCCTGATGGTCAAACAGCAGAACTCTCTAGAAAGCTGTCGTCAATGCCGGTAGTCTGGAAAAAGCTTTGAGAGATATATATCTCTGGTAAAGTTGTGGAAGAAACTTGACCAAGTGAGATCCAATTTCGGGGTCATGTGTAGTATGAGAGTTGCTTCCTTGTGTGGTGCTAAGAGATCGGAAAACAATTCAAGAGTTGTGTGCTCTGGACTGAAGTATCAAGAATGGCATTGCATTACTTTAAGTGCAGTAATACTGAGACCATGCAGGATAATCATAATTATGCTTGTAATCTTCTAACTAACATGATGCAATTAAATGGAGCATCTGCTGAGGTCGGACAGTGCGCCAGGATAGGATGTAGGCTTACACTGATACAACAAAAATGGTTAAAGTATTTTAATTACATATGAATGTCTGTATCTGTTAAACAGATGACAGTCTCGTTTCCATAGGACAACAACTCCATTTTCATTGAGTAATATAACGGCCTTTGCCATACAACGTACTCTATCTGAAAAGCATCAAACTTGCAAATACCAGTTATGTTTGGTACATCCAACCCACCATCAACTCAGCAAATGTAAAGAATTCATGGAAATCCTCCATTTGGTGATGCTCTGTGAGCCTGATCGAAAAAGCAAGTTTTAAAGCCCTCAGATTACAATAATTATCTTTTGGGATTTATTGCTGCAGAAACTGACGTTTGTTTAATTTGAACCAGTTTCATTAAACATCTTGAAAACACAGAATATCTGCAGCCTTGTAGATGGTCAAAGACATGTATAAAAGTCGCTGGAAAGCATCACCTCAAAGATAGCACAAGTTCTCATATACACCGTGACTCAAAAAAAACTAAGCCAAACTGTTTTTCATATATCTCTAATACCTGATGACATATCACGCTAAAATTTTCCAAATATTTAGACAATTGGACCAAGAATATGATTCCAAAATTTCACGAGATAAAGTTGAACGGATAAAAAGATATGAATCTTTAAACTTCATATGCCGAAATTTCAGTTTACAAGCAATTTTCTGCTAAATTCGATAAAAAGTAGGCCAAACTGTTTTTCTTACATCTCTAACGCCTGATAAGATATCACGCTAAAAGTTTCCCAATATTTAGGGAATTGCACCAAGAATAGGATTCCAAAATATCATGCCATAAATTTGAGCGGATAGAAAGATATGGTTATTTCAACTTCGTCACCCGAAATATCAGTTATCAGCAAATCTGTTATGGTGTCCGTTACGGTTTCGACGCTTGGTCGTTCCCATTTAATCTTCATTGATCCTGGAGTAAAAATTAATGGAGCCTATTATCGCGACGTTCTGCTGTCACAACTCCTTCTACCTGTAATCAGAAACCTAGTCCCAGAAGGCTGCTTTGCTTTTCAAGAGGACAGTGCCCCAGCCCACAGAGCCAAGGAAACCATCGAACTGCTGTCAAGAGACGCCAGACTTCATTTCTCCCACATTATGGCCTCCGACCAGCCCAGATTTGATTCCTGTCGACTATAAAGTGTGGAGCGTGATGCAAGACCGAGTCTACCAGACAACAATTCATGATATAAGCGATCTGAAGCAACGCTTGTTGGAACTGTGGGATGGCCTGGACCAGAGGATAATCGACGTTGCTGTTGCCATTGCAATAGCGTCAGCGCTTCCAGGCTTGCGTGCAAGCAGGAGGACATTTCGAGCATGTTATTTAATGAAATAATCAAACCATACTGTTGGAATCATATTTTTAGTTCAATTATCTACATATCTGGAAAATTTTAGAATGTTTAATTATCAGGTCATAAAGATAATGAGAAAAGTTTGACTTACATTTTATTGAATCTAACAGAAAATTGCTTGTAAACTGAAATTTTGGCATATGAAGTTTAAAGATTCATAACTTTTTATCCGTTCAACATTATCTCATGAAATTTTGGAATAATATTCTTGGTCCAATTCTCTAAATATTTGGAAAATTTTAGCGTGATATGTTATCAGGCATTAGAGATATATGAAAAACAATTTGGCTTAGTTTTTTTTGAACCACGGTGTGTAGATGGTCAATTAATCAACTTTGACAGTGCTTTAGTTTTACTGTGGCTTGCCCTGACAATAATAATAATAGTAATATATAAAATATGTAACCGTTAACCCACATTTGCATTAGGGCCTATGTAACAGACTGTAGTGAAAAGGATATATCAAACAGTCTGAAATTTCGTTTTGCACACTTAACGAAATGGCTGCTCCATACATGCAAACCTACGAAACAGCAGCTCTGCATGAAATTATATATATATGTAATATTATATATATGTATGTATGTATGTGTATATATATAGCATATACAATTATACATATATATGTGTGGTGCACGTATTCATATTTTCATAATGAAAATGGTGTTGGGCTGCAAAAAACCCAAGGTTCATGAAATTACGCATGAGTGATATTGATAATGATAATGGCAGAATGTATTTTTTAATGATATCTTATAACCCTGTGGGGGGACCCCTAAATGTCCTTGAAAAAATTTGATTTTTTTTCCCTAAAGTTGTTTTCCACCAATGATACTTTTTGGCTGGAGAAACTTAGCATTTTCAAAAAAAACCTCAAATTGGGACACCCTAGTGTGTATGCATTCGTGTATATACGAATGCCGTAATCATGTACTTTACGTAAGCAATCAGTGCACTTAGGTCGTATTAACTGGTTCTCTTGCTAAACAAATGCTTTCGACAGACGACCGTAACATGTTCTGTTTCGCAACAACTACTTTAAAAGTCTATCGGTATATGCCTTGGGTATACGCATCTATAGAAGGCCAAACTATAGTAGTCTATCGTCCAATATAGACCTACATGTATAGACCAGGTTTTCGATTCTGAATTAGATTCCTCCTCTGCACCGAATCCATCTCGCATCAATCCCAACGTCACCAATCCATTTCCTGCGTCGTCTGCCTCTGATCTCTTTTCCATCCATCAATCCACACACAACAACTGATGGTCGGCTTTGTTCGGCTGGGTCTTAACCATCATGCAAATGAGTCCAAGAAGCAAGGTTTCGCGAGCTATATTCCAGAATACACACGCTGTATTTGACGTCTAAATACATACCAGTGAACATACCAGTAGGGAAATACTTTTTAAAGTATTTTGAGACTTGAGTATAAGTATAAATACTTGATAACAAAAGTATTTAAAATACAAGTACAAAATACTTAAATTGTACTTAAAATACTATTATTAAATACTGGTATTTTAAATACTTCCCATCCCTGTATACACCTGCAGGTATTGCCAATTGGGTGTGTTTGATCGTCGCTTGTACTATAGAAAAATCGCGCGAAAATAAATGGCGCAATACACAGCTCTATTATACATGTACATAATGTCATAATATAATATTAATTGGAATGCTGCACAGTGAACACCCTGTGGAGCTTGGCTAAATTAATCATGCTGCGCCGATGAAAAAGTTGTGAGCATGCAGTAGGCCTAGCTTCTACCAAATCACCGACGCTTTAACAAGATAAGTCTTCTGCATTATTCTCATTAACCTAGAAAATATTAATCAAGGTCCCGAGCAGTATAATGTGTGAAGTTTAGTAAGCAGGCCGAGATAAAAAAAATCAGGACTAATTTATAACAAGCATAAAAAGATAGATTTTAAAGGATCCATTGCTGTGTGTAGACCTGATTATGTAAGTTATTGCAGGGCGAAAATTGCCGGAGGGGTTTGGGGTTTCAACCCCTCAGTCTTTCTTATAAATATAAAGCCCATAGCAAAGTATTTTTTCACACCCCAATTCCAAGTGTATCATGGTCCAACCCCCTGTTATTTTCCCCCAATTCTCACACTGAGTTATTGCATGTCGGAGTCTACTCCTAATTCATTAGAAAAGATTTTTCTAGCTGAAAAATAGTCCCACGAATGATTGATTAAGCATATAGCCTATATAATCAGTAAATAAATCAATATGTGGATGTTTCAGAGAGTGTTGTATTTCTTATAGACCATTATATGTTATATGTTTTACTTAGAGCGAAACAAAACAAGCAGAAGTAGTATAGGGTTCGCAGAAAGTTGAAGAAGAAGATGAGGCGCAACAGATTAAGCTATTATACAAGTTTATTATTAGCACTATATATCTAGCGTAAATGTGATTAAACACAGCAAATAAAGCTGATTGACTATTGTGTATATATCGCTGAAATGTCTAAGTATACGAGACAAAAGTTGATCTTCGGCGGTTAGACCTCAGAGATCCGATCTTTTGGATAAAGTTTCGCAGCAATGCACAATCCGGCAAATTACAAGGCACAAATACAACGAGGTAGGCTACTATGGCGGGATATGTTGATAGTGTCTTCGATGATGATGATAATAATGATGATGACGATGACGACGACGAGGACGACGACGACGACGACGACGATGATGATGATGATGATGATGATGATGATGACGACGGTGATGTGGTTATGATGGTGGTGGTGGTGGTGATGGTGGTAGTGGTAGTCAGTGGCGTAGACATTGGGTTTCTGGGTTAAACCCCCCATTGGCCTAGGGAAAAGTTTTTAAAAAAGGTTATTTATCCAATTAAATAAGAAAAACAAAACAATTGCTTGTAGTAACAATTGTTTTTCGTACTTTATACACTTTGTTACTTTATTCCCTTTTTATTTACTGTAATACTGTTGGCCCTGTTGGGTTGGTGTCATAGGGCATTCGGCCAGGCCATAAAACCCACAAACTCCCCCGTCATAAATTCCTGGCTACGCCACTGGTGTTGGTGGTGGCGGTGGTGGTGGTGGTGGCGGCGGCGGCGGTGGTGGTGGTGGTTGGGGTGGACAGGTGGATGAACTGAATTTCCGTAGGAGTACTCAATTACCGCGTCCTCAAAAGAACACACATAATTGATTGATCTAATAGAGTAGGAATCCATCTCTAAGTTCGTCTTCATCTTCCGCTGTGAACGTCGCTTTTCCAGTGTAGTAAGCATTGCCTGCGACCTCAACGACGACGCCGTCAAACGAACCGCATCTCGTCTCCTTGACAACCGCACCTGTGTATTCGCTGCCGTTGGCACCACTCTGGAACTTGCGCACCTGGTTGAGTCCAATCTGGCCCTTAGCGTACTGCACTGCCACTCTGGCTGTTACCCCCGATCCGGTTGGAGCACGGTCCACCTGTTAATTAACACCGATTTCACAAAACTTCAATCAAAGCTCAAATTTACACAAATGATAAACCTGCAGTGTAATCTCTCTTTGAACAGAGACCCAAACATTTTAGTGAGCGATATATAAGTATTTTCGTTCTCCATTTGGTGGAGCGAAAAAGGTGAGCTAGATTCTAGGTCGGGCGTGATTGGAGGGCAGACAAGTTTTATCTCAGTCATTGTGAACCGGTAAGTGTTATGATAAATTCGAGATCCGTCGGTAATTAGCCAGAAATAACTGGCAGGATCCGCTACCATGGGCGGAGACCTAGGGAGGGGGGACAGGGGGACGGTCCCCCAATGGAAGGGTTGGAGGGAACGGCCCATGCATTTGTCCCCCCCAATCGTTGAGCGTCAAGACTAAAAAAAAGGTCATGAAATTTTTTGGCGGCGAAAAAAAGTTTTTTTCGAGATTTCGCGCCGGTCGTTGAGAAATTTTTCGGAAATCTCGCGTCTTTCCGTCCCCCCCCAATTCTCGGCCCAGGTCTCCGCCTATATCCGCTACAGATGTAAACAGATTGACCCGCTTCTGCATGGTATCAATGGAGTTTATACCCTGACCCCTAACGGTACAACGTAGCAAATGCCTGCGTGTTTAAATAGCAACAAATAAAGTATTTTACAACAGAAAACGACGATGTGTCGAATTCCCAGCTTACATCAGTACCGAATTATTTATTCAAACTGGAATCTATTATAGCAGATATACAATATACATGCATTGTAGCATTTATGCACAATTGCGCACCTTGTCCTGCAGGGTTGTTACACGGAATCGAACCAGCAACCTCATGATTCAACTGTGTCACCGATAGATTTTCGTGCCGTACATTAGGTTCCATCACCCAACTACCACTATCACCGACAACCACCGTAGCACCACGCTGTCTCCTCGGCTTGACCTCCCCGGATTTTGACCTGGCACCGGAACGAAAACGGCAGCTCTGGCTATTGTGGACTTGATATAGCGCCGGTGAATAAGCTGATCACCCTGACGTGGCTTTTGTGGGCGCTGAGAAATTCTCGAAGATTTGCATTACATTACATTACCAGGGCCGAATTAAGGCATGTTCAACATGTTCGGCCGAACAGGGGCCCACATTTTAGGGGCCTCCACACATGCGGAAAAAATATTTTTTTCAGCAACTTTTTTAATTAATTTGAGCAAATTTCGACCAAACGACTAAAAAAAGGTTCTCTGCTATTTTTGGAATGGAAAAAGCGAAATATTATACGGAAATTTCGACCAAACTGATACTAAAAAGTCATCAGAATTTTCGGCCGAAGATCCGCAAACAAGTTCCCGAACAGGGTCCCCACATTTTTTAATTCGGCCCTGTACATTAAACTACTAGCGCTGCTCACTTTATGGTCATGACAGTACGGTTTCGACCTGTGAACCTCTTAGACATGCAGCTATAGATGTATACTAGGGTGGATCGAATTTTTTTTTCATCGTATCAGCTATTAAGAGTGAGGAAAAGTTGCCTTTGGTATACATAAGTGACTGTGTAAAATTGTTTATCATTTGGAAAACATCTTGGGGCTCCCCAACGAGATCATAAATCGTATGTACTACAATGGCGAAAATTGCATGGTTCACAGGCAGTTTTTTTTAGCAAATTTCTGTCTACTCCTTGTTGGGCCTATATTTGCATCATGTTGCAGCTGCAATGATCATAATCTATTGCAGTATGCTTCTATTGTATTGTATAGAGTTGTATTTGATCATTTATATAGCGCCTCTCTCCGCAAGAATCTTTGAGAAGCTCTCCCATGCATTGCAAGCAATCCCAAGAGAAAGACAAGATTTGAGTTGAGACAAAATAATATGAGGAAAAACTACCAGAGAAAGGCTGATTGAACTGATGGTGGAAGAGGTCAAGCCTAGCCTATCAGTGGATCGAAGAAGACATAGCAAAGTGGCAGAGAGGGCGATGTATGAGATAACAAAGATACCTCAGACCAAGACCTGATTGCACCTTAAAAACCAAAGTAATAATTAGTTTGATTTGGCTACGACTTTGTGCATTCTGCTCTGCTTTTAAATGTATGGAATGAGTGATGAATGTGAACTAAAATGCGCCGATGTCTTAGTGTCAGCATGTATCAGAGTAACAGTTGTACCGACATTTCTCTCACACCTAGAATGGCCACACCTCCCTCTGGCCAGAAACCCGAAACGAGGAAATATGAAAATGTATCCAGTCTTTTGCACACCACAGGAGCTATGCTACCAGCATACGACAATGTAATGATGCGTGTGCTACCGAGCTTTCGACTAAAATCAAGCGATAAGAATAGGCCTACCGTATAGCAGTCAACGGTTGGGAATATTAATTTTGATAGAAGTATTCAGCCAAAGGTGAACAGATCTGGGTAAAAGGTTAAATGCTACCTGTGTCACATGTTTGAGTTCTGCAGTTCATTCGTGCTTACTATGACAAGTACAAGAGGCTTTGTAAATTATAATCACAGATTCTTGCGGCATACATCGGGGAGGTGTACCAACAGAGGTGGTTCAGTATCAGAGCTAAGCCAGGATGCAAAGATGGCGCAATTTATACATTTGCTTCTTTTCATCCAGCTTTTCCAGTTACCGGTAGGCCTACCTTACAATCGATACAAAAACATATTACTGAGCTTGCAATACAATCTATAATGCCCATTTTGTTCATCTGGAAAATCTACTTCTTTCCATTATTACAGTCAGCGTGAACATAGAGTTTGTTGCATTCTTAAGGTATGGTCATCAACTTGATTCATTAATCTGCAGGGCGATAATAATATTCGAATTAGGTATAAGCTAATTACCAGAAGTGAGGTATGACGCACCTGAGATCTACCACTTGATCGACTGGCAATTCTCTTACTGCTGTAAGCATCTGAATGATTAATGACTCCCGATCTCACCTCTAATCACGTAAAGATCCTGCTCGTAGCCACTATGTCTCAACATAGCTTAGCTCATAGGTGGACCAACTGTGACTTCATCGATAGCATGATACTGGAGAGGATTGCATCTACATCTCTTCGCTGCTGAGAGACCTTTCTCATTATTTTCACAAGCATGTTATGCTGAGAACGCTTCTGAACAGCTCTTCTGTGAGAAGCGCTTTACAAATGGCCAGGATATCATAAGATTACATGTAGATTAGATTATTTGTGACCAGCTGTCCCATGGTTGACTTTCCTACATGTATTATGCAAGTTACCTCATAATAGGCCTACGTGTGGAAGGCTAGCTGTTTCCAGCTAGTTAGAAATTGTCATCAGCGGTTTTATTGTGGCAAAATCGTTACATGGCTTTATCGCATTAGGGCATTTTATCGATCAATAGTGCCAACATTTGAGAAAATTGATTGTCGTGTCTTGTGGCCTAAACGTTGTTGCAAATATACATTGCCTACATGTTATATGCACAATAGTTATGCACAAACATGTATTCAATGATTTTTATACGTCATTTGTAATGCAAGACGTTGCCACGTGTGATGATTCACGATTATCCATAAGATTTCCAATGCCCTTATACAGGCCTCATAGAGCAAAACTTCAAAGTTTTCGGGGAGCCTCAAGATGTTCCACCATAATTACCAAATAATTACTGTGTGCTTCTTATACCAAAAGGCAACTTTCCCTCACTCTTAATAGTACTTGTCGAAGAAAAAATATTTTGCCATGGGGAATCGATCCACCCTAATGTATACCTCTCTGTTAGCAAAGACTGTGAGGTTGGCCGTTGGGAGTTGATCAGAGTAGAGATCCCGTCCATCAGTGATTATCGTGCCATAGAGAAAGGCAAGATCATCGCTGTCTGGATGGTACAGCTTCACCTGCTTCTTTACCGCCTCTGGTGAAAAAGTAAATAAGCTCAAGTAAACATCTCAGCAACATTAGCGTTTAACTATATATATAACTGAAGTTTCAACAATTTATGTATACATATCATCTTTGAACTCTACCACTGCTTATAATTTGGCAGTGCCAGTCCCAAGTCTGAACTAGGGAGGAGGGCGACACGAATCATCCTTGATATCACAGTGTCGTTATTTGTTAAGCAGCAACAATTGAGCACTCACACCTTTATCAATTCCACCAGTTCCGTGTCATTTCTTGCTCACTTAATTCGTCCAATAACCTTGGCAAATTAAGTATTAATCCGCGATGATGATAATGATGATGATGATGATGATGATGATGATGATGATGATGATGATGATGACGATGACGATGACGATGACGATTACGATGACGATGACGACGACGACGACGACGATGATGATGATGATGATGACGATGACGATGACGATGACGACGATGATGATGATGATGATGATGATGATGATGATGATGATGATGATGATGATGATGATGATGATGATGATGATGATGATGATGATGATGATGATGATGATGATGATGATGATGATGATGATGATGATGACGATGGTGACGATGACGATGATGATATACCAGAGACAGCCGTGGCTGCTTCGACTAGAATCCTCGTCGGTGATTCTCTAACGTCGACTCCAAGTTGTTTGTCGTCGATTAGAGCGTAGAACGTTCCACCGTATCCGATGTCAACCGTCAACTCTCCAAAGCCTTCGACGTCAACCGTTTCACCTGTATCATTATTAGTATCATTCAGACTCAGTGTCAGTGCCTGCACGATGCTATCTAGAATTATAATCAGATTCGTTAGTGATTAACATGGCAAGTCCTGCACTAAGGCATTGGAAGTTATATATAGGGACCATGTTAACAGTATAGTGATTAGATCTAAAAACAAAGAACGTACATGAATGTGCCTGTATGTACATAAGTATGCATGTAGGCCTACATGTATGTATGCTTTCATGTAGGATATGTGACTATGTATGGTTGCACGCTTCCATGTATGTATACGCTTTTATGTATGTATGCATGCATGTATACTGTACATATCTATGTGTGTAATGTGTGCGACTGTGCGTGCATGTAAGCTGTACATACTGAACATGTGCGTGCGTTTGATTGATGACAGGTAGCCTATATATATATATATATATATATATATATATATATATATATATAGCGTCGTCATCGTTCAGCTCACCAATGGCAAAGGCGAATGCGGGTACGCTGTGGAATCGAACCCTTCCGCTTTTTCCATTCGAGTACTCGACAAAGACACGAACGACTCCACAAGGACATTGAATCTTCATTTCCGTTTCCGGTTCCACTCCGATCTTCCGTCCGCTGTCGATGAGGTATCTGCCGAGAGAGATGACGGCGTGGCCACACATCGTGCTGTACCCTTCGTTGTTCAAGAACAACACCCCGGCGTCCACGTCCTCTGGTTGGTCAGGCGTGACGAGCAGGGCACCGTACATGTCGTAGTGACCACGCGGTTCAAAGATGAGGAACTGGCGCAGGTGGTCAAGGTGGTCACGCAGGTAGCGCCGTTTCTCCAGCACCGTCTCACCGTGGACCTCGGGGTAGCCAGACTCGACGATCCGGAGGGGTTCTCCACCGCTGTGCATCTCCGTCGTGACGATGCATACTTGGCTGCTGATGCTGGTCATTGCGATGGGGATGTACGTGCTGATGAGACGAAACGTGATGTCGACTCAATGCCCGCTGAAGGATGATGTGCTGCGCGGACTCGGAACTGTCGCAGACTGCGCGGACTTTGCCTTCGTTTAATACAATCTCTATTGCTAAGTCACGTTATACGCTATTGCAGCCCTGGTCGATGTAGGTCATAGCCCGCTGTAGTGTTGGTAGACTACTCTCTGTCTGGGTCTTAATGCATGTGGACGCGCATCTGCAAGTGTGCCTTCCTTCCCACCTCTACCCAATTGCCCAATGACCTATTTTTGTGCCCCACTTTGGTCTCTCACTCACCGCATCATGTTAAAGTATATCGCTTACTGCTTTTGACTGACTTTGTCGCTCAGTTCATAATAATTCATGTGTACAGAACAGTGCATGTGCAATGCTCACTTCGTTGGCCAGACGTGCATGGGATTCGAGACATAATTTATCAAGAGAGGTTCTTTTACTGTGTGCTCGGGAATAGCAGAACTACTATGTCAGCCATTACTGCATTGTGTTCAATTAAAATATCATAAAACGTTTGGACTTCAGATCTTAACAAAACGATGAAGACATCTCCCCTGCGCTGGCAACTGTGGCATTTAAATGTCTGCGAGAAATACGCAAAGTCTCAGTTGGCTCTTCTATTCAAGTTCCCACAGACACTCACCATCTCATATTTATGTTCTTCACAACCATCACTTGTTATCAATCATGCTGCTGGGACGCATATTATAGTGAACTTTTCTCTCGAGCAGATGCTCAATCAAGATTTTCCCCATTCTGCAGTCCTGCATTACTGGAAGTTATCGTACATCAAAAGTTCAAAACTGATACCTTTGATTCGATATTTGATACATCAGCGAGTAGCAGTAACATCTGCTACAATATAGCCTAAACAGAACTAGAAAGCAACTTTGGGACTGCAAAGGGACACATAAGAGTTTCACTGTGCAAGACTCGGCAAACTATAGCATCGGGGACCAAATGACGACACTAACCATAAACCTAATCCTAACCGACCCTCACGACGCCTAACCTGAGCCCTACCCGACACTCACGACGCCTTACCTGAGCCCTAACCGACCCTCACGACACCTAACTTGGCCTTAACCAACATGTCGGTCCCCGATACTATAATTATGCCGAAGAGTCCATTGTTAACAGTCGATCGACTTTCTGGTCTCCAATTATTGGCTAGTCAATTAGCTACGTCCAGCGGAACAGCAACGTTTTCTCGAACTTGGCTTCTGCTTAATTAGCGTCATACAGTTACGGTGACGCCAAAAAGGTGACCGACAATGTTTTACTGTTACAGTTTTGTTGCATAGTTATTGCCATTCCTGCTGCACTAATATTTTTTATATTATTTTACTAGTATTTTACTATTTTTTAATATTATTTTAATGTTTTTTTAATGTTTAAAAAAATTAGTTTACTATTATTTTTTCCTGCTGAAGCTGACGCTGGTTATAAGCGTCACAATTAAATTTAATTTTACCTTCAGGACCTTTGCAGTTAATCTGAGCAAGACCTCTACAGAAACAGCTTTAAAAAATCTTTGCAGGTTTCTACGACTAACCCCATCCCATGTCTATGATCTGCGTCTACGTTTGCACAGACGTATCTCCCTGATTTGATCCCCATATCAGGTGTTATTTCTGGGATATGATGCTCTACAGCTAGACTTCTCTTTTAAATTGACCATTTTGTTCTCCTAGTTTTCGTTTCTTTGCCACAGTTATCTTTACGTTGATTGTAAGGCGCTGCAGTTGCTTGCGTCAAGGAATAGGCCTACACATACTAGCATACCTTAGCTCATGCCATCCAACCAAAATTCCACACGCAGTCAGTTTGGGCCTGCAATTGTGACGTCATTTCACACACTGGGGGACAAAGTTGCGCCATTTCAGTTGCCATAAATATTCCTCCATGTTACTGTTTTACATTGTTTTCGGGATTTAGGTTTTACGCTGGGTTAGGAACTTAATTGTTTCCAGTGCACGCCATGGATAAGATAAGATAAGAATATTCTTTAATATACCAATTGCTATCCGCATTTTGGTGTACATATACAAAGTATAATAAACAAACGTAGCCTACATAATTTATATATTTAATCAATGTCAAAGTGTTTTAGAATAGCACAAAATCCTAAGTCCAAATCCAATATAAATTTTAAATTTATTTGTTAGCGCCTCAAGTCAGCTGACTTGCGGCGCTGCCACAAAATGCTTCAGCTACGGGTCACCTCACTTTCCCTACTCCCGAATGCTGTTGCTACTCTTGCCCATCCTTGCATCACAATCCCAGCTAATTAGGCGAATCCCTAAATTTGCCTCTGCTTCAGCTTGCATGCATTACACACTACGTTGTCTCTCTCCCTCCCAGCGCATCGTATACACCGAATGGCTGCGCTTGTTTGGCGTTGTTTCCGTAGTTATGCTCCGACCTATTTACATGAGCCCTGGGTCCAAATTTATGGGGGGTGACTTGGCTAAGACACCACTTAGCGCTAACATGCGTCTAGCTAAGACGTGTCGTAGACTTTACGACATCCCGTATTCACAACGCACACTTACAGGACCACTTACTTAGTCGACAAACTGAAGCGTGGTTATAGTTAGTGCGCATGCGCACATAATATTAATAGGCGGCCGTGCCTTAGCCAGTGGGCTAGACAATGGGCTGTCCGCGTATCAAAACAAACAAAGACGTTGCATCGCCCACGGAAGATATTATCTTCGGCGGTAGATTATATGCGATCTAAAATGCGTTTTGTTACACATTAATGGTATTTAGTAACGGCGAAAACCACAAGCATAAATCAGCTCATCGTCCCACATCCAACGGAATTAAATTTGGTGCCTCTGAAACACTCTTTAATAGTTTAAACCGCGTCGAAGTGGACGAATCGAAGATGTCCCGCCGGCCATGTTTGCCTTTACGACAGCGACTAGTAGACTTACACGACCCTCATAGGTCGACTAGCGTAGTTGTGTCTTAGCTGGCTAAGACGTCGTTGTGAATTCTGATTTATCCGTTAGTTGCCCGCTAGTCGCAACTAGGATCTAAGACATGTCTGAGATACCGTCATAAATTTGGCCCCCAGGATCTGCTCTGCCAGCAGGCAAACCCCTTTGCAATGCCTCTAGCGGGGAGCTTTCCCCTCGTGTTAGGGTCTCAACTAGAGCCCTGCGCCGGCCGCGCCGCGCCGTCGCCGCCGACATTTCTTTAGCGCCGCCGCCGCCGATTTTTGTTGATCGGCGCGCCGCCGCCGCCGCCGCCGCCGCCGCCGATAATTTCTCGGCGCGCCGCTGATGCCACCCTGATGAATTTATTTCTTTTTGTTGTTTTTTCATGTCTTGCATGATTTCGCCATAAAATTGCCGGTCAGTGCGAAATAGGCATATTTTTCAAATTTTCTACTCGGTGTGTTTTGAGTCTTTTCACATGAGAAAATTGAAGCGGCCTATAATAACTTTTCTACACGGAATTATCATTATCGTCTGGGTGGCTGTTTTGTTTACACTTGTGTGCTAAGACATATTACGGACATAACTTGGCCTGTCAGCGTAGATAACTCAGATATATTGGAAAATAATTTGCATGGTCGTCGCTCGGATATAGTTTCTGAGACACCATGAGCATTGCAAATGATGCGTTTCACCTCGATAAAACGACACGAGAATGGGTGCGTTGAGTCACAGAGAGACGAGGTTTCCTCCCACCACCCCCCCCCCCAAATGTCGGTCTGTGTGTGTCTTACGTCCTTGCATTTAGCACAGAATGAAGGAAGGAAAAAGAGACGCAGGGACTTTCAGCCAATAATATGAGTAATAATACAGGCAAGAGGGAGATAAAATAATGCCGGACTATTAGACATGACGTACATGCAGTGTAGTTTCTTGGGGTCATTAAAAGACATCTGTTTGCGATTTTCAAATTAGACCTATATTGCCGTTTCTCTACCTCTTCGAATACAGTCAGAATGCGGTATGTGGTAAGGAGATCGTCAGACAGATAAGCGAATATGTTATAGTAGGCCTTTTGCTTAATATGGCTGTAATGGCTGGGTATATATAACTGGAGACAGCAGATTAAAAGAATCAGGCAGCCTGGGCTAAACTAGGTTTGCATATCGGGTAACGCATAGATTCCCTCCACTAATCTCTGTCCATCGCCAACTGCTCCGTCTCCTCACACTGGTACACCCTCACATCATCCCCAGACTTCTCCGAACATCACAAACAAGCCTCAGAATTGCATTTAGGGTGACATCTCTCATCAGCCTATTAACTCCCCACGCACAATCAGCTTTTATGCATGGCGACAGGGCTGCATTATATCAAATCCTCGTCCGTAGCCAAATGAAGCTGGGCGGCTGTTGGGTCATGAAGCTCTCTCTCTCTCTCTCTCTCTCTCTCTCTCTCTCTCTCTCTCTCTCTCTCTCTCTCTATATATATATATATATATATATATATATATATATATATATATATATATATATATATATAGTCTAATTTAGACAAACAGCCAGACTCAACCAGTCGCTCATCCACACAGGTTATCTGATATACCGACATAATGATGAATGCCACTGCTTGAGATTTCTTGACATTATGTCTCACAATACAAGTCCACGCTGTATGTATACACGTACCCTGTATGATTGTAATCTCCTTCCCAGCGCCTTACACGTATGCAGTACTAAGTCCTTCCCATGCCGGCCTGCACATCAGACAACGCATACCCACCACTCGTCTCTGCCCAACGTATGCTGCTCCGCCTCCCCCTCAACTCCTCCCTACACTGTATACCAGCGTCAGAATCAGGATGCAAGCCCTCATCAGGTCGCCTCCCAAACACATTTAAGTTTTCAAGCTTTACACCAGGGCCAAAGACATCTATATAAAATGAAGCTATTGTATAGAAGCCCTTGCCAGTGTTTGTAGTGCGTCTGATTTATAGCAACCGCACCAAAAGCCTAAGCCCACGAACCTCGCTTAACAAAAGCAAGTTGTGGCATGCATTGCTATTGTCGTATACCCTATGACTAATGCATTTTGATCGCGAACATTTACACGGCTGTTTCAATCGTTTGGATGGACAACGCGGCTAATGAATAATAGGTCCTATAATGCTATGATACATCTTGAGCCCACATGTAGGTTTAGAACTATAGCTGCCAGATCAGCATCTAAAAACTGAACCTTTTGACGGTTAGCTCATGTTTTGTTCGTCTAGCATTAGAGATTTTATTCTGAAGTAAAAGTTTTTCAATTTTATGCATATTTGATTTCAATCCATATTTCTAACACGCTGCCTCTGTAATTTTTTGCTCATGTTTCATTATCTTTCTTCAGCTTCAGAAGACCTTCGTTTCTCTGACCTTCGAGGTCCCTTGAGGGCCTTTCCAGATGACCCTGGACCGATCTTAGGGGCAGTATCTTCTTTTGCCCCACGACGCCGCTCTGCGCCGCCGCCGCCGATATTTTGATGGCGCCGCCGCCGCCGACTTTTGATGGTCGGCGCGCCGCCGCCGCCGACCAAAAATGACCAGCGCGCCGCCGCCGGAAGTACCAAGTCGGCGCAGGGCTCTGGTCTCAACCTGTCAGCGTCGCGCTGTCTCATGGTAGGCGTACGTCCCTTTGTCTGGAAGGCTCCCGCTTGAGATAATATGCCTGCTACTCAGAAATAACTCATCAGCGTGTCACTGTCACATGCATGCTCTTTAAGACTTATTTGTATCACAGTGGTGACATTAGGAGCGCCTTTGTTCCATTTCTGGAAGGGCGCTATATGAATTATTACTGAAATGAACGAATGCATGAACGTCATAAGCAGACGATCTATCAAAAGGAAATTGAATCTTATCGCCAACGCTGCTAACTCAGCCAATCACATACAATAAATCACACGCTGAGGTTTCAGCCAATCAGAGGCAACCGATCTCTCTTTGACAACGTCAAAATACATTTAAGACGATCAGATATTATGTTCCCAAGTCAGGCTACACTTAAAAAATAGCCGTGTTTTGCCAAATAAATTGTTGTCGAGGGAAACGGCATCTGTTGTCATAAGCTAGCCTATCGTCAAATAAAAATCCATCCAAGTCAGGTTCCTGCAGTTTCGGGGAAAGAATTTGGTCTTTATAAAATAAAGGAAAACCCTGCGGTTTCGGGGAAAGAATAGGACCGCTGTACCCCTGGTGCATGTCGTAGGAGGCGACTAAATGGAGGCCCCTGCGGTTTCGGGGAAAGAATAGGACCGCTGTACCCCTGGTGCATGTCGTAGGAGGCGACTAAATGGAGGCCCCTGCGGTTTCGGGGAAAGAATAGGACCGCTGTACCCCTGGTGCATGTCGTAGGAGGCGACTAAATGGAGGCCCCTGCGGTTTCGGGGAAAGAATAGGACCGCTGTACCCCTGGTGCATGTCGTAGGAGGTGACTAAATGGAGGCCCCTGCGGTTTCGGGGAAAGAATAGGACCGCTGTACCCCTGGTGCATGTCGTAGGAGGCGACTAAATGGGGGCCCCTGCGGTTTCGGGGACAGAATAGGACCGCTGTACCCCTGGTGCATGTCGTAGGAGGCGACTAAATGGAGGCCCCTGCGGTTTCGGGGAAAGAATAGGACCGCTGTACCCCTGGTGCATGTCGTAGGAGGCGACTAAATGGAGGCCCCTGCGGTTTCGGGGAAAGAATAGGACCGCTGTACCTCTGGTGCATGTCGTAGGAGGCGACTAAATGGAGGCCCCTGCGGTTTCGGGGACAGAATAGGACCGCTGTACCCCTGGTGCATGTCGTAGGAGGCGACTAAATGGAGGCCCCTGCGGTTTCGGGGAAAGAATAGGACCGCTGTACCCCTGGTGCATGTCGTAGGAGGCGACTAAATGGAGGCCCCTGCGGTTTCGGGAACAGAATAGGACCGCTGTACCTCTGGTGCATGTCGTAGGAGGCGACTAAATGGAGGCCCCTGCGGTTTCGGGGAAAGAATAGGACCGCTGTACCCCTGGTGCATGTCGTAGGAGGCGACTAAATGGAGGCCCCTGCGGTTTCGGGGACAGAATAGGACCGCTGTACCTCTGGTGCATGTCGTAGGAGGCGACTAAATGGAGGCCCCTGCGGTTTCGGGGACAGAATAGGACCGCTGTATCCCTGGTGCATGTCGTAGGAGGCGACTAAATGGGGGCCCCTGCGGTTTCGGGGAAAGAATAGGACCGCTGTACCCCTGGTGCATGTCGTAAGAGATATAAACTCATATAACTTCGCTTCACAGTTCTTAGTGATTCATCAACATTTACTTTGTTTGACCTGGGGTAGTCTGTTAAACATGCATCGCATGATAAAGTACAAAGAACAAACTTTAGGCTAAGAATGACTTCTACATAATTTTAATAAAACTCTTCGGTTAAACAACAAATCAACAGTTTTCGAGAAATTACAAAACATTAAAAACACAAATTCTGTACGGGCCACAGTGAAAGATTAAAATGACATCTCAGCCTAAAGAGAGTGTTTAAGTCATCAATACTTCCCTACAACCATCAATGCACCCTGCCTCCACCCCATCCATCCATCCATCCATCCATCCATCCATCCATCCATCGGACCTTCAAGTCAATAATTCGTCAATCGTTTCACCGATGAACCCACCGCCCAGTCCAGCCCAGCCCCACTCATATAATTATACATGCATCCATTCCTACACTCACTGACTTATTCATTCATCCATTCATCCATCTATCGTGCATCCATCAATTCATTCATTTTTCTATTCATTCATGACTGGTTTCTCTCTGTCCGCTTTGCCATCCATCGATCCATCGATCCAACAATCCATCCATCGATAAATCCATGCGTCCATCCACCATCATCTACCCTCCAGTCAGCGATTAATCCTTAAGCTATCCGTCAAAGAAACGTGAGACAGAACCCCCTGAACAACCTTAAACCTAAATCTAGACCCAATGATTGACAGCAGTGAACCGAAGCCACTACATACATCCACACACCATATACATCCATCAATCCGTCTATCCATGCTCCAAACAGCAACCACAGCCACACGCTAGACCATCACAGCTATTCCACGACTCATCCACTCATCTAACCATACACTAATTCACCCATCAAGTCATTCATCCACTCATCGAAATACTCACACTGTTTGAAGATCGAAGTCCTATAATTATATTTCTAGACAAAATACCAGCTTATTTTATATTTTACCTCCCCCACCCCTGCATCTCTAAGCAACTGCAACCGTGACGATACCGTTTGTGCTTGGCATGATTAATTATGCGAGCAGTCCAACAACAATACTATTCCATCGTCCAATTCAAGGATAAAGGCGTGCTTTTATTCCTAGGCTATTCGTTAACCGGTTGGCATAGAAGATTAGATGTTCGCCTACAGTACGATCCACCAGGACTGTCAAAAGAATCTATCTGTGGCGGGAAATTTATGAGAACTTTCGGTGGGTTTCATTGTTCACAAGAATTGTCCAATCGTCCGCGTTCTACAAAAGCCCAGCACGATTGCCAAGTTACAAGCAATCAATATTATCCAATGCATGTGTCTAGGTCTCATGTATCTAAAAAAATATGTTATTAATGACAAACTGCCTAGTTGAACAAGGCGATGGATCCATGATTTAAAGATTAGAGGCTGAGTCAACTTAGTCAAGGTGTGTAAATGACGACGAGGTAGTGTTATTCAAAACAGACTGCCTGCGTTGCTCTTGGATCATGTTAGTGATGTTACGTAGACCTATTCAGACCTATTCTTACACTGCACAACTGTTATCGTTACCGGTACACCTTTAGCAACCCAACTGAAACGCAGGAGTTTATCCCTCGATTTGATTCACTGTAGCCTATAATATATACACCTGTTTTTTAGGCTCCTACTTAGCGGGACTTGTTTCTTTTGGTGTGCCTATTGCTCCCACGTTGTTATTCTGCCTACTCTTTGTGTGAAATTGCTTAATTCTGATTATGTTTATACTTAGTTACATGTATGTATGATTTCAATGGGGTCAATAAAAAATGTCTAATGTCTAATTGTTTATACCACTACATATCACATTGTATAACGCTAATGAGTTTCAACTGCGTATCCTACCTTCTTATGCAGATGGACTATACCAATCTATATCTATCTATGTATAGACATGTCTATGTATCTATGAACTTATGCATGTATTTATGTATGCATGTATGTATGCATGTATGTATGTATGTATGTATGTATGTATGTATGTATGTATGTATGTATGTATGTATGTATGTATTATCAATCTGTCTGTCTGTCTGTCTGTCTGTCTTTCTATCCTTTTCTATATCTTGTCATTTGATTTCATTCTATAGCTCTGTCTTTTCAGATATATGTAGCGAAATACCTACAGTCGCCTCCGCTTCGTTCATGTGTGAGCATAAAAAGTATATGCTTAATCCGAAGAATGCTGGATAGTGGCTGAGTTAAAATGTCGCTAAGAATCTTGTCCTTTAAGCTAACACTGTCGGTGACACACCACTGTTGATCATTCTCTGGCGCAGCAGCAGTCACTGTAAGCCTAGAAATTGCATGCATGGCACTGAAGGGAATTTTTTTGGGAAGTAATCAATAGTTCCATTATATCCTTGCGAGAACGCCATGCAAGCTCATGGATGCATTGGAGTTTGTGTTTCTGACAGAAGCATCTATAGTAAATACAATTAACATTGGATCTGCAGTGGATTGGCAAGAATGAAGCTATTAATCTACGCATTAAGTTTTACGTTGTTCTTGGGTCGTGGTACGTAGACTTATTCTTATACCTGTAACGTAGGCTATAAGCTTACTGTATAGTTATTATTTTCATGACCAAGAGTGGCGTCGGACCCCTACGGGCATTTAGCCCATGGATTTTGATGATGATGATGATGATGATAGTTATTATTAGGCCTGCGTACACGCTTCACGAATAAACTGAAACGTAGGCCTACAGGTTTCTCGTTCAATTTGATTCACTGTAATACTCAGGGTTTAAAGTGGGTGGGAACGCGTGGGAACGGCGTTCCCACTGCTTTCGAATTTCTTGGTTTGCGTTCCCACTGCTCGCCATGCATGGAACCCTGGAAACATGGGCGTTCCCAATAAAACTTCATCAGCATTCCCACTGCTCACAGTTGGCGTTCCCACTGCTCAGTGCAGTGCTCACCCAAACCACTTTAACCACTGGTAATACTAATCACATTATTTTATAACGTTATTGAGTTTCAACTGCATACATATGGCTTATTATTGGGGCGTGGGGGTGTTGTGGTAGGTTCGGTGCCTTGGAACCGGTTAGGGGCCCTAAGCAAATCCTTCAATCGGCGTGAAATTCCGATGCAGTGTTCGCGCTGAAGGTGCTATAAGATGCTATAAAAATTAAGTTTTCATGTCCAAACCAAAAAAGTTGTAGGCTCCTTCCACTCAGAATTTCTGGAAACCTCTGACACGACGCTGCGCTCGTAAATAAGCTGGTGCCGAGCACTCGTCTTTTGTATAGCGCTTAATTTTTTTACCCTGTTACGATTACGGTTACATGATGAATTTTGAACATTTTGGATTTAGTGAGACCGGCAAAGAATGTGGCTCTGGGAAAGCAGACCACTATGAGTTCCATTTATATGGATGATCCGAGCGAATATCCAACTTCTGTCGTGACAGACGGAGTTCTGGGTCGTTTTGGGGCGACATCAAGTGACGGAAATCCATGGATGGTCATAGATCTCATCGACCAATACTACGTTTCAACAGTCAAGCTAACAAATACGTGGATTGAATCTGATGGTAAAATGTAAGAATTTATCTTTATCAGGAAAGTTTTATCTTGAACAGCCTCGTCGACCATAATCAACAGCATGCATGTAATTTGATAAGGTTTTGGCAAAGTCTTAAAAACTAGCATAGGGCCTAAGCAAAAAATTATAGACCTAGGCCTATCTTAACCGTTTTCTTAACTGTCATCACTGTTATAGGCTTGCATGCAGTGGTTCAAATGAGTTGTATGCCTATATTGATTTTTTATGTTGAGGGAAGCACATGTTGCGTAATATTATGTAATTTTGATACAAACATAGGTACCGGTACCTAAATCAATATTTAGCTTATATTTATGAGTTATGACCTATGAGCAAGTCGAGGCAATGGCTATAGCCTTCAGCATTTTCTATGCGCTTTTTAACTTGTCTTTATTAGCTGAGCTACGCAAAGTGGTAGTCAAGCGTGACTCTATCATGCAGCGAAGAGCATTCTCGGTGGTGGGGCCAGCTATCTGGAATGACCTCCCTGCGGCTTCCCCGTGACTCTGCTGGCTCTTTCTCTTTCTGTCGTCTTATCAAGACTTTTTGACCACGCCTGGGTTGGGAGCGTCTCTGAGTAGAATTCTCGAAGGAGCGCTATATAAAGTTATGTGATTGATTGATTGACTCTCTGCTGAGAGTCCATTCAAACAAGTTGCGCAAATCAGTTAAGCCCGTAATCCTCTCAGTCTGTGTCTGGACATGCACAGAGTCTTTGTAGCAGCATGCAAGAATTGGTCGATCTTATCTCGGTGGTGTTCATTTTATTCTGATATCTTAACCGTATTATATGCACATTATAGGACCACAGTAAAACATTACGAGTGCCATATGTCTGAGTATGCGTCTATATGAGTGCATGCACGTAATGACGCGCACATGAAGACGCTGATTCACGCAAAGACCGTGAAAGACGCATGCGAATATATCGAAAGCAATCTTGCAATTTTTATAACCATGGCAAAGTACAATAAACTACGTTCGTAATTGTGGTTTCGGGCCAAAGAATGTAATTCAAACCGTGATCCAATGTTTGTACACAAGTTGCGTTTGTGACAGTTTAAAACCTTTCAAACGAACGAATGTTTATTGATATGCAATGTATATAGCCTGTAGGCACACATGTATATAGCCTGTATAGGCACACATAGGTGTAGGCATATACAGTTTATACACGTACTAGTCGTATACAAACGATTGGTCATGCTTGCATTTTTCAGCCCATTGCCAGGATTATTTCATCATAGGATTGACTAACAACGCTCCTGAGGCCGTACCGCCATTGGAGTCGACAGATTACGACTTATGCGCTCAGTACCAGAACACCGTACCAGTGAATGCAACAGTCAGCGTCACATGTAAAACTATTCGTGAAGCGGTGAGATACGTCGTCCTAAGACCAAGCCCACCTGTATACGATATGCTTTCCGTCCAAGAGATCGAAGTCAACGTCGCTATACAAAGAAGTAGGTATAGGCTATATGTGTCCCATCTGACCAAAACCAGGCGTAAGTCGCAACACACGCTTCTGAGCTAATGGCCAAAATGTGAAAAAAAATTTTTTTTCAATTTTACTATTTTTTAGTATTTGACAGAAAATGATAAATAAATATGTTTTATACACATTAAAACCAAAAATTTGGCAAAAATATTATTTTTAATCATATTTTTGATAATGTTGTGGTTTTTATTGTTCAAATAATTTGATGACTTTTCCCGCCATTTTCCACTTTCCCGCCATTGATAGCCATATTCGGTATGTGGCTAACAAAATAAATTAGGTATCAGTGAAAAGCCCAGACTTCCCTCTAGCCTACTATGATGATGATGATGATGATGATGATGATGGTGCTCTGCCCAAAGGCAGGTTCATTGGCTTTACGCCCCTGGGGATGAGATGAGTGAGGTGGTTTCCCGTTGCCTTCCCCACAGACAATGGTGGGTAAGCAACTTGCCCAAGGTCGCTCCGCAGGAGCTTGCGCCCCTGCGTCCCAAACGTGCTAGCCCGAGATATCTAAATCTCTGAATGTTAACTCCCAGCCCGGGGCTAGAACCGCAGTCTGTTGCAACCAACAGACGAATGCAGCTCGCGCTTGTCGGTGTAGCTAACTAGGCCTACTATGCAATCTGTTTATTTGTTGCAAATTTTATTTAATTATGAACATGGTTCTAAAGAATCTTGCATTTCTAAGTTATAGAAAACTTTAAACGCATTTTTCTCAGAATTGTAATTTGGACGGTCGAACCATATTTTTAATCATAACTTTGGACAGAAACATGGCAGAACAATAGGATTTGTCTCATTTTAAAGAAGAGACTTTATTCTTTTAGAAGATATATGACACCCATTTTGTACAAAATCCGACTTACGCCTGGTTTTGGTCAGATGGGTCACATATATAGGCCTGTGTCAAGACAGTGGGAGAGCTATGCTCTATGTTATAATGCGGTTTAAAAATCGTGTGGTCCAAATATATGATTAATAAAATCCTGCACATCACACACCTACACACACACATATACACATACACACCTACACACACACACGCACATCTACACACATACACACGCACACACACACATGCACATACACACACGCACATATGCATGTACATATACAGGGTGCGCCAAAAAAACTAGGTTTTTTGCCAATATTTTGACCAAAAGTAAGAATTTCCAAATGAAATTTTACAGGCTTATAGACAATTCATATTTACACATGATGGCCAGATTTCATCAAAATATTACAAACGGAACAAAATTTACATCACTTTTAGTCAGGTCACCCACCGTTTTTTGACGATTCAAAAACGAAGCGCACCAAAAATTAGGTCTTCAGAAACGAAACACAACAAAAAGTAACAACAACACGATTTTATTAAGTCTCATCTCAAATAACTGTTGTCAAATGAACTTGGCAGTGCTTCACAACTTGTGTTCAAT
This sequence comes from Lumbricus terrestris, assembly GCA_949752735.1. Taxonomy (NCBI): domain Eukaryota; kingdom Metazoa; phylum Annelida; class Clitellata; order Crassiclitellata; family Lumbricidae; genus Lumbricus; species Lumbricus terrestris. Next base: position 19,295,574 of record OX457043.1, on the reverse strand, counting down.
GTCAGGGGCTTCTATCCCCCCTAAGCAACCGGGCGCAATCCATCTTTTTCCCCCCCTTTCTGGACCGGCCTTCCTCTATGTATGCAATATAATGTAATCTAGCGCATGCCCTCCTCTAGTGTGGGAATGAAGGTTTGTTTGGAGAGGGACAAACGAACATCCAGCAGACGATCGCCGAAGCATGTGTAGCGCAGAGAAGGGACCTGGTATGGGGAGGGAATGTGCCCCTCCTCATAAGAAATTTTTGCGATTTCCGCATTGCAATTTCAGCATTTTAAGCTGTCCTCTTAGCAAAATTACTCTACTATTTCAGTGGAGGAATTGCTGCCAAAATTTGGCAGCCATATGTTTTGCACCTCTGATCAGTGTGCACTCGAGAGGCGTTACATAAATTTTTAAAGCACGATGCAATACAATAAAATGCATTGTAGGTCTTACATTGTCAGCCCACATGTATAATAATGATGTTGCTTTACTAAGTGTTCAAGGACCAAATTTGACTGTATGAAATTTGAAAGATAACATTGAAGAGAAGCCATTTAGTTGTGCAAAATAGTAATTTGTATTAACATTATTTTTCATTTATATTATGATTGTAATATTTATTAAAATAGTAAAAACATAATTATAATCATGTAATAGGAAATTTTTATTATGGTAAATTATAGCTGTTATAGCAGTTCATGTAATTCAAAAATGTAGATAGTAGCCTAACTAAAAACTCAAAGTGCATAAAGTGTATACATTTTGCTAAAAACTATTGCACCTACCATTTTGTCCAAATTTATATGGAGGGGAAGTATTTTCTGGGGGGGGATCTTCCTCCTAGTGATGCCTAGATTGAACGCTGCCCTCCACGTCCGACCTTCCCCCCCCCCCAACCGACGTGAATTTTGGCTGTCTTCCGATTCCCCCCCTATTTTTCACTGGGCGCAAGCTGCGCCCACCATGTATAGGGATAGAAGCCCCTGTTCAATGTGCCCACCACCAGTGCCGAAACTTCTTTTGAGTCTCTTTGCAAAGTTCTTGATGGACCTGTTGATTAATCTGACAGATTCCTTATTTATCAATTTGATTGTCATCTTGCTAAGGGACTTCTCAGTGCTGCGCAGCTACGCTGGTACCCTGTTTCTTCTTTAAATAGTAATAATAATGATCATCTGGCATTATCAAGGCAATATGATACCAATTATTTGAGATGAGACAAAACTCGTGTTTTGTTACTTTTTTGTTGCGTTTCGTTTCTGAATCGTCAAAAAACGGTGGGTGACCTCACTAAAAGTGGTATAACTTTTGTTCTGTTTGAAATATTTTTATGAAATCTGGCCACCATGTGCAGATATGAATTGTCTTTAAGCCTGTAAAATTTCATTTCGATATTCTTACTTTTGGCCAAGATATTGGCCAGAATAATTAGATTGGTTTTTTGTTAATTTTTGTTGCGTCGCGTTTTTGAATCATCAAAAAACGGTGGGTGACCTTACTAAAAGTGGTGTAACGTTTGTTGTGTCTGAAATATTTTGATGAAATCTGGCTGTGTAAATATGAATTGTCTATAAGCCTGTAAAATTTTATTTTGAAATTCTTACTTTTGGTCAAGATATTGGCAAAAATCCAAGGTTTTTTTTTGCGCGCCCTGTACATACATACACACACGCGCCACACACACATACACACATGCAAACACAAACACACCTACACACACCTACACACACAAACACTTACACACACCAGCGCACACACACATACACACACACACAGCCTCAATTTTGCCGCTGCATTCTCTTAAGCTGGCTAGGAGGAAGGAGGAGGAAGAGATGGACGCCGACAAAGAGCGAGAGGGACTAAGATGAGGAATGGCCTACGACTATAATTATTCTTATTTATTCTTGCGCCTGTGAATAAGCTGGTTCCCGCGACTTGGCTTTTGTGGGCGCTGTAGAAGTTTCGAGATTACGATTACGATATATATACATGGGCGGAGACCGAGGGGGACGGTCCCCCAATGGAGGTGTTGGGGGGAAGGCCCATGCATTTGTCCCCCCGATCGTTGAGCAAAAAGTCAGCAACAATCTTTTATTGGGGCGTGTACGGCAATCGATTGGTCAGAGAGGCCCGGCTGTCAAAATTAATATGCAAGGCTCGAATTTTCAGCTTCCGGGGTTGTTTAGGTTCTGCTGCTAGGTTACTATGCGGTATGGACCTTGTGCAAGTAATTTCGTGTAGGCAGTGGCGGCGCAATGATTTCAGTTTTTTGTTGGGGGGAGGCTGAATCATCGCGGAGGAAATTTTCCATTTTCCATCGCCAAAATTTCTGACGACCTTTTCTTTAGTCATTCGGTTGAAATCTCATGCATATATTTCAGTGTTTCGGGGGTCTAATCATGGATATATATTTCATTTTTACATGTAGGTGTAAAAAACCCAGATGGCCTTTTCAGGGGCATGGGCGGAGTTTGGTTTCCGTTCTTGGAGGGGCTAAAGCCTTCTGGGGGAGCTAAGCCCAGAAAAAGATACCATTTACACGGTAAAAAATGAATTTGGGTCTTCTTGGGGGGCTTAGCCCCCTAGCCCCTGATAAACTCCGCCCATGTTCAGAGGGGTTTAGCCCCTAGCCCCTGGCGCCGCTACTGCCGGTATTTTGTTTCCTGGTGTCTAATCATAGCTTAATTATTTCAAAAATGATTGAAATCATCTTTGATTTTTCTGAAAGAGGAGCAATAAATTATAAACTCAATTGGTATTACAATAAAATTACGATTCGTGTCTTATTTACCGCAGCCATCAACTTCAAAAGAATGAGTGGACACAGATTGATGAATCAACTGCTCCGAGAGCGCGTCAACATGTCTACAGAAATGTCTTGCATGGAATGGTGCGGTGAGATGGGATGCGATTCCTACAACTACCGGTCATGCGATGGTGCATGTGAAATCAACACTCATCCGGAGGCATACAATCAATCCGATTTGGCGTCTCTTAGTGAATGGAACTGGTGGATGTCCACATACCATATCACTGAACTGTAGGCTAAGCAGGTCTTAACGTGTGGATGGACGGTCATGGACGGCGTCCATGCACTTATTTTAGAATCTGAACGCCGTCCTGCCACTTATTGGCCAGCACAGTGGATAGCCTAGGTAAGGGGCGTCCAGGCACTTCATTTGGAAAGGCAAGGGGCGTCTAGGCACTTATTTTTCCACACTTAAAGCACTAAGGTTATAAGAACACGTCTTATTCGGCGGACTTGATTTGATTATAGACCTATAGCGCCTGTAAAAGCTATAGTTTATCTCACTCAGTTTTTGTGTATCGCTGAAGAAATTGGAAGTTTAGAATTAATCTACGACTTCAAGCCTTCTCTTAGACCAATCTAGATTTTCCATCATTGAGCCTGCATGCAGCCCTGCAATCTATATAGAATGCCCTCTCCTCCTCTTTACATGTTTCGGATTTCTTCCTCTCTCTCTCTCTCTCTCTCTCTCTCTCTCTCTCTCTCTCTGTCTCTCTCTGTCTCTGTCTCTGTCTCTGTCTCTGTCTCTGTCTCTGTCTCTCTCTCTCTCTCTCTCTCTCTCTCTCTCTCTCTCTCTCTCTCTCTCTCTCTGTCTCTCTCTCTCTCTCTCTCACACACACACTCACTCACTCACTCACTCACTCACTCACTCACTCTCTCTTCTCTCCCTGCCTGCCTCCATCCATCCATTCATCTATCAATCTATCTGTCTGCCTCTCTGTCTCTGTCTGTCTGTATCAAAACTTCTCCTATATATATATATATATATATATATATATATATATATATCAGGGTACTCCCATTGAAAGTGCAGCTGAATACAGTGAATAGTCACCAGTGGCGGCGCCAGGATTTCAGCTTTGGGGAGCTGAATCTTCGCGGAGGAAATTTTCCATTTTCGATCGCCAAGATTTCTAACGACTTTTTTAAAGTCATTGATCGAAATCTCATGCGTATATTTCAGCTTTTTGGGGGGGTGGGCTAATCATGGAAATATTTCATTTTTACATGTAAAAACCGGATGGTCGTTTTTAGGGGGCTTAGCCCCCCTAGCACCGCTACTGATAGTCACTGCTGATAGCGGCGCTATATGAGTTAAAAATTACGTTACACTCAGTCCTATTTGAACGTTTCCTTTTGTGACATGATTGTCGTCGAATGTATACGATACTGTGTAAGCATTCATTTCGGACCATCTTTCTGACTTCTCAACAAAATGATATCAGCAGTTAGGGCAGAATTTCCTAAAGAAAAGGATATTGCATGCCCTTTAATTACATGAAAAATATCAACAAATTCTCAGGATGCACATACAAAAACAATAAAATCAACAGAGTTGTTTGAAGCTACAAGTAGGCCTAGGTGACTGTAGGTCTACCTTAAGATTCCTGTAGGTCTACATGCAATCGCTGGGTAATAACTAATACAAGATAGGCCCTATGTTGAAACCATGCAAAAGCAATACAAGCGAATGTAAACAGTTCGTCATTAAATTTCTTTAGAGTTACCAGGTATTCATTCTTGAGTGAAACGGAAGATAGTTAACATTTTGATGTCGTTAGGCCTGCCAGTCACAATTTCATAGAGACACACTATTTCATTCCTCTCTCTCTATTGTAGTGCATTCCATAGGGAACTTGTATGCAGAACTGTTCCCCAGTATAGGGAGGAACAGTTAACTCGAAGAGATTAAATTCAGGATCCAAAATCTCGGCTACGCTGCGCAGGCCAACTATCACGATCCTATCGTAGGCATCCGCAACATTCACACCACTATCTCCATAAATTGATGAACAAAATTGGCGTACAAGTCTCCCAGTTGTATCGATCTCCTTTAACTCTGTCATAATATCGTCGTTACAAGTAGCCAATACAAGGTTTCCATTTGATTTTTCAACTACACTGTAAATTAATCTGAAACCATGAATAGCTGGGACCAACATTATCGAATGCAGCATGGAACCATTCACATCATATACCTTCACTACAGAAGGATTCGGTTTTGGCCGTTTTAAAAGAATCACAAGGTTACCATTGATGGACACGAATAGCATTACGTAAGAGAATGACAAACTCAGATCATTTATCCATGGAGAAACGTCAAACTGATGCTCTTAATTCTGTGTGATGCGTAAGACTAAAAAGAAACGTGATGCCCTGTTCAGCACATACACACAGTTTGATACGCTGCAAGCTGCCATGTCCTCTGGAAGCACTCCTGGTAGCTGGATGACATCCTTCACCAACGCCATATTGTCGCGGTCGCAAACATTAATAAAAGGATCTTTGTTTCCTGGCCTGCAGAGCATAAATATTTCATCTTTCATTGTAGCCACTCTGATGACGAATAACGGGAACGGAGATTGATTCAAAATTTCCAAACGCATCCGGCCCTGAGCTATATAAATTGCACAAATAATGACCTGGGTTAAACACGTTCTCTCAAAACTTTCGAAATGCACACAAGAATGCCCTACAGGCTCAAACTAGCTAAAAATGAATGAGGCTATATTACAATTAAGTCATCTTACAACACACACGCTAAACCACTTTTTGACGACCTTAAGATGCTTGATGTTAATCAAATTAGATAATATCCACACCTGTGAATTCATGTTCAAGTATGCCAATAATATGCTACCTCCTGTCTTCCTGTCGTTCTTCACTCCAGTCTCATCAACTATCTCCATTAGAAGTAACCGTGTCTTTATTATGCCAGAACCAACACCCGTAAATTCTCCATGTACAGTACCCTGGCCCCCTAGTGTGGAACAATCTACTCAGTGACATTCAAAATGCTCCTAGTCTACCACAATTCACAGGACTTGTCCGTACTCATACGCTAAACATGCAAAATACATGATAACCCATCTAGCTCCTGACAGTCCATCGATTCTCACTCAGCCACTCACTTATCCAATGGGCCCTACCAGCAGAACCCATCCCCTCAGGTGTGCCCTTTGTTCCCACTCATACTCCTTAAATCTACTGTTTAATTGTTTTATTGTTACTTTGTTCTATTGATGCACTGTTTTAACTGTAAAAAATGTATTTCCTGGGTTAAATAAATTATGATTGATTGATTGATTGATTGATTGATACATCACACTTGAAGCATAATGTAGAATGCGCAGGAAACTTGAAACTTGAACTAACTTGAAACGTTAAACACAGACCTATTGATGTCGCGTGTATGCTACATGAGTTTTCTGTGTCAAATGGAACAAGAAGCTCACATAATCATGTAATCATTCCAAATCAGATTGACCATCAATGCAATGGCAAATAAGAATAAAATAATCTGAACTAATTGCATGGACAAAATGGCCCGCACACGCACACACACACACACACACACACACACACACACACACACACACACACACACACACACACACACACACACACACACACACACACACACACACACACACACACACACACACACACACACACACACCCGCACGCACACACAGTTGTCCCATACACACATAGTTGTGGATTTTCGACCTTGTCATTTGCACGCATGTGTGGATTCTGTGAAAGTAAGCATATTAAAAGAACCTTCAGTTTGTCAATTGGGTCTAGCTTTGGTGAAGTTCAAACAGGGTTTTGCTACGAAATAATATATCAGAGATCTTAAACTCTCCGCAGTCTACTGCTTCTCTTCGATCTTTCGGAACCGCTCTTCGAACCTCAATGACCTTTGTCCCGTGCAGTAGCGGCGCTAGAGGGAGGGGCTAGGGGCTAAGCCCCCCTAAAAAGTCGATCCATTTTTTCCCATGTAAAAATTAAAAATTTGCACGATTAAACCCTTTTGGCCCCCCCAAAAACAACCCTAAAGATACGCATGAGGTTTGGCAGGCACTTTGGCGGATATGAAAAAGGACAATTTTCCAAGATTTCGACCAAATGACTAAAAAAAGGCCATCATAAATTTTGGCGGCTGAACTGGACAATTTTCTAGAGATTTTGGTCGATGACTAAAAAAAAGGTCGTCAGAAATTTAGGCGATTGAAAACGGAAAATTTTCTCTCGCATATTCAGCCCCCAAAACTGAAATCCTGGCGCCGTCACTCGTCCCGCGAGGTCGCGATCAAGGACCACTTTGGCTCAACCCAGTTCATTTGCCCACATTGAGCCTGCATGCCCTCTTGATTGCCTTTCAGCCTATTTACGTTTTTCTGTTCTGTTCTGTTCTCTAGATCTGTTCATATTGTGAGTGTTAGCTACCTATTACCCCTCTGGGCTTCCTTACTTGGACTCTCCTTGACTATGTGGGAGTTGAGGGAAGGGCAGGGCCTATTTAAAGGGCTACTACTGTGGGGGCTTGCTTCTTGTCGTGGGTCTACTCTGTGGTGTGTGTTCGACTCCTGTTGAGCGTGGCGTGTGGTTCGTGTTCTACGACGTTTGTCTTCTTCGATTGCCGTCCCACCCCGTTGGTGAACTGGCCTACATCCGTCTTCCTTTGGGCTCCGTTAGCCTGGTGTGTCTTCACGTCAGCTCTGTCGAATCAGCTGTATCGGTCGTACTTCATGTCAGCTTTGGGTAACGTTAACCTACTTCTTGTCAGACTGCTCTGTTATTGAATAAATCGATGTTATTTTACATTACGGACCTGAGTATTACTCATCATCTCCTAGACTAGAGCAAGTGAACCCAACAGATGGGGTCTCGCGGGATTTTTTTCACGATAATTTGAAATTTGCGTCAAAAAAGGGGCGTTGTTTCCGTGAAATTTAGCAAATAGTACGGTGGTAATTCCGTTGGAAAAGTGTTATATGGTGGTTGGCCGTGAAGATAGGTCAATGGTTGTTGTTTTTGGAGAATTAGGTCGGGAAAATTAGTGCGGGAAATTTCGACGTTTTGCGATATTGAGTTTTGCGAGTTTTGTAAATTTGGTCGAGACAGTTTTGAAGTGAGCTGTCGTGGGTGAATTTTTGCGCTGTGCGTTGGTCTGCACGTCGAATAGTCGACAGGGCGTAGAGGTAAGATGGCGTCGTTAGAGGAGGAGTTAATTCCTGAATTTGGGGATGTCAGAGACATACCAAGTGACACACTTCGACTGGTGAGTGAGACATATGGTGAGGATGTGGAGGACGTGTCTAGGTCACAGGTGAGGAGAATGGCTATGAAACCATTGTCACCGAAATTGGGTAGTGCAGCTTGGAAACTTAAGGCACAGGCTAAGAAAGAGGAGGCCGAGTTAGAGCGCTTGCACTTAAAAGAGGACAGAGAGTGGGAGAGAGAGAAGGAGCGAATGAGATTCGAGGAGAAGAAAATGCAAATTGAAGCCGAGAGAGAGGAGAAGAAAATGCAAATTGAAGCAGAGAGAGAGGAGAAGAAAATGCAGATTGAAGCAGAGGAGAATAAATTGAGGATTGCAGCAGAGGAGAATAAATTGAGGATTGAAGCAGAGGAGACGAAAAGGAGATTTGACATGGAGGAGAAACGAATGAATATGGAATTTGAGAAGCAGAGATTAGAAATGGACGGACGGAGGATAGAAGGAGGTGGTGCTGTCGAACGACCAGCGCATGGAAATGAGGATTTGCGTTTTGGGGCAGCTCTGAAATTTGTGCCAAAATTTGATTCGGCCGATATCGAACATTATTTTGCGGCGTTTGAGCAAGCAATGACGTTGCATCAAATTCCGATGGGAAAATGGTCGTCCCTCCTACAGCCACAGTTGTCGGGGAAGGCGGCGAAAGTTTTTGCGGCTTTATCGTTGGAGGAGTGCGTCCAATATGATATTGTGAAGAGTGCGCTATTGACGGCGTACGAACGTATTCCGGAATTTTATCGAAAAAAATTTCGGGGGTTGCGAAAAGAACCGAGGGAAACGTATGCGAATTATGCATTTCGACTGCAGAGTCCTTTTCAGAGATGGATTGAGGGTACAAACTCGTGGGAGGAGTTAGCAAAATTTAAAGAGGTAATTCTCATGGAGCAGTTTGTACAAGCGTTACCTATTGAAGTACACAGGTGGCTGATAGATAAGAGTCCTGATACTGTGGCAAGTGCTGCACGTTTAGCGGATGAATATGCAGTGTTATACAAGCAGGGGCCGAACCATTATTCTGGGGGGTTCCGCAGGGATTTTTTCGACCGTACACGAGGATTCTCATCTGATGAAAGTGAGAAGAAAGATGTATGGGAGCGTCAAGGCGTGGGGTACAAGGATGGTACGCGTCGTGATACAAATTGGGGTCGACGTTCGCCTCAAAGAGGAACGTATGGGTTTAATAAGCCTGTGCGGGAAAATGATGACGTCACTGGTTTTGGGGAACCGGTCACGTGCGCATTTTGTAGAGCGCCAGGTCATACGAAGGCCAGTTGTTGGAAATTAAAACGAAAGGAGGGGACTCAAATAGAAAATTGGAGGGGTGCGAAACCTGTGGGTTTGGTTCAGACTGTTTCGGCGCCTGTTAAACCACAGAGTTTTCCGAAGCCAATTGAATCTGTTGATAAACTGTATGCACCATTTTGTGTGATTGGATGTGTAATTGATGATGAGGGTGCACGAAAGGAGGCGGTATTCTTGAGAGACAGTGGAGCGCTGCAGTCTTTGGTGTCTAATGAATGGTTGAATGAGCATGAGTTTGTACACATGAATGAAACGAGGTTACTCAGAGGTATAGCTGGTTCTATTGTGGAATGTCCTCTGGTGAAAGTGAATGTTGATTGTGCATTTGTTCAAGGTGAGGTGTTATGCTGTCTAATGAATTCACTTCCAATGGCTGGGGTGCATTGCATTGTGGGTAATGATACAGCGCTGGCAGGACAGGTGTTGGAGGTCGCGGTGACGACTCGTGCACAGGCTAGAGCACATGCACTGAGACAGAGTGAGAGGGAGACGGCGGTGTGCAGTGAAGCGGCGCCCGAGCAGTCGGAGATAGTGGGTCAAAGTACGGAGTCGGCCGACCAAGAGCGAACGCCAGGTGAAATAATTGACAGACAAGTTGAACGAATGAATTTCGATGAAGGCGACTTATCGAGTTTATTTGCAGCGACAGAATCTGTTGTGACAGAAAGATCGGAGCTATATGTTAGCCGACAGGAATTAATATTGCGCCAGCGCCGGTGTCCTGAATTGAGACCATTGTATGCACAAGTAGACGAGACGGTGTCTGTCGGTGGGCGTGTACAACCGTATGCGTTGGTGGACGAGGTCTTGGTGCGTCGATGGGAGGAGAAGTGTACACCATTAGGAATGGGTGTGGTACAAATAGTTGTGCCTCGTGACTTAAGACAGAAGTTGTTGCATGTGGCCCATGATATACCAGCGGCTGGGCATTTGGGTACTAGAAAGACACTGGATCGGTTGACGAAGCATTTCTGGTGGCCTCATGTGAATCGAGCCGTTCGTGAGTATTGTCGTTCATGTGATGTGTGTCAACGCTTAGGCAAAGGAAACAGAAATTATAGGGCGCCCATGGTCAGTATGCCTGTAATGGAGGAAGTGTTTCAACGCTTGGCAATGGATATCGTAGGCCCATTGAGTGTATGTGAGGGAACGGGGAATAGGTTTATTCTCACGGTCATTGATTTGGCTTCCCATTTTCCATTTGCGTTTCCGTTGAAGAATCATACGGCGCAGGATGTGGCTAAATGTTTGTGTGAAGTTTTTTCGCTTTTCGGATTTCCGAAAGAATTGTTATCTGATTGTGGCTCAGAATTCATGTCTGATTTGATGCAAGTGTTTGTGCATGAATGTGGTATTGTGTCTTCAGAGATGATTGATCAGGTGCTGATACATGATTATGGTGTTGCATCGTCAGTGATGGTTGATCGTGTGTTGATACATGATTATGGTATTGTGTCTTCAGAGATGATTGATCAGGTGCTGATACAGGGTTATGGTGTTGCATCTTCAGTGATGTATGATCGAGTTGTTGCAGTGAATGAGTGCATTGTTACCTTCATTAGGTGTCTTCAAGTTGATGTTGTGTTGTCGTGGCTGGTTGATTCTGTGGTGATGCAGATACGAGACACATTGATGAAGATGGTGTTTTGGCACATCAGATGTTACTGTGTTGAGATTCGAGTGGCATGGATGGTTGTGTGGTGTCATACGGTGGTGATATGTGTGACAGGTGCATGTTGTGTTGTGTTGTTGACACATTATGGCTTTGCTTCGGATAGTTGCCATGTAATAGATTTCATGAAAGCTCAGACTTGTGTGCAAGTTTCTTTGCAGTGGTTCGCTGATCTGGAGTCGGGGATCGTGGATAGCGTCTACGTCCGAGTGAAATCGTGGAAGCATGGACGGCGTCAGGTCGTGTTCCTGCGACTACTTCTGCTGACGTGTGTCGTGATGTTGATGATCGGGGACACGTTGGGCACTGATCAGGATCTGGCTGGTCGTTGGGGCCGTTGGATAGGACGTTCGTCGCTGATGACACTCGGGTGTGTTAAAAGTCATACCTGGATGTTGCGACGTGTGATCTGGGAGCAGTGGCATCTGGCTACTGGTTCTTCTTCAGTTCTTCAGAGGGACTGCGAATCGTCTCATGGAAGCGGTCGTCACGGGGTTGGGACCCTGTCGAGGCAACGTCAATGTGTCTTGGCAGTGGTTCTGACTGCGGCGTCATCAGGACGTAACAGAGACGCTCTCTGTGCGTTCGTCGTCGTCCAGGAACTGCGTGTCAGGATGTCAGTCGTCGGTGCTGTAGGGATGCAGTGCAGTCGTCAGTCATGTGAAATTGTCAGTAATGGAACATTCTGTCATGAAAAGTCAAACACTGTCCAGAAACAGTTTCAATGGAACATTCTGTCAGGAAAAGTCAAACACTGTCCAGAAACAGTTTCAATGGAACGTTCTGTCATAAAAGTAAAGCACGGAATTCTTCGGCAATGAACTCTTCAGTGTGTCTGTAGTGTAGGGTGGCTTGTGCCGATGACCATTATACATTTTGGTTCTTTTTTGATACACCAGTTGGTGTCCAAATTTTTTCTTGTGTTTCAGATATAGTTTTTTGGACATTTGAACTATTGATGTGTATGTATATATATATCGTGATTACGTGTGAACTGATGATTTGGGTTATATGAAGTTTGTGTATTCAGATCATGATTATATCGGACTCTTACGTTATTTATGAGTGCGATGCATTATTTAGTTAAGTCTTGCTGAATTGCTTAGTACGTGTAATGGCTTGTACTGAGTGATTTTGCATTTAGGCGTAGCATTGTTCGTATAGTTCGTCGTCCCCGTTGGACTCCTCATGTTCTGGTGGGGGGGTATGTGAGTGTTAGCTACCTATTACCCCTCTGGGCTTCCTTACTTGGACTCTCCTTGACTATGTGGGAGTTGAGGGAAGGGCAGGGCCTATTTAACACATTGGCCGCCAGGGACGAGTTAACTCGTCCTTCAGGGAACTGTTGTTATTTAATCATAACGCGTTTCAATAATACATCTAAAATGGGGGGAAATAAATTTCCGCCCTTTTCCCAGATGGGTTGGGTCATGTGGGGTATGGTGGGGCGGAGTTGGAGCAGATATCGATGATTTGGGGCCGAGTTGGGGGGCAGTGGGGCCTGAGTGAAAACAAAGAGAAACATTATTTTCCATGGTTTTCATAAGTTGAGCACTTTGGGAGGTGAGGTGGGGTGGGAGTGGATGATAGAATGGGGCGGGTTCGATTTTGGGTGGACTCGAGAAATTATGGGGGGGGATTTTTGTCGGAAGATTTTTTGGGGGGGGACATTTTTTTCCAAAAAAACAAAATTTCACGGATGGCGTACCGGTGGACGTCCGATTTTGGGCGGACTCGGAAAATTGGGGGGGGATTTTTTCGGAAGATTTGGGGGAAATTTTTCCCCGAAAACTAAAATTTCATGGGTGGCGTACCGGTGGAGGTCCGATTTTGGGTGGACTCGAAACATTTTGGGAAGAATTTTTTCGGGAAATTTGGGGGGAGAATTTTTTCCCCGAAAACGAAAATTTCACGGGTGGCGTACCGGTGGAGGTCGGAGTTAGTGGTGGCGTGGTGTGGAGTGGGGTGTGGTGGAAAATTTGGGGAGGAATTTTTCTCCGAAAACCACAATTTCCTCGAGTGACGTACCGGTGGAGGTCGAAGTTAGTGGTGGCGTGTTGTGGAAGAGGTGGGGAAGGGGTGGAAAAAATTTGGGGGATTTTCCCCTCGAAAACTCAAATTTCTCGGATGGCGTACCGGTGGATGTCTGAGTGTGGTGGTCGAATCCTAAATTTCCCGAGCAACGCCGGTAACTCCAGCTAGTATGTTGATAATTTTGTGACTTTGGCTTGGCGTAGCGGTAATAATAGTCGTGGCGGTCAACGTGTTAAAGGGCTACTACTGTGGGGGCTTGCTTCTTGTCGTGGGTCTACTCTGTGGTGTGTGTTCGACTCCTGTTGAGCGTGGCGTGTGGTTCGTGTTCTACGACGTTTGTCTTCTTCGATTGCCGTCCCACCCCGTTGGTGAACTGGCCTACATCCGTCTTCCTTTGGGCTCCGTTAGCCTGGTGTGTCTTCACGTCAGCTCTGTCGAATCAGCTGTATCGGTCGTACTTCATGTCAGCTTTGGGTAACGTTAACCTACTTCTTGTCAGACTGCTCTGTTATTGAATAAATCGATGTTATTTTACATTACGGACCTGAGTATTACTCATCATCTCCTAGACTAGAGCAAGTGAACCCAACAATACATCCATAGGCGTAGGGGACATTTCAGCAGTGGGGGGGCAAAAATTTTACTTTTGCCCGAAAAATTAAATCCGGAATAATTGACGTCGTGCACACATAGCCATCTCTGTTCTTGCACCCACACCCGGGGACAAGGGGCAAATACACCGGGGCCCGGCCATATTATAGGGACCAGGCTGGGTAATTTTAGGCTTTTATGCAAATTTACTATAGCCTATGAGTAGGCCTATATATTCCTGACGCTTAACCAGTTCAAACTTCACACGAGCAACTGATTAAATTCATAATTGTAGATTATGCATTTAAGTAGCCATAGGCGTAGGGGACATTTCAGCAGTGGGGGGCAAAAATTTTACTTTTGCCCGAAAAATTAAACCCGGAATAATTGACGTCGTGCACACATAGCCATCTCTGTTCTTGCACCCACACCCGGGGACAAGGGGCAAATACACCGGGGCCCGGCCATATTATAGGGACCAGGCTGGGTAATTTTAGGCATATATGCAAATTTACTATAGCCTATGAGTAGGCCTATATATTCCTGACGCTTAACCAGTTCAAACTTCACACGAGCAACTGATTAAATTCATAATTGTAGATTGTTTTGTATTGTATCTAATCATTTACAAAGCGCCTCAGTAGGGTGAACCGTTCAGAGGCGCTAATAGTGCGCAAAACCGCGCTCGAAAAGTCAGGTTTTAAGATGAGAGAATGAAGAAGAGAGACTGCCACAGAATATAGAGCGAATGCAAGGAGAAAGCTCATTTCAAAGAGAAGGACTAATTGAGGCAAATGATCAAGACTGAGCCATTGCAGTTCTAGAAGGCTGAAGCAAGAGTCAAGTCTGTTGGATGAACGAAGTGGACGGCTGGAGGAAGCTGGGTGAGGCTTTAGTATAACGTCGGTCAGATATTTGGGGTAAAACCTCGTTGAGCCTTAAAGATCAGAGTGAGGAATTTAGATTGAATGTGAGCACGGAGAGGAAGCCAATGGGTGGAGACAGAACAGCGAAAGATCCTGAGACACCTTAAATGAAAATAAGGGGAAACATGCTTTTGGAAATGTGCTCAGTTAAGGTATTATCCTTCCCGTAATATAAGTGAGCAATCAAGTGCAACACCCTGATCCCGCACACTTAACAAAAAGGAAAAGATTGTAAATTTTCAGAGAGCAGGCCAAGATCTGCATGTTCAATGTTGATGATCGCAAGATTATCCTGTCTATATTTTGCTTCATAACCAGTAGAAATTTCGATGTAATTCAGGCAGTGAATTCCGTGTTCTGTTCCACCTAGTTTGTATGCTGTGAATTTCCCCAAATGCCACGAATAGTCGCAAATTTCGGCTATTGAATTTGCTGCGACTCTAGCCATTATTTACCGTGAATTCAGAACCTTTTCGGGAATTACTGCCATCCGTAGTTTTTGTGAGCTAATATCTAACTCGATTCGGGCAAGATTTTCGGGCAAATTTCGGCTCTTGAATTTGTTTCGATTCTCGTCATTATTTACAAAATGCTACCGTGAATTCAGAACTTTTCGGGAATTTCTGCTATCAATGGTTGTGAGTAGGCCTAATATCTAACTCGATTCGGGCAAGATTTTCGGGCAAATTTCGGGTCTTGAATTTGCTGCGATTCTCGCCATTAAGCTTATATAATTATATTTATAAAAGGCTACCGTGAATTCAGAACTTTTTCGGGAATTTCTGCTAACCATGGTTGTTGTGAGCTAATATCTAACTCGATTCGGGCAAGATGGAACTGGGAGATAATGTGGTATACTAATGAACGTTGATCTTCAAGAAGTTTGGTATATATTTTCTCGGGTTTGCTTGCCCGAAAAAACAGCCTTGCCCGAAATTTGGGGGGCATTTGCCCCCTCTGGACCCCCGTCTCCTACGCCTATGCCTATATCTGTCTCTCCACAAAACCTATTTCTTCTCTCGGGGTAGACTGCTTGTATTGAAAGTGCTACTGCTGTGAGCGGCGCTATATTAAGTTAAAAATTGCATTATAATAAATTTGTCTTAATTGAATATCAAATTTTGTCCCGGTAAGTTTGTAACGTTCCCCCCTTTTTAATCGTGGGCCGCCTGGTCTGGCACCACCGGGAGGGATCCCCAAACGTCCGTCCTCCAACCCTCCCCAGTCTGCCATTCCATCGCCCGTCCTAAAAAGGGGTTGGCCCCTATTGAACGTTGTTGTCGTCCCCGAGAGGGCCAACTGGGGCGCTACCCCCAGTTGTTTGGGTACCCCCTCGGTTCTGACCATCGAGGCCCTCTCCTCACTCCTCTCCCTACTCCCTTCCCTTACGATAGCGGAGTAACCGGCCTGGGTGGGAAACCCCAGCCTATCCAGTTGTGCATAGTCGGGCCTAGTCTTATTCATCAGTCTGGCACTTCTCCGACTATCTGGCATAGCCTCTGTACTGGTTCCCTTCCCTTCTCCCTCTCGAGGTGTCGGCCGAGCCTTTGGCGCGGAATCGCATTGCTCTTCGATAGTTTTCTCTTCACTACCTGGGTTCGTCCTAATCTCCTCCTCTTCCTCCGTTCTCGCAATTCTCACTTCCTGGTCCCTTGTTTCCTCTTCCTGCCGGATTTCTCTCCTGTCCTCTTCTCCGTCCTGCCAACCCGTACGTCTATTGTCCCTCATTAATGTCCATGTCGCGCTCCTTCCTCTCTCTTCATCTGGGTCTGCAAATACTAGGTCTGTCTCGTAGGGCATCTCCGTGAATCGTTCCTCTAACCGTCTTTGTCGGTCGGACAATCCATGTAGTCCGTCGTCCACTCCTCGTATTCGATCATCCATTCTTCTAGCCCGATCGTCAATCTGACGTATACCTTCATCCATTCTTCTAACCCGATCGTCAATCTGTTGCTGTCTGTCGTGGACACTAGAAAGCGTTCGGTTCATATTGGATAACATGGCCATCAGTCCGGAATCTTGGCCTAAAGATCGTTGTCCGTCCCTTTCCTCTCGTCCAGTTTCACTCTCATTCTCATCCCCGTCATTACTTACAGAAAGCCGAGACATTTTAGTCCAATAGCCGTAGCTATGTCTTTATTACAGTCAATTAATACAATCAAGACACAAGATAGCGCAATATAATCAAAGAAACTAATTATAGCATTCACTCTTTCACTCTGCCTAGCCTAGCGCACAGCAACAATAATACGGGTTAATTTCAGACCTGGGTTTTTCCCACTATCAACAACAATAATAATGAGACCTGCCTGTCAGATCGCTCGTGTCAGTCCTTCCTTCATTCAATATGTTCTCACAGAATTCCGTCTTTAGCGTCTCCTCCTTCCTTCCATGAACTCGCAGAATCACCATCAGTAATAGTCTCCAATTTCTCGGCAACGTCCTTCGATTCCTGCCGTCTATTCCTAGTATAACGATCGCTTCACTTCTCGTCGTTCACCGCTGTTCTCCTCGTAGTTGAATCCTATCGTGTCGCAGACTTATCTATTAACTCGTCACTTGTTATCGAATCTAGACAATCGTCCTTAGATACGGGCCTTTATCCTCTCTTCTCTGCATCGTCCTCGCACACAGCGAACTAGCACAGTAACTCTCAAACTCGCAACTCGCACGACAAACTGGCGACTGGAAGACAACAACTGGCCTCTGGAGGACGACGAACTGGCCTCACTCGCTTTCTTTAACTTCTCGGAATATTCCTCTCACGAATTCCCGAAATCCTCCTCGTCGTGGAACGCTCATCCACGAAATCCTCTGTTCCTCCGAAACGTCTCTAAAACATCGTCCTCACTCTGCGGAATTACTCGTCGCATAATCTTCACGTAACTTCACTTCTTCTTGAACGCCTCCGTAATCTTTAACGCCTCCACGAACTCCAGTTCCAATAATCTTTAACGCCGTCCTGGACCATCGATCGCCAGGGCGCGGCGGGCCGCAATTCACATCCTCTCTGCCACCGAGTTCAACGTAAAAGGCCTCGATTGTTCATCTTCACTCCCTTTTATACACTTCCAGATTCGCATCAGCAGAAACGGCTATTTCTGCCTGTTCGCTCTCTTTGTCCGTCTGCCTCCTTCAAAAATGAGTGCCGCGGTCCCTGTCTGTATGCCACGCCATCCACTGGCAAAGACACGGAAAGAAGTAGGACAAAGTTTTCCCTCTGTCAGCGTGGGCTAGATTATCAAGTCCAATTTCTGCAACTGTCAGCGTGGTCTTCTTTATCAGGCCTAAGTTCTCCCACCTATTACCCCACACACATACATCCTTCATACATTCATACCTACACATAGTTAACTACAATTACTATTAAAAGGCGCTATATCAAGTGCAATCTTATAGAGCCGCACACTCTCCCCAACACACAAAAAGACCGAGACCACGAGGTCTAATTTTAGTTAACAATGTGTCCTGTTCTAACATTAATCAATGCAGTCATCCCTATATATAGCTACATTCAATCACCATCCCTATTATAATCTAAACACTATATAGCAATGTCTTCAACAGTTACATGATCGTAAATAGCACTTCAATGTTCTCACAGTTCAAACGACATCAATCAAATCGACAATAATCAATGCATTAATCCTCTTCATGACTAATCAATGTCCTTCACCACGTTATACATACTAATCACGCACAAAAATAAATCAGATACAATTCATAAAGCATTTAACAAGAACAGACAACGTTTGAGCGCTTCCATCGCTCTCTTCTGTCGTCTCTCCTTCTGCAGAACGTTTTCCTCCTTCTCCTCCGTCGTCGTCGTCCACGTTTCTCCATCCGTCCATCCATAGAAGTCCCAGGAAATTCCTGGCTGCCGAGGATCTCGTTTCCTCGCAGCTCGTCCGGCGTCAGACTTCCGGTTGACGACGTCTCTCCTTCTCCTCTCCTCCTCCATCGAACAGTGAAGCATCGGACTGCTTCTCCCGCATCCGTCGCATTCGTCCGTCCATCTGGGTTGTCTTTGACGCCCGTTGAAGCGTCGCAGAGAATGGCTAAGTCCGTTTTTCCCATTATAATATACGACTGTTTTATCCGACTGTTTTTCTTTTACTCTGGTGCAACGTTTATATTTTCGACGACAGTTTCTGAACAATTTCTGAAGTTGTCTTATTATTGGTTTCGCTTCCCGTAGTTTGCGTTGCCATGGAGCATTGAATCCATCGTTCTCGTTCCAGTTAGAAAGTAAGCCCCAGATGTCATCGCTACATCACTCGTTGTACGTATAACCAGAGTAACGCATATCGGTGACGGTGGCCTGTACTTGTGTCGCCCTCTCGTGAATGCATTGGAAACATTCGCATCATCGCTCAATGGAAACCCATAATTATACCCAAAATTTTGATCTAGTTGCCGTAGTTAATGTTTTGCTCAACATCATCAAAACAACATCATCATCCTAATCCTCACGCATACGTTAATCAAATCTTAATAGTCTCTTGTCTTCTCGTCTGATAGTCGTATTATTTCCATGTCTGTTTTCATCACAGTCGTATATCCTTCCTCATTCGTTCTGTCCCTTCGTAAAAATCATTTATCTGTTCTTAATCATTCTTAATCATCGTTAATCATCCCTGGTCATTTCTAATCTTCCTTAATCATCCAATCTTAAACTACTCAACTCCTAAACTACTCAAATCTTCCCAGATCATCTCACCCTTAATTTACATCAATCCTTAATCTTCCTTAATCATCACTAATCTTCCTTCTCTCCTTCCTAACTCTTGATCGACATCCTCGCCGCCATTGTGGAGTTCTAAAAAGACTTTACAACTCAAATCCCATCCTACGTCGGCATTGTACGATTCTAATTTTTATCACACCTACTCAGTCAGTCAATACAGATTACTGCTAACATAGTCTTTGAATCGGTATAGCTATGTATTTCTTACACACGAATAGACCATAGTAACACGAATCATAATACGGCGCTAGAACAATAGCAAAGATTAAAACACACACTCGCTCATTCATTCATCCGCTTAACTATGGCAACCGCTGATAAAGGGGGGAGAATTTCATGTACGGGTTTTTCCCCAATATATAAACATTGACTTTCTATAGCCCACATACGTAACATACACTCGCCTCGTTCGGTTTCAGTTCCTTCGCAATCCAGTTCCTTTCGTCCTCTTTGTCGAGTCCAGCCATTCGTCCTATCCTCCGAATAGACGCGTGCTTACTCGATCCTCCAACAGTTCCAGTTGGGCCTGAGCAATCCTCATCCTCGTAGCTCGTCCGATGCCTTCGTCGTAAAGAAGAGCACAGTCTTACGTAACTCGCTCCATCACCATCGCAGACGATCTCGATCAGTATGATCCCAAAGTAATCTGCTTCCTTCACTCGTGGAATGTCGCCTCACGGAAATCCTCTAAATTCTCGTCCTCACTGGACCTCTAAATACACAAATCACAATCCTCGTGGCATATCTCCTCACGGCAATCCTCTAAATCCTCTGTTTCCAGTAACGCTTCCGATCCTGATCCGGTTTGATCCAATGTCGACGTCGTCACTGCTTCTTTAACTTCGCGGCAACTTCCTCTCACGAAATCCGCGAAATCCTCATCGTCGTGGAACGCTCATCCACGAAATCCTCTGCTCCTCCGGAACGTCTCTAAAACATCGTCCTCACTCTGCGGAATTACTCGTCGCATAATCTTCACGTAACTTCACTTCTTCTTGAACGCCTCCGTAATCTTTAACGCCTCCACGAACTCCAGTTCCAATAATCTTTAACGCCGTCCTGGACCATCGATCGCCAGGGCGCGGCGGGCCGCAATTCACATCCTCTCTGCCACCGAGTTCAACGTAAAAGGCCTCGATTGTTCATCTTCACTCCCTTTTATACACTTCCAGATTCGCATCAGCAGAAACGGCTATTTCTGCCTGTTCGCTCTCTTTGTCCGTCTGCCTCCTTCAAAAATGAGTGCCGCGGTCCCTGTCTGTATGCCACGCCATCCACTGGCAAAGACACGGAAAGAAGTAGGACAAAGTTTTCCCTCTGTCAGCGTGGGCTAGATTATCAAGTCCAATTTCTGCAACTGTCAGCGTGGTCTTCTTTATCAGGCCTAAGTTCTCCCACCTATTACCCCACACACATACATCCTTCATACATTCATACCTACACATAGTTAACTACAATTACTATTAAAAGGCGCTATATCAAGTGCAATCTTATAGAGCCGCACAAGTTAACAGGACAAAATTTGATATTCAATTAAGACTTATTATAATGCAATTTTTGGTAAACAAATTAACACAAGAGACAAGAGAGAGGAGACACTGGAGAGGATACATCACGACTGTCGCCAGTGCTGACGGCACTAGGGGAATTAACACTAAATGTAAGTGTTGAGCATGAGTAAATCTTGTACTGAAACAAATTGCCACCAAATCTGTATGCAATCATAGATCTGTATGCAATCATTTCAACACAAGGGTATCACAGACTAACACAGAATTTCGAAAACTAAAAGCATGATGCAAAGAAGGAAATTGCTCTTTAATTACATGAACAATATTAACAAATTCACACGTAGGCCTAAATATAAAAAATACATTTCAACAGTCGCTGGGTTACAACTATTACAAGGAGCGGCCTATGCTGAAACTGTGCATATACAATAAAAACGAATTTAAATTTTAAACTTTTCCTCGTTAACATTCTTTATAGAGTTAATTATTCTGTTGTAAAGCGGAAGATAGTTATAACTTTGGCGTCGATAGGCCCACCATAAATTGAAACTTCATTGAGACGAACTATCTCATTCCTCTCACTATTGTAGTGCATTACCCGGGGAATGTGAAAGCCGCACTGTCTACTAACGAGTAGCGGAGCAGTTAAATCTAAATCAGCAAAGAGATTAAATTCAGAATCTAAAAGATCGGCTTTCTTGCCCTGACCAAGTATCACAATTGTACCATAAGCATCTGCTTCATTCACATCAGTGTCTCCATAAACTGTTGAACAATATTGGCGTACAATTCTCCCAGTTGTATCGATCTCCTTTAACTCTGTCATAAGTTCGTCGTTACAAGTAGCCAATACAAGGTTTCCATTTGACTTTTGAATTACACGGTAAATTAACCTGAAACCATGAATAGCTGGGACCAATGTTATCGAATGTAGCAAGGAACCATTCTCATCATATACGCTCACTACAGAAGGATTTCGTTTTGGCCGTTTTAAAAGAATCACAAGGTTACCATTGATGGACACGAAAAGCATTACGTAAGAGAATGACAAACTCAGATCATTTATCCATGGAGAAACGTCAAACTGATGCTCTTCATTTTGTGTGATGCGTAAGACTAAAAAGCAATGTGATGCCCTGTTTAGTACATACACACAGTTTGATATGCTGCAAGCTGCCATGTCCTCTGGAAGTACTCCTGGCAGCGGAATGACATCTTTCACCAACGCCATATTGTTTCGGTCGTAAACGTTAATAAAATGGTCTTGGTTTTCTGGCTTGCAGAGCACAAACACTTGATCTTTCATTGACGCCACTCTGAAGGTGAATGTGGGCAACATAGATTGATGCAAAATTTCCAAAAGCATCCGGCCCTGAGCTATATAAATTGCACAAATAATGACCCGCAAGGTTAAACATATTCTCTCAAAAGGTGGCGCATAATTATCATAATGCACGCATGCATGCCCTTGGCATTCAAGCATATGCATCTCTAACTACATCTCCTGGCGATTGACTCTCCACACCTCAGATTCACATTTTGCATTTGCACACATCGAAAATTTATTAACGATATTTAGTAATAATAATAATGTGTGTGTCTATGCAATTAATTTCCCCATATTCCATAAACATCAATTACCGTTAAAGTGTACACCTCAGCATAAAATTTGCATTGAATGTGATGATGAGTGCATTGGCTTTGGTTTGAGATATCATAACATGTAATACACCAATGGATTCAGCATTCATTTCTGCACAAAATGATATATTTAGGTTTAGAAAATATGAATGCACCTCGAAATTATGATTTTTTACCATGGGTACCTGTCGATTCCACAAAAACGTATACTTATGCATAGGGAATATATTAGATTCTGTGTGTTTTGAACATGATTTATATAGGCCTATACAATACAGTTTACATATAATAAAGTCCAATTTTCAACTATAAAAACTAGCAATAATTCTGCTTTATGTTCAATCAAAACAAAAAAACACGTAGTAGCTGCTGAAAAACGTTTACGCAGACATATCGGATTGAGTTGTAAAAAACCCAACATATTCACACATTTTAAATCATTTTGAGCACTTCCGGTCATCAAAAGACAAATTATTTAGTATTAGAAAATAACCCTAAATGCCCTCTACAGAATGGCATAATTTATTTCTATTAAAAAATAAATTATGGATAAGTTATAATAGAAAAAACATGAACATTTTATGAAAATAAAACACTTTTATATATATTTTAGTTTATTTTGAGCACTTCCGGTTGTCAAAAGACAACTCAGTGAGCCTGGAAATGTAGCCCCACATTCCCTCTATAGAATGGTATAATTTGTGTCTCTTCATATTAAAGGGCGGAAAAGTTATAGGTGATAATCTAAGGGGTGGTATCCACCCCCTCTGGCACCTTGGGTATATCGGGTATAACTTTTGAACGGTATGGGGTATCATCAAAAGTTTTAGCTAAATATGTGCGCCCATGAACCCTCTACAGCTACCTAAATCGTCAAAATTTTATTCCAAATGGAACACGTTTGATTTGGGAAAAACCAAGAGGGTGGATACCACCACCCTTGGTAGCCCGAAGGTTAACCGTTCAATCACAGAGAGCATATTTACATTGTACGACGAGTGGAAAGAGAAGGCAGCAAGAAAGCCGACTGTTAGAACATCCTGATAAGCTAAGCAACATAGGCTAAGCAAACTGAAGTCGTTTGCACCTCATACCTAAAGCTATCTCAAACTCTGCTTTAAAAAATACTTAAGCGTATGCATGAAGCTTCATTTTAATCTCAGGTTGTTGGACATCGCTAGCATAAAATTCAAACTACTTTATTTTATAAACTAACCAGTGCCTTCTAGAATTCTGTGAAGAGTATTTCGAAAGAAGTTCGTCGTAAGCACACTGCTCCAGTGCAAACAAACAGTTCTAAGTCGGTCTATCACATGATCAGCTTTTTCTTTCCATGAACACTTGACCAGCTTTGCATCCAGTACTTCCATAGTTAGAACTTTAATGAGGATATATTCAAGAGTCTCGATTGGAAGATCTTGTATCTAAAAGTAGATCCGAAAAGATACCATGCGTGAACATCTGTTTAAGCAGCGTATGGCCGTATGCGCTATCAAACGTTTTATTATAAGAGAATGACAAATTACAACAAAGCATTAATCAAGTTATCTTCATTTTTTGTTTCAGGAGTGATATTGGGATACACAAAAGTTTACAACATGACAAGTAGTCAGAAAGACCGTGCTAATTTCAAATTGTCATTTAACATGAATTAATTTGTCGATTTTACATTGATTAGTAAAAATGTCTCCTCTTTCTGAAGACCTTTAATCAGTCACAAAAATTAGTCCAAGTATTAGCTGGTTTATGCAAGTAAAATGCAAGTTGCTGCACTCCAAAGATTTCAGTTTTCAAATTAGAAAATACCAGCTTGTTTGTATTTTCAAAATACTTTTCTAACATATTTTTAACGTACTTTTAAAAATAAGTATTACAAACTTTCAGGAAAAAATTATTATTTAATTGTTACAATTATGGCTTTAGACCTTGACTAGAATATGACAAATTGATAATCTGGTAACACCAAATACTCATCAATGCTACTAGAAATGCTACTAGTCATATGAAATAATATCCCGCTTGCAATAATGCAATGTATATGTAGCCTACGGTATACACACTAGCGAATAGTGATAAAAAATGTAAAGTGGTGATTTGCTCAAAAGTATTATTTTCAATATGCTATTCAATTTTGTATTTTAAACATATATTTAAAAAGTAGTTTGAAAATAATTTCAGAATACTTTCAAAAAATATTTTATTTTGTATTTTCAAACTACCGTACTTTTGAAGTAGGCCTAAATTATTTTGTGCTTTGAAAACACTTTTGAAAAGTATTTTGGCCATCACTAAAATTGCTGAATTTTAAAACTCCTACGCACCAAAAGGTAATTGATCTATAAACCACACAATTATAAAGCAATTACCAAAGTTATAGTCAAAAGAGATATGTGACCTGCATTTTAATCTCATGCAACTCGTCGCCTCAGAATTATCTTCGCGTATGTCCATTTTTTTCAAAATCGAGTTTAGACTTGATTTGTAGCAAAAATTTGCTTCTCTTTCATCTTTTTTAATAGTTAAGAGATACGACAAGTCGTTTTAAAGATATTCACCGAAAACTACCTGTCGTATGTCCAAGTATCAGGATTGCCTTGTCGTATCTCCAATTTCTTTTGCCGTATCTCCAGTGCCGCATTCACAGTTTAAAAGTGCATTGTCGTATGTCCGAGAAAGCTCGTCGTTGATTGGACGAAGGAAATACGACATTCCACACTTCGTTGTATCATAGTGTCGTATGTCCAGGGAATAAAAAACGTTCTTTTATTAAAAAAGGGTATTAAACTTGCGAAAATTGAAACGGACAAAGTCGCAAATGATTGTGTATTGCTTTCTTTTATTATTTGAATTTTTCAGATTTTTTCTTGTCAGATGTCTTGCAATTGATTTAAATTCATTTTATACAACATTTTCCTAAATTTTACAAAAACCATTCTAAGTTCCAATTTAATTTTAATGCAGCATCCTTTAATCAATGCCGATGCTTTAATATGATGTCTTTGCCTGAAGTTTTATTGCACTAATTTTTTAATTTTCCGTCCAAAGTTCCGAAACTTCAAACTCGATTTTCTCGGAAATTCACAAAAGTGGAGATACGCGAAGATAATTCTCAGGCGACGAACTTACGGTTGTGTCACTCAGTGAAGCAGGTTTTGCATGTTCAGCATTGTCTTCTTGCTGGAATACTGCTATAACAGAAATTAATGCAATTATATCCAAACACAATATTCATTCATTCATTAGATGCATTTATATAGCGCCTCTTCAAGGGACTACTCAGATGCGCTCCAAACCTCGGCACGGTCAAATAAAACTGTCTTAAGATGAGAGAGGAAAGCCTGAGAAGGATTTTAAGTTTTTAGCAAAGAGAGTGGAGGGTCAGAGGAAGTCTATTCCAGGTTGAGGGTTCTACCCCGAGAAATAATTATTAAGCACAATAAATTATGTAATATAATATTTGGAACTTCATGATATCACCAGTTGAGCAAATAGCTTATTGCTTCTTATCTTTTGCTTATATACAGGGTGCGCCAAAAAAGACCCCCCTAGGTTTTTTGCCAATATCTTGACCAAAAGTAAGAATTTCAAAATGAAATTTTAGAGGCTTATAGACAATTCCTATTTACACATCATGGCCAGATTTCATCAAAATATTTCAAACAGAACAAAAGTTACGTCACTTTTAGTGAAGTCACCCAACGTTTTTTGACGATTCAAAAACGCGACGCAACAAAAAGTAACAAAAATCCAATCTAATTATTCTGGCCAATATCTTGGCCAAAAGTAAGAATATCGAAATGAAATTTTACAGGCTTAAAGACAATTCATATCTGTACATGGTGGTCAGATTCCATCAAAATATTTCAAACAGAACAAAAGTTGTACCACTTTTAGGGAAGTCACCCACCGTTTGTTGACGATTCAAACGCGAAACCCAACAAAAAAGGTAACAAAAACACGATTTTTTTCTCATCTCAAATAATTGGTATCAAATAGGCTTGATGTTGCCAGATGATCATTATTATTACTATTTAAGAAAGAAACAGGGTACCAGCGTAGCTGCGCATCACTGAGAAGTAACTTAGCAAGATGACAATCAAATTGGTAAATAAGGAATCTGTCAGATTAATCAACAGGTCCATCAAGAACTTTGCAAAGAGACTCAAAAGAAGTTTTGGCACTGGTGGTGAGCACATTGAACACAAGTTGTGAAGCACTACCAAGTTCATTTGACAACAGTTATTTGAGATGAGACTTAATAAAATCGTGTTTTTGTTACTTTTCGTTGTGTTTCGTTTCTGAATCGTCAAAAAACGGTGGGTGGCCTCACTAAAAGTGGTATAACTTTTGTTCTGTTTGAAATATTTTGATGAAATCTGACCACCATGTGCAGATATGAATTGTCTTTGAGCCTGTAAAATTTCATTTCAAAATTCATACTTCTGGCCATGATAATGGCAAAAACCTAATTATTGTTGCGTTTCGTTTTTTAATCGTCAAAAAATGGGGGGTAGCCTCACTAAAAGTGTTGTAACTTTTGTTGTGTTTTAAACATTGTTATGAAATCTGGCCATAATGTGTAAATATGAATTGTCTATAAGCCTGTAAAATTTCATTTGGAAATTCTTACTTTTGGTCAAAATATTGGCAAAAAACCTAGGGGGTCTTTTTTTGGCGCACCTTGTATATGTTCTGATTTTGTATAAAGCAAGTAAGCAAGTGAGTACTTTATAGAAGCACCTATAAATGCTTTGGGGAAAAGAAAGACAGGGTAATCTATCATTTTTAGTATAAAATTATTCACCCAATGATAGCATTATTATTTTTCGTCAATCTGACTTTTACTCTGGCAAGAATCTTTTTCATCAATCACCTTCTATTTCGGGAGAAATTTGATTAATCAATTGATTCAATTCAGTTTCTATTTGAGCAACAATAATAAGTGTTTGCATCAATCAATTTCTACTTCTATTCAAATAGCAATTATAATTAGGCCTATGTCATCAAACCAACTCAAATTTAAGTAAGAATCTTTCAACAATCCAACTTCTATTTAAGGAAAACTAACTTTATCAATTCAACTTCTATATCTGAAGGGGAGGGCCATTTCCCCTCTTCTGCTCGACGTTAAGCACCTCAGCGATCGTCCGCCGGACGCTCGTGTTCCTCCTAACACTGATTGAAAAACATTGAAAAAGCAAATAACTATAAATGCAACATTGAAGTCTTCTTTACATAACCTCACAATCTGAGTTACCAATGGTTTGTCCGTCAGAACTGTATTCGGCTGATGTGTGTTCCGTTGTCATGGCGTCGTGGAAAGCACAAAGATAATTATGTCTATACGAAGAAACCTCACTTCTTGCGACAAGGTCACAAAAGGATTCCAATATTGCAAGAAACACCAGTCGATTGTCGAGCGAATCGAACGAGAATTACATTGACGGAAGAAAATGGCCAACGACGCAAATTATAATAAAAAAATTTAAATAGTAGGCTGTTCAAATCAACGAAGCAAACCGACCTTTCAAATCGACAGCCTAAATTAAAGTATATTGTTACGTCATATCACACAAAAGAGTGACGTGCGCCGTTATCTATATTTAGACGTCAAATGTCTTATCGTCGACTAAATAGCAGTAGCGGCGCTATGCCTTCTATTAAAGGCAACCCGGGATTAAACCCCCTAAAAATGACCATCCGGTTTTGTAAAAGATGTAGGCCTAAAACTTTAATATTTCCACGATTTTCTACTGAATGACTAAGAGAGGTCGGTAAACGTGTATTTTAGCGTCGTAGATTATTCGCTCGTTGCAGCATTGTTATTTTTAATCAGTCCAACTTCTAGTTTGGTGATAATCCTTCTCATCGATCCAGCTTCTGTTTAGGCAGGAATTTGTTTGATCAATCCCGCTTCTGTTTCGTCAGCAAACATTTTTCATCAATATAACTTATATTTAATTAAAAATTATTGTTCATCAATCCAGCTTCAATTTCAGCAAGATTGTTTTAATTAATTCCTTTTCTATCTCAGTAGAAATTACTTTCATCAATCCGACTTCTCTTTAGAAAGAATTCTTTTCGTCAATCCGACTTGCACTCAACTAATGCTGAAACCCATGCAATGGCGAATAATTTACGACGCTAAAATACACGTTTACCGAAAGGTCATCAAAAATTTAGGCGGATGAAAATGGAAAATTTTTCAGCCCTCCCAAAACTGAAATCCTGGCGCCGCTACTGCTAAATGGTAAATATATGTCAACGTTGTCTTATAGAATTATCCTAAGTTACCTTCAAAAATAAATGAGTAAGTAGGCCTATATATAGCCCTTTTTAGTAAGTAAGAGCGGTTTTTTTACATGCAAAACCGAGATATTATTTCCACGATTTTCGGCCGGCTGACTAAAAAAGTCGTCAGAAATGTGGGCGGACGAAAATGTAAAATTTCCATGAGATTTCGGCCGGATGACTAAAAAGTGGTCGTCAGAAATTTGGGTGGATGAAAATGGAAAAATTCCTCCGGGCTTCAGCCCCCCAAAACTGAAATCCTGGCGCCGCCCTTGGTTTTGTTTTTCTAGGCCTATACTTATACCAAAGATGTTAGGTCTAATGCTCCTGAGGTCGTACGTAGGCTACTGCACTATTGGTATCGACAGACTATATATAGACTTAATTAGCCTATCTACGGGGGTCCCGTAGCTCAGTGGAGAGAGCGCTGGTCGATAAACTGAGAGTCAATATCGCGACCCGGGTTCAAGCCCCGCTCATTTATTGGAATTTTCTGTTAGCTGCCAGTGGCGCTTTCTGTTGCGTGGTTGGCTTCGGGTCTGTTGAAAATAAGATCGCCCCTCCCACTCCTGGCTTGGCCGAATCAGGAGCGTTCCAGTACTTAGGCCATTAGTGTTAAGTTACCGAACCTGTTGTAGCCGACATGCGTGTCGTGCGAAGCAGCATGGGCGGAGACCTAGGGGGGGACAAGGGGGGACGGTCCTCCCCAATAAAAGTGTTGGGGGGGACGGCCCATGCATTTGTCCCCCCCAATGTTTGAGCGTCAAGACTTTTTTGGGCGGCGAAAATAGAAATTTTTTTGGAGATTTGGTCGAAATTTTGGCCGGATGACTAAAAAAAAAAAAAAAAAAAAAAAAAAAAAAAAAGTCATCAACTTTTTTGGCGGCGAAAATAGAATTTTTTTGGAGATTTGGTCGAAATTTTGGCCAAATGACTAAAAAAAAAAAAAAAAAAAAAAAAAAAAAGGTCATCAACTTTTTTGGGCGGCGAAAATAAATTTTTTCCCGGGATTTCGCCGGTCGTCAGAAATTTTTCCGAAAATCTCGCGTCTTTCCGTCCCCCCCAATTCTCGGCGCAGGTCTCCGCCTATGCGAAGCAGGCCGTATTTCGTGTAACTTGTACCTGTAATCGTTCTGCGGTTTGTCAGATTGAATGTCAATAAACGAAGATTATTATTATTATTATTATCTATAGCTTCTATCATTCTATGTCAAACGCAAGCAAACGCGCGACGCGATAGCCAACATACAAGGTTTAAAAAAATTGCAGTAGATAAACGATAATTAGGAGAAGAGTTAAATAGTGCTAGTAAAGTGCTAGCGTTTCCCAAACTGTAGGTTGAGACCCAAACGTCGATCATTTATTTGTAAATTCTAAATATTCATGTTGTAAAGAGTGGAGCAACAACCAGTGGCGGCGCTAGGGGGGGGCTAAGCTCCCCCTATCAAAGGCTAAGCCCCCCTAAAAAAGACAATATTTTCCACGACTTTCCTCGATTTTCAACTCGATGACTTAAAAAAGGTCGTCAGAAAGTTCGGCGGATGAAAATGGAAACTTTCCATGAGATTTTGGTCGATGATTAAAAAAGGTCGCCAGAAATTTTGGCGGATGCAAATTTAAAATTTCCTCCGAGTCTTCAGCCCCCCCCTCCCCAACTGAAATCTTGGCGCCGCCACTGGCAACAACATTTGAATATGACTAGGCTATGACTGGCTGTCGTAATTTTATTGTTTAAAATACCGGTAATTATGCCAATTTTAATACAGTGTGACGGTGTTCGTAAATCAACATTTTTCTATGCCGATTTACGAAGACAATTTTAGCAGGCCTACACCATGTTTAGTTTTATCCAGTGGTTCTCGAGACGGCCACGATATTTAGAAGTAGGTCGCGACCCATGCAGAGAAGTTTGGGAACGACTGAAAATTATAGAAAACTGCAGATGTCTAATCTAAGCGAAGAAGCTGTGTACGTATACGTTGAGGGTCATACGATCGATCGAGTAATATAGGCATTGAAAAACCATTTGCCTAAAGGCTTATCCAGTGGCGGCGCTAGAGGGGCTTAGCCTCTCCCGTAAAAAGGCTAAGCCCCCTAAAAAAGGCCATCCGGTTTTTTACACGCAAAACTGAAATATTATATCCACGATTTTCGGCCGGCTGACTAAAAAAGTGGTCAGAAATGTGGGCGGACGAAAATCGAAAATTTCCATGAGATTTCGTCTGGATGGCTAAAAAAGGTCGTCAGAAATTTGGGCGGATATGAAAATGGAAAATTTCCTCCGGGCTTCAGCCCCCCAAAACTGAAATCCTGGCGCCGCCCTTGGTTTTTCTAGGCCTATAGGGCCTACTTGTACCAAAATGCTCCTGAGGTCGTACGTAGGCTACCACTATTGGTATCGACAGACTATAGGGCCTATACTATAGGCCCTAAACTTAATTACTCGCTCAATATCAGAGCACCGTAGGCGTATAGGCCTACCAGCAGTGCTGACTGTGGTTTGAAAAAATAACCGGATCTGACTCGGCGTTTAAGCAAGTCCTCAAAATGAATGCCGGACCGAATACCCGACTCACCTTCAGCCCTATACGCACCAGTGAATGCAAAGTTAGCATCACATGTAAACCCATTGCTGAAACGGTCAGATACGTCGTCCTAAGATCAAACCCACCTTACAATATATGCTTTCCGTCCAAGAAATCGAAGTCAAAGTCGATATTCAAAGAAGTAGGTAGCCTAATCAGTAAAGACAACAGGAGAGCCGTGTTATAGGCCTAATGCAGTTTAAATTGGTGGTCCAAATAAACGATTAATAAAGTTTCGCACAACACACACACACACACACACACACACACACACACACACACACACACACACACACACACACACACACACACACACACACACACACACACACACACACACAGCTGTGGATTTTCGTCCGTCATTTGCACGCATTTGTGGATTCTGTGAAAGTAGCCTAGGCATATTAAAAGAACCTTCAGTTTGTCAATTGGGTCTAGTTTTGATGAAGTACAGGGTTTTGCTCCGAAGTAATATATCAGAGATCTTAAACTCTCATCAGTCTACTGCTTCTCTTCGACCTCTCGGATCCGCTCGTCGGACCTCAATTAGGCTACCTTAATTTGTCCCGCGAGGTCGCGATCAAGGACCACTTTGGCTCAACCCAGTTCATTTGCCCACAATGAGCCTGTATGCCCTCTTGAATGTCTTTCAGCCTCGAGATCTTTACGTTTTTCTGTTCTCTTTAGGTCTGTTCCTATATACAAGGCCGTAGCTAGGGGGTGTTTTGGGTGTTTGAACACCCCCCGAAATGGAAAATGTGAAAAATAATAGAATGCATTTACTAGCACTGTAGCACATGATCTAAAAACCATGAAATAAAACCATGAAAACACCACCCCCCAAATGAAAAATGTAAAAAAATAGAATGAATGGGTGACATTTTCTGAAGATTTCGGCCGGATGACTAAAAAAGGTCATCTGTTTTTTCGGACCTGAAGAAACATCCCCCCCCCCAAATCAAATCCTGGCTACGGCCTTGCCTATATGGCTCTCCACAAAACCTATTTCTTATCTCGGGGTAGCCTACACCTTAAAGTGCTACTGCTGTGAGCGGCGCTATATAGCCCAAGTTAAAAATTGCATTAGGCCTACATTAACTTCACTACGTCTTAATTGAATACAGTGGCATAACAACCATATAACGAAGGTGGACAAAATTCACGGGCCCCCGAGGTTCAAAGGGCCCCCGAGCGTTTTTAACAAAAAATTCACATAAACTTACTTTTCCATTTAGGACCTATATAGTTTCAGTCTGCAGTCTGAACTAATACCAGTGGCGGAGACCTAGGGGGGGACGGGGGGGACGGTCCCCCCCAATAAAAGTGTTGGGGGGGACGGCCCATGCATTTGTCCCCCCCAATGTTTGAGCGTCAAGACTTGTTTGGGCGGCGAAAATAGAAATTTCTTCGGGATTTGGGCGAGATTTGGCCGGATGACTAAAAAAAAAAAAAAAAAAAGGTCATCAACTTTTTTGGCGGCGAAAATAGAAAATTTTTCCGAGATTTCGCCGGTCGTCAGAAATTTTCGGAAAATCTCGCGTCTTTCCGTCCCCCCCAATTCTCGGCGCAGGTCTCCGCCTATGACTAATACCTATATAATTATGACAGATACTTCATGTGACACTTGATACACATGGTCCCTCAGATGCATGTTGGGATTGTAGGCCTATGTATGGTGCCTGTGTAGAACTTCATGGGTCGCAGCATGTGTCAGTATTTGACCCAAAGCAGAAACCAACACTCACCAGTTGTGCGTGAGGGTATACGTTCACTCTGGTCCACACCAATGTATGAGATCTCAACTCCAGCGTTAAGGAATGTGCTTGAAATAATATCTGCTATGTCTCTTCCCTCTCCTCCCTCTCCACTCCCCTCTCGCTGTCTCTGTTGCAGTCTGTGTCTTTCACTGTCTCTAGCCCACACAAGCTAGCTGTGTGGTCTGTAAACGCTATATGCCGGTTTAAGAACGACCGCAGGACAGGTTCCAATGCTTCGTGTTCATAATAATTATAGTCGCTTTATTCCTTCGCTAATTCCTTTATTCGGTCTAATGATCAACGCAGATAAAACCAACACAATGATGATTTAAAGTCAATGAGACGTCAATAAGCATCAATTAATATCCAAAGATAATTAAGTCGTTGAGAAAATTAAACAGTTCGTTTAGGGCCCTAGGCTATCTAAGAGGGTTAAATTAAATAGACGCAGATGGCAGCAACGATAAAGATATATATATATATATATATATATATATATATATATATATATGCCTACAAACGAGCATTGGACGGGATTCACAAGCAATTGGAATGATGATTATAAAAACCAAAATGAAAAAATATACGAGATGATACAACCGATTTTTCTATGCAGACCAGAATGCTAGACAAATCTAAGACAATGCGAAAACAGGATGAGAGAAGAATTCTTCCTGCAGAAATGAGTTGATGGCAGGAATTTCAAAATCATAGAAATAGAAAACGATGACATTTAGAAGACAGTATTAGGCCTAAGTATCGAGGAAACTCTGTTAGACAAGTCGTTCAACGGCTGTTCCTTGCAAGATACGAATGAAAACGAAAATTTAAGGCATAGAAAATATATAAAGGAAAACTTAGTATCAATTCAGTTGATTTGACAAATGAACGAGGGCAATGGATGTCATTTATTCGTACCCATCAGCGCCAACTGGCTGCAGGCGTCAGAAACCGATGATGATATTCATTCGTTTACTGTTAATCCTAAACGAAACTCAACATCATCACCCGCGAAAAAGACTAGAGGTGAGAAAAGTGACATATATTATATTGGCCATGCAGTTCTTCTTTTGGTTGAGAGTTAAGACTGATTTATTTACCCTATCTTTCCCTACTTGTCGGGTACACTTTTCTTCCTCGAGGCCTGTTGCCTTCCTTGAGAGATGATTTTCTCTCCTGCCATGGCCTATGTCATCCAAGTGGTCCGTTTGAAGAAGATGAAAGTGGATTAACTATTTTCAGTAACAAACACTAGGCCTACTGCTACTTCTGAACTGGAAACATGAAAGTTAGGAGAGAGTGGCTGTGCTTCTTATCATATCTAAATAAACTATATTGCCAGATAGCCTACAGGCCAAACTGGCAAATGCATCTCAATAATTACTATAGACACTAAGCCGCCCTATAATTTTTTTTGCTTTCTCTCGAACTAGAAATTAATCTGAATTTGAACTCTCAATGTGCCTTGAAATACGGATTATTGACCATATAGCGTTTGATATTCTATTTTAATATAACTGCAGTTTTAATAAGCCATATCATAATATTGTCACTTTTAGTGTCGCTAATAGGTAGGGGCCCCCGAGCTACATTGTCCACGGGCCCCTGGCTAGGTTGCTACGCCACTGATTGAATATCAAATTTTGTGCCGATAACAAATTAATACAAAATGTAAGTGTTTAGCATGAATTAATCTTGTACTTAAACAAATTGCCACCTATATAATCTGTATGCAATCTTAGAGGGCCATTCATTTCAACACAAGGGTATCACAGACTAAGAGAATTTCGAAAACTAAAAGCATGATGCAAAGAAGGAAATTGCTCTTTAATTACATGAATAATATTAACAAATTCACATGTAAATAAAAAAATACACTTCAACAGTCGCTGGGTTACAACCATTACAAGGAGCGGCCTATGTTGAAATTATGCAAATTTATACAACACAAACGAATTTAAACTTTTCCTCGTTAACATTCTTTAGTTAATTCTTCTGGTGTAAAACGGAAGATAGTTAAAACTTTGGTGTCGAATGGTCCACCATATATTGGAACTTTATAGAGACGCACTATCTCTTTCCTCTCACTGTTGTAGTGCATTCCACGAAGAGTTTGAAAGCCGTACTCTCTAGCGACATGTGGAAGAGATAAATCGACGATGAGATTAAATTCAGAATCTAAAAGAACGGCTCTGTTGCCCTGACCAAGTATCACAATTGTACCATAAGCATCTGCTTCATTCACACCAGTGTCTCCATAAATTGATGAACAATAGTGGCGTACAATGCTCCCAGTTGAATCGATCTCCTTTAATTCTGTCATAAGTTCGTCGTTGCAAATAGCCAATACAAGGTTTCCATTTGACTTTTGAATTACACGGTAAATTATCCTGAAACCATGAATAGCTGGGACCAACGTTATTGAATGCTGCATAGAACCATTCACATCATATACGCTTACCACAGAAGGCTGTTTTGGCAGTTTTGAAAGAATAATAAGGTTACCATTGACAGATACGAATAACATCATATAAGGGAATGACAAACTCAGATCATTAATCCAAGGCGATACGTCAAACTTATGCTCTTCATTTTGTGTGATGCGTAAGACTGATACGCAATGAGATGTCTTGTTTAGTACATACACACAGTTTGAAAGGCTGCAAGCTGCCATGTCCACTGGATGTACTCCTGGCAGCGGAATGACATCTTTCACCAACGCCATATTATTGCAGTCGCAAACATTAATAAAAGGGTCTTGGTTTTCTGGCATGCAGAGCATAAACATTTCATCTTTCGTTGTAGCCACTCTGAAGGTGGATATCGGCAACGTAGATTGATGCAAAATTTCCAGACCAATCCGGCCTTGAGCTATATAAATTGCACAAATAATGACCCACAAGGTTAAACATATTCTCTCAAAAGGTGGCGCATAATTATCATAATGCACGCATGCATGCCCTTGGCGTTCAAGCATATGGATCTCTAACTACATGTACATCTTCGCCTGGCGACTGACTCTCCACACCTAAGATTCACATTTTGCATTTGCACACATCAAAAATTTCTTAATAATATTTAGTAATAATAATAATGTGTGCC
Organism: Lumbricus terrestris; assembly: GCA_949752735.1. Lineage (NCBI taxonomy): Eukaryota > Metazoa > Annelida > Clitellata > Crassiclitellata > Lumbricidae > Lumbricus > Lumbricus terrestris. Next base: position 19,259,337 of record OX457043.1, on the reverse strand, counting down.
TGTATGCAATTAATTTCCCAATATTCCATAAACATCAAAAACCGTTACAGTGGTACACCTTAGCATAAAATTTACATTGAACGTGATGATGAGTGCATTGGTGTCAGCGTAAATGTTCTCAAAGTTAAGAAAAAATAACGAAATCGTCTGCAAAATATAAATGCTCGTATTACATGAAAAAATGGCTCCACGAGCAGAAATGCAAGCAGACAGTTCCAGACCAATGGAGTCCAAATCCTAAGTTAACAGTTCAACCACAGACACAATATTTACCTTGTACCACGAGTGGAAAGAGCTGGCAGCAAGAAAGCCGATTGTTGGAACATCCTGATATGCTAAGCAACAGAGGCTAAGCAAACTGAAGTCGTTTGCACCTCATGCCTAATACCTCATACCTTTCCCAAAGTCTGCTTTAAAAAATACTTACCGGTAAGCGTATGCATGAAGCTTCCTTTTAATCTCAGGTTGTAGGACATCGCTAGCATAAAATTCAAGCTACTTTATTTTATAAACTAACCAGTGCCTTCTAGAATTCTGTGAAGAGTATTTCTAAAGAAGTTCGTCGTAAGCACACTGCTCCAATGCAAACAAACAGTTCTAAGTCGGTCTATCACATGATCGGCTTCTTCTTTCCATGCACTTTTGACCAGCTTTGCATCCAGCACTTCCATAGTTACAACTTTAATGAGGATATATTCAAGTGTCTCGATTGGAAGATCTTGTATCTAAAAGTAGATCAGAAAAGATAACATGCGTGAACATCTGTTTATGCAGCGTATGCACTATCAACCAATTTATTATAAGAGAATGACGCAAATTACAGCAAAGCATTAAGTTGTCTTCATTTTTGTTTCGGCAGTGATATTATTTGGGATACACATAAGTTTACAACACGACAAGTAGTCAGAAAGGCTGTGATAATTTCGAAATTAATACGAATTAATTTTTCGATTTTACTTTGATTAGTAAAAATGTCTCCTCTTTCTGAAGACCTTTAATCAGTCACAAAAATTAGTCCAAGTATTAACTGGTTTATGCCAGCAAAATGCAAGTCGCTGCACTCCAAAGATTTCTGTTTTCAAAATAGAAAATACTAGCTTGTTAGTATTTTCAAATACTTTTCTAACATATTTTTAACGTACTTTAAAAAAATAAGTATTACAAACTTTCAGGAAAAAATTATTATTTAATTGTTACAATTATGGCTTAAGACTGTGACTAGAATATGAAAAATTGATAATCTGGCAACACCAACTACTCATCTATGCTACTAGAAATGCTACTAGTCATAATAATTATGAAACAAAAGCCCACTTGCAATACATAAATGCAATATATATGTAGGCCTACACACCAGTGAATAGCAATAAAAAATGTGAAATTTATGTTGATTTCCTCAAAAGTATTATTTTCAATATGCTATTCAATTTTGTATTTTCAACAAATCTTTAAAAAGTAGTTTGAAAATAATTTCAGAATACTTTTGAAAAGTATTTTATTTTGTATTTTCAAACTACTTTTGAAGTATATTATTTTATGTTTTGAAAACACTTTTGAAAAGTATTTTGGCCATCACTAAAATTGCTGAATTTTAAAACTCTTACGCACCAAAAGGTAATTGATCTATAAACCAAACAATTATAAAGCAATTACCAAAGTTATAGTCAACAGAGATAGATGTGGTCTGCATTTTAATTGCATGCAACTTACGGTTGTGTCACTCAGTGAAGCAAGTTTTGCATGTTTAGCATTGTCTTCTTGCTGGAATACTGCTATAACAGAAATTAATGCAATTATATCCAAACACAATATTCATTCATTCATTAGATGCATTTGTATAGCGCCTCTTCAAGGGGGCTACTCGATCAGAGGCGCTCCAAACCTCAGCACGGCCAAATAAAACTGTCTTAAAATGAGAGAGGAAAGCCTGAGAAGGATTTTAAGTTTTTAACAAAGAGAGTGGAGGGTCAGAGGAAGATCATTCCAGGATTTAGGAACTCAGATTTAAGTAAGAATCTTTCAACAATCCAAGTTCTATTTAAGGAAAAACTATTTTTATCAATTCAACTTCTATATCTGAAGGGGAGGGCCATTTCAGACAGCGTTGAGCCTTCTCGGTTGTTGGCCCGTCCACATGGAATGGGCTCCCGCTTGCACTACGTTTACTACCTCGGAATAATTTGCCTGCTTTCTACAAGTTGCTCAAGAGTCAAGACCTATTTTTTTATCTGTGGCTGGACTGGGAGCGCCTCTGAGTAAACTTCTTGAAGGGGCGCTATATAAGTTTTCGGAATGAATGAATGAATGAAGCAAACAACTACAAGATGCAACATTGAAGACTTCTTTACATTAACTCACAATCTGAGTTACCAATGGTTTGCCCGTCAGAACTGGACTCGGCTGATGTTCGTTTCGTTGTCATGGTGTCGTGGAAAGCACAAACTTCACAAAGATATGCCTACGAAGAAACCTCACGTCTTACGACAATGAATTCCAATATTGCAAGAAATACCAATCGCTTGTCAAGCGAATCGAACGAGAATTATATTACGACAAGGACCGACGACGCAAAATTATATATTTAAAATTGTGCTAAATCAACGAATAAAGCCTTTCAAAAGTTATGACATCATAATTCTCATGCAAAGGAGTGATGTATTGCCATCGACTAAAATATATGCAGATGTAACGAACAGAAGTTATCTTGAAAGTAGGCAAGTAAGTGTAATAATAATAATAATAATGACGACAATTTCTATGGCGCCGTAAACAGCACATGCCGTTACAAAGGCGCCTCTACAAACACAAACATAATATATTCAGTCAAAGGTACGCCTTAGAAAACAAATATGTCTTCAGACGAGTTTTGAAAACCCCAACAGAGTTGGCAGAACGAACTGTGGAAGGCAGACTGTTCCAGCAGCGGGGGCCAGCAGTGTGTATCAAACTACAGTATAATAACAATAATGCCAATTATAATAGCGGTTAACATTCCGCGATACTTTTCTTACGACGACTAAGTGCCATTCCAGACTTTTAATTTTTTCTTAATTAATATTTAAGTCACTGATGGATCATTTGTATCTCAGGGCATTTAAAAATAATAATGCTAAAAAATTTAGTCCTTGACTAAAAATTAATAATGACAATTAAATTCCTCGAGTAGTAGGCAAAGACCCTGTGTGTTCAGTAGCCTTGTGAAATCTCTTATTTGAACAAGTTTCTGAAAAATAATCGTGGTCAGGAAAGTTTAATCAAAGACCTTAAAGTTACACTATGTAAATAGATTAAACCAAAGACCTTAAAGTGTAACTTTAAGGTCTTTGGTTTAATCTATTTACATAGCCTATATATATAATATACGCATTCATATCTACTGAGGCAGCTAGACGAATAATTATGCATAGCAGTAAAACTTGCCAGTGAAAATTTGAAACATCAATGTTAATATTAATCATTGAGGTGTATTTTACATTTTAGGGGAGTATTCTTTGTCCCGTTTGCTCGTACCTCCATCATGCAGAGTCATGCTTTTTCTGTGGTTGGCCCAGTGGTGTGGAATCATAGAGGTGTATTATATAATGAATATATCACTAGAGGGAGTATCAAGTCTCTATCATTGAGATGCATGATATATATAATATACACGCTAGAGAGAGTATGACGTATCTGCCCTGCAATAAGATTTGAAGTCAAAAATTTAACCTACAACGGTCGTATCGTTCCGACCAATCATAGGCGAGTTCTTATACAGACCAATCACACAGTCTTACAGCATCAATTTGAAAAATAAATAAAACGACATCAGCATTTTTATAATAAAACGAACATGTCGATGCTTGTTTGTTAATTTTGCAGTTTCTTGACATATTGACAAGTAAACATCGACAAGTTCGTCTTATTATAAAAATGCTGATATTATTTTATTTATTTTCCCCACATCGATGCTGTATGACTGTGATTGGTCGGTACGAGAAATTGCCTATGATTGGTCGGCAGAACTTTCGACAGATATGATGTGATTGGTCGGCATGACTTTCGTCGACTTCAATATAGAGACTTGATACTCCCTCTAGTGATATATTCATTATATAATACACCTCTATGGTCTCTATATTGAAGTCGACGAAAGTCATGCCGACCAATCACATCATATCTGTCGAAAGTTCTGCCGACCAATCATAGGCAATTTCTCGTACCGACCAATCACAGTCGTACAGCATCGATGTGGGGAAAATAAATAAAATAATATCAGCATTTTTATAATAAGACGAACTTGTCGATGTTTACTTGTCAATATGTCAAGAAACTGCAAAATTAACAAACAAGCATCGATATGTTCGTTTTATTATAAAAATGCTGATGTCGTTTAATTTATTTTTCAAATCGATGCTGTAAGACTGTGTGTGATTGGTCGGTATAAGAAATCGCCTATGATTGGTCGGAACGATACGAGCGTTGTAGGCTAAATTTTTGACTTCAAATCTTATTGCAGGGCAGATACGTCATACTCTCTCTAGCGTGTATATTATATATATCATGCATCTCAATGTGTGGAATGCCTTCCCACTTGAGCTGCGCCTGTTCCATAGATCGCGCTCTGACACATTCTATAAGCACTTAAAAACTGTTCTGTTTGTCCGTACTGGAGTCGGTAGCGCCTCTGAGTAGTTTCCTTGAAGAGGAGCTATATAAATACTCGAATGAATGAATGAATGAATGAATGAATGAATATATAATATAAGAGATATATTAGCGGGATTTTCTATCCCTTCTGGGTCTCCCCTTCTTCCCCAAATTGTGTTAATGTATTATTCAATGCCATAATTGTATCATGTTTGTTTGTTGTTTTGGTTGAGGAAAAAAAAAAAAATAAATATAAATTATCATATAATGCATCTCTATGATATTAATATCGAGTAGAAAATTTGAAGTGGGGTGACATCTATAATTAGGAAGGAATCGGATGTACGCTTAATTTTCGTGAGTAACCGTGTCTCTAAATATAGAGTCCTTGAGTAAGCACAACACACGGCGAAGTGACAAAATTTGGAATTTCTCAATATATTTATTAGGTAATCGCTATACTATCAGTGTTTGCATAAAACGAATTTACCACTAGGCCTGCATTGATTATAAAGAGTTGGAGCTGATGACTATGTCTTTGGGTGGGTCTACAAAATGCACTTATGGCATCGAGAAAAATCGAGGGACACTAAGTAGGATCTATTTTTAAAGCGCCTTACGGTTTTTGTGAAGCTACGGTACTCGAACTTGCCAAAGTTTTCCAATCGGCACAAAACTATCAAAGTAAAAGTGCCATAACCAAATAGGAACGTATTTAGGAGTTTTGTTTATTCGCATTTTTCAGCTTCAATGTAAAACGTTCTTGTAATATACTTAAAAGGGTAAACGTGTATTTTAGCATGGTAAAATAAGTACTTGTTGCAGCATTATTACTTTTAATCAATCCAAATTCCATTTTGGCAAGAATCCTCATCGATCTAGCTTCAGTTCAAGCAAGAATTTGTTTAATCGGTTAAATTCTATAATGACTCGGTAGCAAGTAACTTTTTTTTATAAATTTGATGAAAAATATTTCCTGACGAAATTGAAGCGGGATTTATCGTGTGAGGGTCGGTTAGGGCTCAGGTTAGGCGTCGTGAGGGTCGGTTAGGGTTAGTTTTAGGGTTAGTGCAGTCATTCTGAAGCTGGATTGATGAACAATAGTTTTCAATGAAAATTGGATGAAAAATATTTGCTGACGAAATAGAAGCGGGATTTATCGAACAAATTCTTGCCTAAAGAGAAGCTGGATCGATTAAAAGGATTCTCGGCAAACTAGAAGTTAGATTTATTAAAGATAACAACGCTGCAGCGTTAGTTCTTGGTGTCTACCGAGTCATTATAGAACGTCTACCGAGTCATTATAGAACTCTACTGTTTAATCAATCCTGCTTCTATTTTATATAGCAGTTTTTTTATCAATAGGCCTATAACATATTAATTAAGAATTATTGATCCTTGATCCATCTTAGTTTTCAGCGAGATTGCTCTCATAAATCCCACTTCTATTTTGGTAAAACAAATTATTTTCGTCAATTCAACAAGTTTGTATTGAATATGTGCTGAAACCTATGCAGCATTGGTAAATAATTTATGTTGCTAAAATACACGTTTACCCATAAAAGAATTGCAACGTATACAACAAGCAGCAGCTAATACACAGCAGTTTATACACAGATACAGAGCTCTAATTAAAAATGCAGTTAGGATTTATATTCATTAGTTAAGTGATCTAAGTTGGTGTATTAAATTATTTATTTACTAACATTTACATTTTCACAGCTTCATTCACCAGTGTTCCTTATCAGAAATGTGCACGCTAAATTATTATTGTAGCACCATTACCATCTTGTAAGCTTGGAAGAGCATCAACCTTTCAAACAGAGAATTTCCTATGATTGACCTTTCCCCTGGAGAGTGGAGACCTGTCTCCTAAGACTTACACTTTGCCTGTCATTGCTGTTTCCAGTCCTCAATCTCAGACTCTTCTGAAAAATTCATACATTCGCTGACCAGATCACTCGCACTTTGCTCATGCTCATACATGATAGCTTGTGATGCTGTCTCATGCCAAAACTGCTTGCAAAAAGCCACAGTTCAGCTGTTTGTTCCAAACTTTACTAAGTACTGCAACTCCCTTTTCTATGACATATTTATATAATATATATTATGTATCTTAAATAAAGCAATGCCAAGTTGTGGTCGCATGGCTTTTTGGGTTTTAACTATGTTATATTGAGGCTATGACTGAATTTATCCATTTCAGAACCATGTCTGCATGTCAGTATTCGAATACTGCTGCTACAAGATTGAGCATGTTACAAACAATACGGAATGCTTTTGTGCTTGCAGTTACCAAAGCTACTGAAAACTATCAGATCACCTCTGTTCTCAAGTCACTTCGTTGGTTAAAGTCCTTCAGTATAGACTAGCCCAGAGGTCTCAAACTCAAGTCAGCATGTGGGCCACATTTGGAAATTTTGATGGCTTGCGGGCCGCAACAAAAAAAATATAGGCTAATCGTGCACGTGAAACTGGAATTAGTTATGTCTCATTACAGCATACAATACTGTAATGATATAGCCCTGTAAAATTCACATAATATTATATTTGAAGTGTAACTATAATGGTACTACAAACAAAATTGGAAAACCACTCTATCGTAATTATCGAAAAAATGCATTGGTGCTATAATTGAAGAAATTATGCTGTAATAAAAATTTAATATGACTAATTTTTTTAAAGTATAGGCATGTTCAGAGTAATTCAACTCGAATTTAGCTAGGCCTAGAGACTCTGAGTGTTCTTAAGTGTTCTAAATGTTCTAAGTCCTCTAAATCAAAGTCACCAAAATTTTAGGAATAAACATAGGGCCTACCTGTTAGTGTCATTGTTCAAAACTATGCATGTGGAAGTTAAGTTGCAAAAATAAGCACACGCGGAAGTGACAATTTTTGAACTTCTCATCATCTGGGGAGATACGAATCGACGATTATTCTGGGGATACTATATTTTGCGACACCGGCATAGGCCTACAAACTTTGCTGTGCATTCTTCTGCTTCGGCGTTGCATCGCACTGAAGGTCCACTAGATCCATCTGCATAATATGCCTTGCCTATATCTGCTGTTGTGGACTCAATGTCCAGTCAAAAGGAGTAGAAAGCAGTTTAAACATTGGTTGAAATCGTAAAAGAACTGCAAAATTCTTTTATGCCGATTTCTAACTTTAAAAAATCAAAAACCAGGAAGCTGTTCGCGGGCCGCATTAATTGGGTTCGCGGGCCGCATGCGGGCCGCGTGTTTGAGACCCCTGGACTAGCCGGTGTAGAATTGTATACCGGTTTCTTACCTTCAAACCTATCAACCTCATCACAGTCACTTAGCCTATTTTGAATTTCTTGATGATTCTAGTATCACATGTCGTTAAAGTACTAGCGTTAATGTCCTATCATATTCCTTGATATGCTTACATCTTTAGGTATGTGCGATGCGAGTCTTGAGTTGGATGACAGTGCCGATCCTTTCTTTCCAGTTTCAAGTTTGACGCCATCAGCTGCAATGAAAGACAGTGGCTTCGGAATGGAGCTGCTTTCGCCGGAGCCAGCGCCCGTCTCCGCCATTTCACCTGGAAGAGACGTAGTTTTTGACTTTAATGTTGAAGCAGCTTCGAGGACTCAACCTATTGAAATACCGCAGAGGAAAAAAACTCTGTCCACGACTCAGAGGCACACTAATTTCACCCCTCCAAGAGAATACATGAGTCCTGTATCCGTGCGACGAGGTTCAATGACTAACTTCTGTGTGTGTGGCTCACTACCAAGACCTCTCTCGTTGTTTATGACTGATGATGATGATACAGTAGCTTTCACAGGTAGAATTGTTTTATTTTGCTAAGTCACTATTTATTAACTTGAAAAAATTGTACAGCTCAGCCTAAGAAGGGAAAAAATACTTCATCTGTAAAAGGGAAAGTACTCACATGGCCATGATGAGACAGAATGGGTCTCATGCACTTTTGGAAATGTGACAAAGAAAGGATATGGTCTTGATCACCAAATTCTTGCATAGCCATGTTGAGTGGAAACTAAGAGTCCAGCAATGCTGTTGTAGGTTACTGTGTTTAGGAGTTTATGCATAATTTCAGTGCAAAATATGTACATAGGTGTGGTTTAATTTTTCCTGGCATGATTCTGTGCATAGACCTTGAACAAATTTACAGCATAAAATTTGCTTTATGCCTTCAATTGTTGATTTGTCTTTGAATATTGGTGCTGTATAAATATAACAAATAATATAAATATTTATGGTTTTGGTAATGACATGTAGCTTAATATTTGCGTTGTTTTAAATTCACGTATTTGGAGATGAAAGTTAAATTGTTTGCAAACCATGGTTTGCTTAATTTGTGATTTTGTTTATTTATGAAAGATATGGCATAGATTTTTTTTCTTTGAATGCAGAGTCTAAAAGTGAAAGGGATCTGTCGAAGGAAGGCCGCAGGTTTCCTTTTTCGGAGCCTGGATTTTCAAGACACAGAGAACAACAGATTGGACGTGAATTGCGAACAATTAGCGACTTCTTCCAAATGGAGTCCGGAGGATATGTAAGTTTCATGATTACCGTCGATGAACTTCTCTCATGTAGAGCAAGCAGAAGTTAAATATTGCATTATAAGTAAATTTGCTGTATTATCTGTGAGATGCTAGACATATAAGTACATGTAGGTTCTGGTATTTTACCTCAATGAGTACCGATAGTATCAATGGTAGCCTTTTACAGTACCAGCAGAGCAACAGTAAGAAAAGTATGTGCAGATCCTCGTAATTGTAAAATAGAATTGATTTAGTTGTGTTCATTGAGGTTTTAATTTGCAGAATAAATGTAAAATACTCCTAAAGTATTCCTAGCCATTTTGAATCTGTATGCTAGGGTTGTACTGTAAGTTTAAAACGCCTTGGAATATTGCAAGTTGTATTTACGATAGGTACTTTATATAGTTGTTGAACCTAAGCTTATTATCGATAACTTTTTTAAGGTTTTTCACAGAATGAGATCTGTAATCTGGAGGATCCTGGTAATGCCATTTGGAAGGGATTCTGCTTTTAATCAGACACAGAAGGTTTATCCTTAATGCAGGAGGGCTTATCCATATTAAAGGAGGGTTAATCCTTGATTAATAAGGGTTTATCTTTGATATTGGACATTGTATTGGCTAGGAAATTATCATTCGATCGATGTAACTCTCTAACTCTCTTTGGTTTGTCTGTAAAAGGGCCTCCAATATTAGGTCCCTATAGGTAAATGCACATATACCGGGCAAGTGTGAGGAGGGTCTTTGAAACTGCTACACGAATAACTGCACACATACATACGTACAATTATACAATTTACGTACATATACGACAAAAATCATGCATGCATTATCAGGAACAATTATAGTAAATTGAATGGTTTTCTGTTAGTCCTTATTTACATTGAGAGACCAACAGTTTAAAATTGCCATCTGCTTTAGTGGACACACCTATAATGCCGCAATTGTGCAGCTTTGGATCGCAAAGGGTTAACGATGTAACAGCCTATTGTAGCTGTATGTTTTAACATGAAGTCTTTATCATTGACGCCAGGAGCATGGTTATCAGTTCCAAGATCACCAGATGCCGAACCGTTTCCATCATCGTCTCTATTCTTCGTCATTCCCTGGAGCGAGCGATCGTCAGGCTAGTGGTTGGCAGTATTCGATTAAACGTTTCCCTCTTCGGTGTAAGAACCAACCGTCAGATAAATGAACGTCTGAACGTAAGAACATCTATTCTGTGTTGGTCGTTGGTGCGTCCTGTGTTTATTGTAATCCTATAATTTTACATTTTGAAGTATTTTCACTGCAGACCATTGGAAGATCTAAGTTAGGTTTCAACTGATGACCACATTTGTTAAGAAGCAGTGCGATGTAAGGACAATGAAGCTGAGACGTCACAGCCTTTTAAGAGTTGGTTTTATATATTTACTTTAAATGTTTTGCTGGATGATTTGCTATTGGTTGTTGGTTTGTCTGTTTTGAGCAATTCATTGGATGAACCAGGCGATTAGTTTGTGTTGTGCTATAAACGCAGCATCAGTAATTTTGCATCTTTATTTTTAGCAATCAGATTGATGATTTGGTATTGAAAGTTATTTTTGTATTGACATATATTATTATTATTATTACATAAATTTCTTACGTGCGAAAATTCACACCGAAATGTGAATCTGAGGCACGGATAGTCAGCCACCAGAGGAAGAGGCAGTTGGATAGCCAAGTACTTAAAAAGCCACATGCATCTTACCCAGGCACTATGCCCAGGGTGTGTACGAGATTCATTGTTCTACATTGGATCAATACTGAGGGCTCCACTATGGGTTTCATCAAATGTTTATATGTGTGCTGGTAAGGGGTCATTGTTTAAACGTGAAATTATTTAATGCCTTTTATCTTGTTGATATAGTGCAGCGTGAACCTTTGACGTGAAGTTTACCATGAGGCATAAATGCCGATTGATGAAGTATGCGAACCAGACCACCTCTAGAAAGGAATAATTCAGAAAATGTTGTCTTATATGATGCGTTAAAAGTCGTGTTTTAAGTCAGTAGCTGTTGTGGACATACCGTTACTGTTGCGTTAAACAGAACAGCGCGTCAATAAATCCATGTTGTATTGATGCCTGTCAGTTTTTTAGATTTTAATTAATGTATATTCATTTCTGTTTGGTTTGTGTCTTAATGACAGAGGACATTCAATACCTTCTGCTAAAGTTTTGAGAGGTTGCGAAGAAGCACTGTCAGTATGTAAATCATTAATTATATTAATAAAATTTGTGTATTAATTCATAATAATAAGTGTGCAGTGAGATTACTCGATATAATAACAGATGATGCCAAGTTTATGAAATGGCGAATTTAACTGACAGCCTGCAAAGCACTCATCTGTCCCATTGCTAATTTTACAGTTGCCCAAGGGAGTGTAGGACCGAGCCAGCCTGATAGGGAGGACAGGGTCTAGACCCTGCTGTGGATGATTGAACCTGCGTTATTCTGGTCTTCAGTACAAAGTATAATATTCAGCCATCTCCCTGCCCAAATTAGACATATCTCAAACATTTGCCCGTGTAGACTTCATATCCTTCCTACTTCCTTGTCTCTGTTCCAGTCTATCATGAATTATGTGCCGCAAGTTGCAGATCAATGTTGTTTTTGAGTTTAATTTATGAAGGTATTGTAGTGGCTCAATCTGGGGCAGGGAGCATAGTGCCCATGGGATTGGCCAGTTGCCTTACAGATGTTTATGACTAGAACACAATTTTTGTTTATTCCAGAGCTTTAATGAGATCCTATGGCTGCTCTGAGAAGTAATTGAATTTAAATGTGTTAGAGTCATAGATTTGTGTGAATTTAGCTGATGAAAGTTAAACAAGCCATCTCTACGGGATGTCTAGAAACCTGAAGAAACGGACATGTTATTTATAGCAGTTCTGTTTGAGTAAATTGAGTAAATTTTATATGCAAGTGATGCTCTCAAATTGATGTTATCTCGGTACAGTAGGTATATACAACCACCTGCATGCAGCAATATTCGTATGATGTAAGGTAAAACTGTCAATTTAGAGAATTTAGAATGTTGAACATCTATTTCTGGCCTTCAAGTAAACTGTAAACTTGTAGCACAATGTTTCTCTTAAATTCAGAGCAATGATGACTGGTTTGCCTGACTGTTAATCCTGTGTAGTTGTTTTAGAGTGATATATCAAATGCTGCCTCCGTTTTTGTATACTACTTTTGATGACTTGGACTGTATAGCATTCAAAACTACATGCAATTTCCTGTACTCAGAATGTAGTTAGCTAATGTTTCTGTGATGAAAGTTACATTTAAAGTCGACGTCATAGAACTTATACGATATTTATGCAATTTCAGTATATGCCAACTATGTCTAGGTTTGTTGATATTAATTATGTTTGTGGTTGCCATAAAACAGTATTTTGGGAAAATGAAGCCTCGACTTTTATCTGAAACTGGGTATTCAATAGAAAAATTAGTATTTCATTATTTTATGTTTCTAACCGTCACCTAGGCATAATTAACAATGAAAATTATTGTAAAAAGTATTGAGAAGCATTTATGAAACATTAATTGGCTAATCCGAAAAGTTCGTTGATTTTAGGCAGATTGTAATTTTTGTTTAGATGTTTTGTTGTAACAATTTCTTATATCTTGTAAATTTATTAGTTTGACTCAGGACTTTTATTGTGCTCTTAGTAGTTGACGCTTTTATCAAGAACTTGTGCTTTGTTGACAAGAAGATGTTGCTATGGAAACCCTTTTTGTATATAATCCCTGATTTCTAGATTCTATTTTGATAATTTAAATGTTGTCTGATTTTATATTGGTTTTAAAATGTGTTTGCTTGTGTTTCTTTGATAGTTAAGATGTAACTTTTATCAACTAAGAGAATAAATTTTCTGGGTTGGCCAAGAAATTTCTTCCTCTGCCTGGTAAAAGAAATTTTTAACACTTTGTGATGATCATTGATTTAGTGGAAGGTTCATGTATGCAACAGTTTAATGGTTAAAATTCCTGTCACAACAGAAAACTATTCAATGTTTCTTTTTCACTATTGCCCTCTAGTGAACTCGGCTGTTTAATGACTTCTCCAACTCTATCCTGAAGCTGTGGATCATGTTGATTGGCACCTGGTACACTAGCAGAGATAGTCTGTTTGGGACTGATGGGACTTGCATTCTAATCCTATTTGGCCTAGAGTCAGCAGCTTTCATGTAAAAGCTGGGGCAATGCGCAATTGCTATTAGTTTTAAAGTGGCTCTATAGGAGTTTGGAGATTTTGATTATGATTTGTATGGTTGTTTAAGGTGTCCAGACTATATACCGGGTAGATTAATTATATTGCTTTGCTCTTTTATTAGACCATGTATATCTAAAAGCACAATGGTCTTGTAAGTTTCTGCCATTGCTAGACACTTCGGTTAAGACCCTAACTGTACAGTAATTTAGTACTTTGTAAGACAATGCTCACCTTTTTGATAAGACAGTCTTGAGGTAACTTGATATATATGTACATCCCTGCGAGATTAAAATGATCAAATCCAAGTATAGTATTTCGTTAATGCCTGTAAAACTTTTGAGGAAATTTCTAGCCACAGATTTTAACTATTGAATGTGAAACGATCAGTGAAACCTTTAGCTGTTTGAACCAGTTTCTGTGAGTTTATATTTTATGCTCTTGTGGGTTTTTTGTCGTGACTCGTGAGATTTAATTTTTTTAATTGTTTGCGCAAGTAACACTGATGAATTTGATTGGAATGCAATTCTGTTGTGTAACAGTTTACATTATTATGTCCTTTTGTCTATTTGTGAATCCCTCTCTCGGTTCGATATTCTTTCTGCTTTAGCTCAATTCTTGTCTTAAATGGTAAGTCAACATAGACTTGGATTTCACTCAGACTTGTAAGCAATGAGTAAGTAAAATGCTGCAATGGTAAAATCTTTGCATTGCACCTGGAAGAACTATCAAATTCTCTGACTTACGTGCAATATTTAGAATTCTTGGTGTTGTATCCAGGCCTTTGTTCGTACTTAAGATAAAGGTTGTATCATTTAATATTTAAATTCAGACCTAAACTGTTAAACATGCTGTTTTATCAGTGTAACTATTTTAACTGATTATTGTTATCATAATATTTTTGTCCATATGAAACGTGTAATTTTTTTCGCATGTTTTCTGTGTGTTTTTCGTCAATCAAACTTTCTAGATATGCATAAAAAACTTGAAAAGATTATGCACTGTTTCATATTAATTTTTCTTTTTTTGCATGTTTTGCAGCTTATTATTCTCAATTAAATTTGTGTGATCATAGCTGCTCTCCAAGGAATGCCTGATTACAATTATGTGCTGTTAATAAATCTGTGTTTTTAAATTTGTCAGCTAACGTCTTACGAACATACAGGTTGCAGACCAAAAATAATACAGACATTGATTGGAATCTACCGATGAGAAATTACTAATTACATTACATTGCCATAAATCAGCAAAAAAAGCTTATGTCTAAAATGTCAAACCCCTCCCCCACTTCTGGCAACCGTGGGAGATTCACTCTCCCACGGTTGCCAGAAGTGGGGGAGGGGTTTGACGTTTGTAGACATAAGCTGGTTTTTTTGTGCTAATTTATGCTAATGTGATTGGTAATTGCTACAATGTTGCTCACATGCATGGCCATTCAGTAGCTTTCCCAGTTCGAAAATCCTGAGAAAAACAGGTATTTAGAAGAGAGAGATGTAGATAGCAATCCAGAAAGACGGGTCTCCTATATTTAGTCCGCCAGAGGGGGTTTGTGCTCCATTCCAGGTGGGATGGGATCGGGGGAGGGGTAGGCGCCACTGGATACAAATACAGGGATGTGTGTCACATATTGACATACCCTTTCACTCGTTTGATCAACTGACAGAGTAGTTGTCTTATAAGAAGACTGAGCTTAAACAGTCATCATGATATTATTATGAGGGCCATGGGCTGCAGTCGATAATTTAATGGTTGTGTCGTGGCATCACTTTTACTCAAGAATAACAGTAATAAATGTGAACCTGGTTTATAATATTCTGCAATTAATAGGCCTACTCTCTTCCTTTCACACACTTTAAGCGACTTCTCACAAAGTGTTTTTTGATAAGTAATTCCTTACTTTTTGTACTTGACTTGGGAATGTGAGTCTATGCTTGGGGAAATCATGTTGATGCAAGTACAAATAGATCTACTCTTTTTCCTGCAGACGAGGCACATATTGGGAATCCTAGTGAAATTATGACAGGTGCATTCATTCTTAACGTAGGCCTACCGGTACAGTCTACAGGGGCGGATCCAGGGGGCCAATCCGGCCATGGCCCCCCCATTTAAAAATTGCATGGGACGTGGCCCCCCCCCCATTTGGTTTCAACAAGCCATTAAATAAATGTAGTGGGAGAGAAAAACAGGACATCAGGCCCCCCCTATTAAAAAATCGTACGGGGCGTGGCCCCCCCCCCGTCGATTCAGCGGCGGTTGAGACGGTATCTTTTTCCAGGAAAATTGGTCGATGACTAAAAAAAAGGTCATCAGTTTTTTTCGGCGACACAACGAAATTTTTCCCCTGTCCCACCAACAAGACCCAAAATTTTGGCCCCCCTTCGAAAATTTCTGTATCCGCCCTTGAGAGTCTATGTTTTAGATATAGGCTACACTGACAGACTTTTGAACCCTGACAATGCGATATAATCTTGGGGAGTATAAACTGTATAATCTCATCCAGGCATTTCTATAGCGCCACTGTAAAGGTGCTCAGAGCATGAGATGATGGCCTATACACAAGAAGTTTACTACACCACTTGCAACGGTTACAACTAACAAGCTCTTATATAAGTTACGACGGTGTGTTGTGGAGTCTTCAAACTCTGCCACTGATTGTACTCTGACAGTGCCAGTCCCAAGCCTGGATCAAGGAGGAGGACAACACTGATCATCTCGAAATGGCAGTGTCGTTAACCCTTTCCCGCCGGAATTGTTTTTATACCTATCCTGTTAATGGAGTCACGGGTGACCCCATCCGGCGGGAAAGAGTTAAGCAGCATGATTGTGGAGTCTTCTAATTGGAGACCGCTAACTTGTCGTCTGCTGCGCATGCGCACTAAACAGTCAGCTGTGTCAACTCGAGAATTCGAAGCCAGACAGTTGAAGATGGCGAGGATGTGCCGTTATGCTGCAGGGAGATCAATTTCTGATCAGACGTTTCAAGTTGAGGTTTAAGTGAATTAAGTTGGACGATCAGTAAATTGCACGACGGAGTTTGTCGTCGAATTATCCGATAGGCGAATTTAGTACAGCGAATTAGTAGGAGTTAGCAGCTAATCTAGCCTACAAGAGGCGATGTCAGGGCTTAGCGAAACGAACTCTTGGTGAACTCTGAAGGGTAACGAGACATTGATTCAAAGTTGCGATAACTTGAGAATTATTCTTCGAACAATCTTCGGAAGACGTGAAGGTGTGTCAGGAACGGTAAGGAACATTTGTTGTTCGAACGAAGATGACTTTGATAAGCAGTTGCGACGATTTGGTACGAAACGCACGACAAGAAGGTATATAATATAGGTCTTCTAGCCTATAATAGGCAGAAACGAAAACAGTAACATTAGCCTCGCTCTTGGTCTGATATCTTGCCGTATTATTTAGCCTAGGCTATATAATAGAGTAATAAACCTAGGCTACGAGGCTTAAAGTATGACTGCATGGGCGCCATGGCAGGGGACCGTCATGGACGGCGTCGGACGTCCATGCCATACGGTCACTTATTATAATCTAAACGCTGTCCTAGCTGCCACTTAGGCTTAATAGGCCAGCACAGCCTAGAAAAGTAAGGGTCCAGGCGTCCATGGCGTTTCTTTTTACACTTTGCATTTAA
The DNA here is from genome assembly GCA_949752735.1 of Lumbricus terrestris. Classification (NCBI taxonomy): domain Eukaryota; kingdom Metazoa; phylum Annelida; class Clitellata; order Crassiclitellata; family Lumbricidae; genus Lumbricus; species Lumbricus terrestris. The sequence continues at coordinate 19,242,294 of OX457043.1, read as the reverse complement.
GCACGGGCACGGTGCACCATGGTGTAATGGGTTTGTTCGTTGCATTGCAGCCGGAGGCATGGGCGCAATTGCTCGGCGCTTCGGCGTGAAACTCCGATTCAGAGTCCGCGCTGTAGTCGAGAGCGCTTCTGAGTAGAAATCTGGAAGGGGCGCTATTACGAGTGCACATAAATTATATGCAAACAAATTGCATACATATAGGCCTACATTAGCCTATATTCTATTTCGGAAGGCTAACATACAAACAAACGAAAGACACACATTCAGACTCAGGCCTAATATAGTAGACCTATAATAGGCCTAGAACTAGCCTGCATGCACGGATATAAAAGCCACGTCCAGTTATTTCAGTGATGTAGAATTCTACTATTAGCCTACAACGTCTTTTTGAACTAGGCCTACAGACGACTTTAGCTAAGCTAATTAGCATTTGCAAATGAAAATTAGAGAAATTTCTCGATCAGTTGTGCGTGCTGTGTGGGAGTGTCCACTTAATGTACGAAGTCGTCGAGGTGTAGGCCTAGAGGGCATGAAAACAAATGTTTGCTTACGTAGGCTAATATAGGCCTATGGATGACACCAATGGAATTTTTGCAAATTTTCTAAACCAACTGCGCTTTATCTCAGAAACGTGTAACTTTTCGATATTTGATTCTGAAAGACATCGAACGGAGCACAACCTCGAGATTTAGGCCTATAAAGCCCCTCCCCAAAAAACCAAAGTCACGTGAATTAGGCCTAGCTTATAAGGCCTAGGGATATGCACAGACAGTCGCCCTAATCAAAAATAATCGATAGTCAGGGAGGACGAGAAGGAAAGGATCACGCAGGTCGCCCATTAGTTCGAAAGTTGAAACTGATCTGGGTCGGAATTCTTTGTATGACAAATTCCTATAATACGCGACTGATAATATCTTAAAGACTTCGTCTCAAGGCGTCGTCTTCCTCTGTATTCGCCAGCACGCACTTCTCAGATGTCTGCAAGCCCAAATGTCGCCTTCCTAACAATAGGTCCTACGCGGAAAGAAACAGACAGACAGACAGACAGTGAGGAAACAGACAGACAGACAGACAGTGAGGACATAGACGACCAAATACAAAGTAGTCGATAGAATCGATAAATTCCGTTGTTCTTGTCCAACTTCCGGAAGCAGTTGATCTAATCGTAAATGTAGACGAAGACGAAGGAAGAGGAGGAAGAGGAGGAGGGAGAGGAGGAGTAAGAAGAGGAAGAGGGGCGGTGGTGGAGGAGGAAGATCAGATGGGGGATGAATCATGAAAGGAGGTTGCGTAGGATATAGAACAGGAGAAGGGAGATGAGGAGGAGGAGGAGGAAGGGTGGTGGTGGAGGAGGAGGAGGAAGAGCATAAGGAGGAGGAGATGGAGTAGGAGAAAGAAGAGGAGGAGGAATAAGATGAGGAGGAGGAAGAGGAAGAGGAAGAGGAATAAGAGAAGGAAGAAGAGGAAGAGCAGGAGGAAGATGATGAGGACGAGGTGAGGTGGAGGAATGGAGGATTGTCTCTTTGCTTAACTGCGCATGCTCGGCTAATATTTGTTCGATCGACGCATCCGTTGTGTTTGCATATAAATGGTTTAAACAGATTTGCTGTGCGCTCTCTTCTCATGCTTCGTTTGCCTCTTTCTTCCAACTTTTAATCCTATTTGCTTCGTCAGCCTTTTCCCCGGTCATCTGCACGTATACGCCTATCTGACAGGCATCTGATAAAGAAAAATTGTAGCAAATATGTATGAGTGAGGGAGAGAGGCAGACACGTAGACAGATAGACAGACAGACTGACGGACGGACAGATAGACAGACAGAGTCAGACAGGAGGGCAGACAGACAGACAGACAAAGTCAGATAGCGCGGGGCAGACAGAAAGATACAGCGCGAAGTTTGCTGTCATTGTCTTTATATATCTCCCTTGTCTTAGTTGTCTACATGCAGTGTGTCTGTCTGTTTGTCCGAGTGTCGGTCTGCGACTGTTTGCCTTCCCATCCGTCTGTATGCCTGTCCGTCTGTATGCCTGTCCGTCTGTATGCCTGTCCGTCTGTATGCCTGTCCGTCTGTATGCCTGTCCGTCTGTTTGTCTGTCTCTGTGCGTGTGTGTCTGACACCTGGGAAGCGCATGCATGGGATCTTGTATATTAGCGGAAGCGATCGGTCTGTGCGACGATCGACTAATCGGCTGCCAATGAGGACGTCCGTCGTCTTCCTTCTCATCCTCATCCTCCTCCACTTCCACTTTCTCCTCCTCCACCTCGTCTGCCATCGTCATATGCAGTAACCGCGCTGCATCAGCATCAGCAGCAGCATCAGCAGCATCAGCAGCATCAGATGCGGACGCAGCCTCTGCAGTAACATATCTGCGACATCTTCAGAGATTCATTCACTGCGACGATGTGCAGCTGACCGGAAACAGTCCGACTAATATCTATAGAAAGAGTCTCACAAAATTACCATCGTCGTCATCATCATTGTAGTTGTCGTCGGTGTCGTTGTATATAATTATCAGGACACAGACTTTGGGGTCGCTTAGTTGCGAGCGACGACGACGCTTAGTTCGATGGCTGTTGATGGTGATCCCGATGAGACTGGTCGAGCCATTCGCCGACTCTGGCTGCATATAAAGGTGCTCTACATTCTGCTGATTAGCATCACCCTGGCATCAGTCGTCGTCTTCCTGCTCTGCTTCGGTGAGTTGCAGAGGCTGCAGACGTCGACGACCGGACTGAAGGGAGGTCGGAGGCAGCAGAGGATGCTGCAGCTGTCAGACGAGATCATCGCCAGGTTCGATCCAGAATCATTGAGCATCAACGCATCCTCCTCCTCCTCTGCAGCTGTCGCCACAGACTCCGACCAGGCGGAAGATGACGAGGGAGAGGAGGAGGAGGATATCCTGTGGGAGAACTCTTCCACCTCCTCTTCCACCTCTTCCACTTCCTCCCTTCCGGCAGAACAGAACGAGGATCGGCATCGGAAGCGCTCCAACCTCCGTCGCCACTTAAAGGACAAAGAAGAGGATGACGATGATGGTCCTCCTAAGAATCCCCCTTCTCCTCCTCCTCCATCGCTCATTCCGGTAAAGGAGGATGGGAGGAAGAACCTAGCGACATCTGGTAACGCAGGTGAAGACGCGGCGGCGAGCGGAAGAGACAAATGGGTCTGGCTGACATCCTACTCGCGAATACCGGTAGACATGACAATGTTTCATTTGTTTCATAATAATTTGTTATGCATGCATGAATCATCACGTTGCTCTCTGCCAGTTGGCAGGTTCCTACGACCGATTGCCCAACTCCTCTCGTTTTTTGCATGCACCGTCATGTATAAATCATCGAATCTGTCAAGCGAGAGGTTGGAGGTTAAAATCCCGCAGAGACAGTTATAAGTTTTTTTAAACAGATTCATCTGCCACTGAGGCTTCTTATAGGTTCTAACAAACGCATGAGTAGACTACTTTGACCGTACATTGTCGGTGGGCGACGGTGGGAGGATTCGCCGGTAAGATATAGAATGCTGGCACTGGTATACTCATGCAGGAGTATTGGCAAGCGAATGACTAGTATTATTCAGTAATTAATTCTACGTTATGCCTATAATTATATATATATATATATATATATATATATATAATATGACTATCTTACGATAGGCCTATTGCACTTACCTTCGACACTTTAGCCCTTTGACGACCAGCTACATGTGTAGAATTTCAATACATTTTAGTACATGCTGGTCGTGACTCGTTAAATGGTTAAAGCAATTGATACACAAACAAAAGCGGAATATCAACGCTAATTTATAGCCTTTGTCATATCCATGCAGTAACTATTAAGTAACAAGTAATAGGCCTAAACGAATGAAATTTCACGGATTAGAGAAACACTGCTATATATGAATGTAATGGTGTAGGCCTAATGTGTAGCTTAAGCTACTCTCAGTCCTTTAATTCATATAGACCTATTTCAACCTTGCAGACTCATAAAATAATATGATCATAGACCTTATATAAAAATTATGTATACATTGTAATAATATATATATATATATATATATATATATATATATATATATATATACAATTGGCCAAAGTTTTGGTCAAAACTCGAGTTTTCACCTTCACTGGTTCTGCACTTTGGAATCAGCTTTCTCCATCTTTATGGGCCTGTTATCTAAAAAGATTCATGTAGGCTATATATAATTATATATAGATATATAAAATTATATTGCTCTCTCCATCGTTATTGACCTGTTAACTATAGGCATCATATATAATTATATATAATTATATATATATATATATATTGCTCTCTCCATCGTTATGGGCTTGTTATTGGCATATATATATATATATATATAGAGTATATAATTATATGCATCTTTTCGCATCTTCTCTCTGGGGCATTTTGAACTGGGAGCGCCTCTGGTTAGTTTGCACTATGAGATGGGCTCTGTAAATTTATAAATACAGTACTATGTAAATACGATAACAGCCTATATGTACATATAATTTAATAATTTATATATTTTAGGGCGCCATACATGTATATATAGACCTATAGTAAGGTCCTCTTTTCACTTTTCACATCCGCGTGCATGCATGGTCATAGTCGAATACAGTGGCCCAAACATGCGACCTGTGGACCGGATTAATGCGGGCCGCGACAGGCACTTGTTTTTCAGTTTGTTAAAGAATTTTAAAAAGTCGGTTAAAATCAATTTTACCGTTCTTTTGCGATTTGAACCAAATCTATTTCTACTGCTTCTTTGCTGTGGACATTGAACGTATACAACAGCAGATCATATAGCTTTAAAAGCTGCTACAAGTTTAGTTTTAGGTATTACTATGTGTGCTATTAATGCACTTCTTGTCATTGTGGCTCGGAGTTTTCAATTTTGCCCTCGCAAAATGTCCAAATGTGGCCCACACGATTACTTGAAACTGAGACCACTGATCTAGCCCCTCAGTATTTTCTACAATACTCACACTGCAGTTAGGACTTAGGACACTGACAGACGGAAGGACGAATGGATGGATGGATGGGCGAATGGATGGATAAATGGATGGATAAATGGATGAATGAATGGATGGATGGATAGATGTATGGATGGACGGACGGATAAATGGATGGATAAATGGATGAATGAATGGATGGATGGATGGATGAATGGATAGATGTATGGATGGACGGACGGATGGAGGGATGAATGGATGGGTGGTCATGGATGTATGGGTGGACGGATGGATGGATGGGTGGATAGATGGATATCGATGGATGGATGGATATCGATGGATGGATGGATGCATGGATGAATGGATGGAAGGACGGACGGATGGATGGACACGTTAACAAAGCAGAAACAAGCGCAGGTTTAATTAAGGAAGAGGAGGAACAGGAGAGTGCATATTTGATGGAAGCGTTGGAGTAATCGTATATCTGACCATAGGGTAATTTTCCGTCGAAGGTCGAGTTACATTCGCGATGACGGAATCTGTCGACGGTCCCGTTACGGTCATTCGGAGTCGAGAGTTGTGACCGACGCTTGACCACAACCAATTGATAAGATGACCATTGTCGACTTTAAGACAGATCAATTTCGCAACGGAGGCGGATGAGGAATGCTGGAGGGATTGAAGGAAGAAAGAAGGAAGGAAGGAAGAAAAGAAAGAAAGGGAGGAAGTAAGGAAGGAAGGAGGGATGGATGGCAGGATGGAATGAAGAAAGATAGGAAGAAAGGAAGAAAAGATGGATGGAAGGAAGGATGGATGGATGGATGGAAGGATGGAAGGAAGGAAGGAAGGAAGGAATGAACGAGGGAAGGAAGGAAGGATGGAAGGAAGGAAGTAGGTAGGAAGGAAGGATGGAAGGAAGGAAGGAGGGTAGGAAGGAAGGAAGGATGGAAGGAAGGAAGAAAGGAAGGAAAGATTGATGGATGGATAGAATTATGGAGGGAAATTATGTAAGGAAGAAAGGAATAAAGGAAGAAAGGATGGAAGTAAGTGATGCAAGCAGGCAGCTGCAGCAGCCGATGTCGTCGTCTGTGCGTGCGGTCGTAAGTCATGGTCGGCTGGTGATCCCAACGGACGACATCGACCCTATCTGCCGTGTAACAGGTAGGCGCAATGGCTGCAGTGCATTGCGCACAAGACGCTCTCCAGGGAGTCTGCTACTGCTGCTGCTGCATTAGACAGGAAATGCGCTGTAACGAGAGACGCAAACACACACGGACACGCACATACAGAGACAGAGATAGACGAAGAAAAAGCGAACTGGAGCTACGAAACTATAGAGGGAGGGAGGAGGGAGGGAGGAGAGAGGAATGGGAGGAGGGACGGGAGGAGAGGGAGGGTGGAAGAGAGAGAGACAGATAGAAGAATCGAAAGACAGACATAAGGACAGATACAGAGACAGTCAAGCAGTTCACAAGAGAGACAGACAGACAAAGGGAGAGAGTATAATAATATAAGAGTGAAACTTGTAGAGCTCCATGGTTAATGAGCGACTGGAGATATGACGATGGGGACAAGAAGATCACAGAAGAGGAACACGAGGGAACCAGAGAGCAGGACAAAGGCATCCCTCCTCGATTCGAGGCAGAATGGGACAAAGGAAATCACCATGGGAACGGGAACGACAAGAAAGGGAGGGAGGGACAAGAGATTTCTTCGTTATGAATCACTGCTAACAAAGACGGAGAAATTATTGATGGTAGACGACGATGATGACGATGTTGTTCAAAGCAGAGAACATACTGAATGTAATCGCACTAAACCACCGTTCACTCGTTCGAGGGCATTGGCGCCCTTCAATCCCTTAACCCCACCCACTACTTCGTACACCAAAACATCATTCTTACTGAATATTCGACCACAATATAACAGGGCTATGAGCACGCCCTCCCATGGATAGCCTACCCCATGCCAGGTACGCGTAGGCCTATGTCTTGGTTCTGCAATGGGCCCCATGGCAGAATCAAGACATAGGCCTACGCGTATACACATTACACAAGACTTAGAAGGCTACCATGCACTATCACCGACAACCACCGTAGCACCACGCTGTCTCCTCGGTGGTTGGATCTCCCGGATTTTGACTTGGCACCGCAACGAAAAAGGCAGCTCTGGCTATTGCGGACTTGATTTGACATTGCGCCGGTGAATAAGCTTGTCTCCCTGACGTGGCTTTTGTGGGCGCTGAGAAGTTCTCGAAGATTTACTTTACATTACATTTGCACAACGATGTTATTTTCGGTCCACAGTCATGCGCAAACAGAGACGAGAGTTGCGCAATTTAATGCGCGCTTAATAGCACGGTAGCCTAATTAGCAAGCAACCGCAGCTAAAAGCTCAACAAATAGATTCAACTATTATTTATGGATTTCCCCTGTCCATGTTTTTTAAGCAACACTGAAAAATATAGACCATGATAATTATAGACGCAAACACTTTTGGGAGCAATTCTGAACACATAGCTTGAGAGTCTGAAGCTCTGGTTGGCGCTTAACTTTATCATGTATGAGCACTTGTTAGTGCGCCCCTTCAAGATGTCTATTCAGAGGTGCTCCCGCCAACAGCGCAAACTCTGAATCCTAGTTTCACGCCGGCCGAAGCGCATGAGCAACTGCGAGTAAAGAATTTGTCCATAGCGTCCCTACGCGGCGGCTTGAGGTTGATTCGAACCCGCGACCTTCCGGCTCCAAGGCTGCAAGGCACCGAACATAGCCATAGACCCATAGACCATCGCGCCCACATAACGATCAAACGAAGTTAGACTTTAATAAACCGTTTTCGTGTTATTTTGACATAGAATTAAGCTATTTTAATAAGAATAAAATTTAAAAAATAATAATGATGATGATGATGATGATGATGATGATGATGATGATGATGATGATGATGATGATGATGATGATGATGATGATGATGATGATGATGATGATGATGATTGATGATGATGATGATGATGATGATGATGATGATGATGATGATGATGATGATGATGATGATGATGATGATGATGATGATGATGATGATGATGATGATGATGATGATGATGATGATGATGATAAGAAGAAGAAGAAGAAAAGAAGAAGAAAAGAAGAAGAAGAAGAAGCCTGGACCCTTTACGTGATCTTCAGACCCAATGCCGATGAAAGAATGAATGAATAATAATTCTAATTATTCAGGTAGGTCAGACCAAGTTTGCAACAATTTGTCACACTGTTGCGGCAGAGCTCAAGTGTTGGCGTCTGTCTTCAAATCTAAATATCATTCTGTCAAACAGTATAGTACATATGCCCAGTGACGGATCCAGAACGTTTCGAAGGGGAGGGGGCCAAAATTTTCGGTCTTGTTGGTGGAACAGGGGAAAAATTTGGTGTGATTTTCGCCGCCAAAAAGTTTATGACCTTTTTACCAATTTTCCGGGAAAAATATACCGTTTCATCCGCCAAAAAACTTGATGACCTTTTTTTTTAGTCATCGACCAATTTTCCGGGAAAAGAAGATACCATTTCAACCCCTAAATCGAACAGGGGGCCATGTCCCATACGAATTTTGTAATGGGGGGCCTGATGTCCTGTTTTTTTCTCCCACTACATTTATTTAATGGCTTGTTGAAGCCAAATGGGGGGAGGCCACGTCCCATGCAATTTTTCAATGGGGGGAGCCATGACCGGATTTCCCCTTCTGGATCCGCCCCTGTATATGCCTTAGCGACAGGTAGCTAATAATTATTGTGTGTGTACCTTTTTAAAGCGGATGATTATTTCTATTGTCAATCAGATGTCGGTCCTGGAGGAGTTTTGTTCGGCCACAAAGAACTTCTGTCCGACTGGAATAGAAGGACCTCCAGGTCTCCCAGGTCAGAACATCATCATCATCATCATCATCATCATCATCATCATCATCATCATCATCATCATCATCATCATCATCATCATCATCATCATCATCATCATCATCATCATCATCATCAATCATCATCATCATCATCATCATCATCATCAACAACATCATCATCATCATCATCATCATCATCATCATCATCATCATCATCATCATCATCAACATCAACATCAACACCAACACCAACACCAACACCAACACCAACACCAACACCAACACCAACACCAACACCAACACCAACACCAACACCAACACCAACACCAACACCAACACCAACACCAACATCAACATCAACATCAACATCATCAATTCAATTGTCATTTTACGCATCGTCAAGGGGTATTGTAGCTGCAGCAGCAACGGACCCGTTGTCGTAACGTCGCGCTAATAATTAAGAGCATTAGGCTAATTGTATACTTTGCAGTGCAATGTATTATTCCACCTCTAAAGTCCATAAATTATCATTCAGATGCAACTCAAGTGTGATCTTCAAACAGATAGGCTATGCTATGCAGTTGTAGCGTAAGCAGAAAAATGCGATTCCACTTGGGGAGTCCAAGGAACATGGTCGCTAAATATGCAGAAAGCACAGAATTAGTTTAAACAATTCGGAAATAACTCATCTGGGGGTTTGATCCCGGAAAATCCACCTAAATACGCCCATGGCAGTGCCAAACTTCTTTTAAAGAGGCATAGCCAGTTATAGGGCAGTCTAGTGTAAGTACGCATGCAGTGCATGTATACGATTTATGCTCTAAATAAATGTTCGGAAGTGCAAAAATTCTTGTATAGCTTTATGACAGTGCAACGACGAGGGCAAAGGTTTCTTAGCCAAGGCATTTGCCCTGGCTTGCCCTGCTGCAGGCCGCTACTGCCTTTGAATCTGAGACAGTTGTTGTATGTAGAACTCACCCAGCATCTCCTTCGCGCGCAATATCTAAGAGTAATCGATTAATTATAGTCGTTGAGTAGTGAAGTCACTTGTCGTGACATTATCACTACTCGACGACTATAATTAATTCAACTTCATCGGAGATTCTGAATTCTCAGCTCTCAGAAGACGGCCCAGTTACGCGTTGTCTTCGAGCCACAGTCAGAAGAGGGTGAGAGCCATCCGAATGGAAGCCAGAGCAAGGATCAACACTATAGGAGGCGGAGGTTCAGGACCGAACCCAAGGCTCTGCAATTTATTCTATATGTTTCTTACTTAATCTCTCACTACGCCGAGGGTTGCTGATGGGTGATAAGTACGGTAGTTCAGCAATTACACCGACTATAGATGGGAATTACACCGTCAGCGTAGAACTTATAGCAGCTAGTCAAATGAACTGCTCACTGGTATTCATGGGCGGAGTTTGGTTTCCGTTCTTGGAGGGGCTAAAGCCTTCTTGGGGGTGGGGCTAACCCGGCTAAGCCCGGAAAAAGATGCCATTTACACGGTAAAAAATTAATCTGGGTCTACTTGGGAGGGGCTTAGCCCCCCCCCATAGCCCCTGATAAACTCCGCCAATGCTGGTATTGGCCTGCTTCATTTATCCGGAGATGAGATAAAAGCAAACGTGAGTCCGTCGGAGTAAGTTAAGACACGTCGCTTGATAGACCTATAGATAAAAAAAGACGAACAGTCCGGTCATTTCCAGCCTTACATCATACGAGTAATGCATGGGCGCCCGCAGCATAGGTCAAGGGGGGTCGCGTGACCCCCCCCCTGGAAATCCTGACAAAATATTAATTATAACACTTTCTGGAATAAATGTCAGTGGACAGTGGTAAAACGGGACAGGGTGCCAACCACGCGGTCATTGTGTTCTTTTAGGCTACTTCACTAACTTTGGCATAGGCCAATATATCTTTTGGTTATCTCTACATAGCCTACTGGGTACTAATGGAATTCGTTACTCAGTCATATCAGGGACGTCAGTGGGGTGGGGGGGGGCGGCGGATCAGTCTGCCGTCTGAACTAAATTCTGTAGCAAGATCTGTAGCCTGTTGGATATACGATACACAGGGTCACACACGGATGTCTGGCTGCTCTGGCATTGTAATTAGAGACGAGGGGTGCTTGGAGATATCTTGGGAAGAGGTCAGAGGAGCTGGCGATGAACTGGGACGAGTGGAGGAGATGCGTTGCCCATTGAGCAGACCTGCACGGGAAGGGCTGTACTAAGGCACTGTGTGCCCAGTTAAGCAATGACCTGCCACCTCTGGATTATTAATACTCAAGAGACGTACAGGCTATTTTCACCCTCTCAGTATGATATTTATATATAATAATGCACAAGTCAGTATAGTTTAAAGTTATATATGTATATGTATGTATAATATATACACATGTATAGACATAGATCTATGGTCCGTAGCCTATGAACCGTTTACCCGTGGACACCCTAATAGAAGCGCGAACGTCGTTTACCACAGATTATAGGTAGGCTACCCCAACCACCGTCTGACATGGAGCAGAGCGCATAAATTACAGGCCCAGTGGAATCGTCTGTCGTTTCCCAACACCGACGACCTGTGAGGGCGAATGTCGGAAGAAGATGAGAGAAATTCTCAATGGAGGGAGGTGAAAGATGGGAAACACAGGACTGACTGCGACGGATAAGGGGAGGGCATTATGTATTCGAAGAACCTTGGGTCCTTGCTATAAGCTACAGGGCGGCCGCAACTTGAGCCAAGTGAAACATGGGGGGGGGAGAGAAATAAGCCAAACTCACTTCGGAGGAGAAGGTCGGCCTGAGAGTGGAAGACCAGCTCATGAGGGTGAGGGGAGGAGTGGGATCGAGTCCGATTGTTTAAGAGAGATATTAGCCTCTGTTAAATTATGATGACTAGAGTTCCTTCAGAGCTGGCTGCTGGAGAGTGGATGATGTAAGAGAAAAGATGACCGAGAATATGGAGTCCAGTTCATAGCCGGTCGGAAATCGGAATGTTATTCGTTACGAGGTCCACATGATCTGACGACAGCGGAGCAGTATAGGCCTACTCGAAATGACACACCGAGTTTACAGACAATATCTTGAACTGCCATTAATGTACTGCAGAATGCTACGCCAGTCGGCGCGCCCTCCAACCGCACACCACTCCGCCACTGTCCCAGGTAGGTCAGAACTAAATTATTGAACTGGAATTCACACTTAGTAATTATTTTTTTAATGTAAAGATTGGGTAGACGTTACTTGCTGGACATGCATATCCTAAACTATGACCAATTTTTTTATTTGAACATGGTTCCTTCCTGGTGGATATGGGTTCACCCATCATTATCTGCTTGCTTTTTCCAACTCAAGTCTTTTCTGCTTAATATGATTAAATACGGGCCAGATAGGTTGCATATCGACCCATTTCAGTTGAATCTTCATAATTCAAATTCAGTCTCTGATAAAAGTGATGGCGCACAGTGACAATAGACAGTTGGTTGACAAAAGTTCCATTTTGTAGCATAACAGTTTACAAATATTGCTTTGGCAGACTGTATACTATGCATATATGTATAATGTATATATATAATATATATATAAGTATGATTATATATATATATATATATATGGTTAAGTCTATGTTACGGATTATGCTATGCCTGACATAGTAAGGGACCATATAACTAGGGTCTTTCAACATAAATAATAATAATAGCCAAATAATAATTATTTCACGCCTAGTGCATGCAGCATGCAATGTTGCTCTATTAGCTGTTATTAATGACAGATGAAAGGTTTTTAATATTTTAGTATTAAAATAGTACAGAGTACACAATAGGCCTAGTCAAAAGGATTTGGAGGTTAAAATTATAAATAGGCTTACAGACCACAGTCAATCTAATGTATCATAAATTTATACAAGTATCTATAGGCTTACAAAATACTGTGATAGCATTTAAAATAGTATTTTGAATACTGTAGTGTTTAAAATATTTCCCATAACTGAATCAAACATAGTAAGAAATAAATGAAAACAAGAAGAAAACATGTTTGATCATTAACCGCAGTTTCTTGCACATGTAGAAATTTTTGTTTAACAAGATAGCCAATTTTTGCCTATTTTTGCCTCCTGAAATATTTTCTGTGCCTTGGAAAAACGAAATGACGTCCTTTAAGCCATATGTTAGTGTTATACCTTTTTACAATGAATGTGTGCATGAATAATATAATATTTTTTGTTTCATTGCAAAAGACTGATAAAAAGTAGAAGGCCTACGCTATATTGAGAGAATTAATGTGATTGTGTGAGTTGCTTAGTCTTTAATGACATATTTTATATTTTAACTCTACTGGTCATGACTGACCCCCCCTGCAAAAAATCCTGTGGGCGCCCATGGAGTAATGTGACGCGTTGGAACCACTTCTGACAGTTTCAATATGTTAAATTCCTCGAAAAATGCGGTCACGTCGCACGATGTTTGAGCCGGGCGCATTATCCGACGCAGGCAGCATTTCACGGCGACTTGATCATCGGTCCCACAAGGAATTGAAGCGAGAAATAAGACTGTTCTTTCAAGTTCGGCATCCATCGCTATACACAGTGATGTGGGATTAAACGAAGTGCAGATTAAAACGGTTTTCTGCGCGCTTGAACGCAGCAGAAACCCGCTCACATCAGTCAGACGACGACGAATACGATGAGCGCAATAAATTTCCGCGTGTTATTATGGGCCTCCGTTGGCCATTCGGAATATGGATGAGAAGACGCTGCTGCGTTGTAGATCGTTTAGCGAATATCCCGGATGAAGTCGGCATTCCTCTGATGGTTGTGCCCGGATGAAACCCCAATGGGGGTGGGGTGGGGGGGGGGTCGAGTGGGAGGGCGGAGAATTACAGGCAGAGGTCCACGCGTGATATTGTCTTCTTGGCTAGCCGACACCAACTGCCAATACAACAAATGGATATGTCAAGAGAGAGGGAGGGAGAGGGAGGGAGGGAGGGAGGGAGGGAGGGAGGGAGGGAGGGAGGGAGGGAGGGAGGGAGAGAATTAAGGAGGAAGGGATGGAAGGAGGTTGGGATGGAGGAGGGAGGGACAGGAAGAAAGGGAGATATGGGAGCGGAGAGAGAGGGAGGGAGCGAGGGAGGGGAAGCGATGGTGGAAGGGAGGAGGGACGGGGGAGGGAGGGCAGACGAGCAGACAAACAGGCAGACAGATACACAGAGTGAGAAAAGAAGGATTAAATGAATAGGCAACACAGAGGCAGAAAATAATAAGAGACAGGCACAAACACAGACAGACAGACAGACAGACAGACAGACAGACAGGCAGACAGACAGACAGACAGATTGACTGATAAAGATGCACTGTTATCAGACAGACAGTGACATTCGTGAACGGTCAACTCAATCGATATCTTCTTCGTTCTTTAAGCCACTGATTGAACAGCGAGCGAAGAAGAAGACGTGTGGCCAAAGCACAACCCGAGCAGCCCCACCCACTCCCCCACTCCAGGGAATCGCATGCCCCTTTGGGTTTGATTTATCCAAAGGCCTCGTTACTGCGTTGATCACGTCCTTCACGCTGTCTTACCCCTATCAACCACCCTCTGATCAATCGGTCGTCGGTCGGTCGGTCTGATGGGAGGCTGGGCCCCGCTCCTGGTCAATCGCTGTGATTGTCAGCAGTGGGATAGGGTGGGGGGGGGGGGTCAGTCGAGGGAAGAAGAGGAAGACGAAGAAGAAGGAGCTGCCGACAATTTAATTAGGCTAATGTTTTAAGGAAAACAGTTCGTTACGAAGTAGTCGAACAGCGACTGATCGAGTAGGATGAGGAGGAGTAGGAAGAGGCAGGACTGATGAGGAGCTAGATGCGATGGGCGTTGGGTCGAATCAATACTGACAGAAGGTGTAGAGCGAAGGGATACCCGAGGGCACCATTACGACGACGAAATGGTCGACGGTCAAAGTGGATGGTGGTGTTGTGGCGGTGGTGGTGTGGTGGTGGAGGTGGTGGTGGAGGTGGTGATGGGTGTGGTTGTGGTGTTGGAAGTGGTGGTGGTGGTGGTGGTGGTGGAGGTGGTGGTGGCGTGGAAGAAGACGGCGATGCATCGGCGCTTCGTTAAATCGACAATGATGGAGCCTAAGTGTCCGCGAAGCACGGATTCGAAATCTGCGGAAGATTCAAAGGAGGAGGAAGTATAGAAGAAGACGACGACGACGTCCCAGTCGGAAGCGGAAATGAATGAATCAGCTCATGTGAAGGAAGAGAAATGGAGGTGGAAGTGGCAGCGAGGAAAGAGGGACTGGATGCGATGGATGGGTGGATGGATGGATGAGTGGGTGGGTGGATGGAGGGATGGGTGGATGGATAAATGGATGGATAGATGAGTGGATGGGTGAATGGATGGGTGAGTGGGTGGGTGGATGGATGGGTGAGTGGGTGGATGGATGGATGTATGAGTGGATGGGTGGATGGGTGGGTGGATGGATGGAAGGATGGATGGATGAGTGGGTGGATGGATGGGTGGGTGGATGGATGGATGGGTGGATGGATGGGTGGATGGATGAGTGTGTGGGTGGGTGGATGGATGGATGGATGGATGGAAATAGGCCTACAAGCGTTTTATAAGGTTGCCTACTAAGCGTCAGTGATATTTTTACTTCAGGAAGTAATTTTAATTTCAGTTCAGATGTCCTCAGTTTAAGTTCTAATTAAATTACAGTTATCCAAGAATTTCAGCTACAATTCGAATGTTGGCCTTAAAATAATTTCAGTTCTCAATTCCGTTCTGGTATGAAAATCTTCTTCTTTTCCTTCCGGCTCGAATTAATCCCTCGCAGGGGAGGGTTCAGCGACAGCCACTCGTATCCGTTTTCTCCACAGAACTCTGTGTGCAGTATCTTCCCTCTTGACGTTGAGAAGTTCGAAGTCCTGTTTGATCGCATCCATCCATCTCTTTTCTGTCGTCCTCGGCATCGTCGGCCCTCCACCTCCTCCCTCATCACTCTCTTGATGCTGTCATCTTCCAGCGCCCTCTCCAGCTTAGTCTGGCCTCCCGTACCTTGTTTGTAATACATGTCACTCCCATGGAACGTCTTCCGGATGGTATGAAAATAATCTAATCTATAGGCCTAATTCTTCACACAACCTGCGTTAAATTAGGCAAAACCGAGTTCGACCATTTTCATTATCGACGTAGGTCTAGTTCTTCTTTCATTTTCAAAGCCTCCTTTATTTTCAGCGACCTTGGCATACCGTTTCTTCTCACAGCTGTTAGAAGTCTTTACATAGAAAAATAATTGTTTCAACATATTAAGCTTCTTCAATCTGCAGTAGCCTATCTTCTGCAAGTGGGGTAATATTGACGCAGACTTTTCTGCCAAAAAGCGTATAGGCTATATACGGCCCTACAATGACTAAAACAATACGGTAGTCAATCAATTTAACTCCGGATCTAGTTTTATATAATTTCCTGAAAACGTTAATCGACCATAGTTGCCGGATGGTGTCATAACATAATAATTGACAATTGATAGCCGATATTAGCCCTGCACTTCCCTTATGGTATTCCACTGAATTTATCGACCACGTTACATTTCTTTTAGTTATGCATTTCTGCAGCGCTTGTGTTTTCTCCGCGACGAAGCCGCTGACTTTAATCAGTTGTATAAATGCTTCGTGCCAGCCCTGGTCTTGACTGAATATTATATTTCTTTGCATTGTGTGTGCGATTAGTCAATGTAGAAAGCAAATTCAAGCGTTCCAACATTGGCTTCCATGCAACCACGGAGCGCATCATGAAAAGTATACGCCTATTATCATTTGCTTGTGTTTTGAAGGCGAGAAAGGCGACAAAGGCGATCGAGGATTGGACGGAAATCCTGGAACGAAGGGTATAAAAGTCTATGTTCAGATTCTTTTTATATAAATTCACTTTTACTGTGTAAAACGATGAATAGATGTATGTGGCCTATAGATAGTGGCATTTGATATTTTCGTCCTTCCGTGCACAGTTCAAAAGTGCACACACGACAAACGACACACAAAAACGATAGGCTATTGTGACGCGCGGGGGCGCCGCCTGTCCTAACGTTTCCACCCCCAAATTAATGGGCTCTACTGTTGCGCGCCCCCTTAAGCGCGGTCATGGTGTAAGAAGGGATGGTGTGCGCACTTCTTATACTGGCCTTACATTGTTTTTGGCATTTCAGCAGGTGGCGCTGCTGTCCCCAGTTGATGGTTGGCAGCATATACAATATAAAGCAAGAAGTATAAGAAACGTTCGAAACATGGAACATATCGACAAGAAGAGGGCAGGAGCATAGCAGGGAGTATCACTTGGAACATATAAGGGGCGATGAGGATCAGGTAACATTGCAGGGAACAGGAAACATGGAACGGAACACCAGGGAACATAGGCCTAAGCGAATATACAACAAAGAGCGTGGAACGTAAAGAACATGAAGCATCACAGAGAACATTGTTCAGAGAATATATAGGACGAGGAAGACGGAACATGCATGCATTGCGGAACATGCCACAAGGACTGCAGAACGTAAGGAACATGGAACATCAGGGGAAACATCGGAAACATTAAGGAACATGGAATATGGAAAGTGCAACAAAGAATTGGAACACAAGGAACATGGACCATCAGGTGACATAAGGAACATGGAACTTCAGGGAAAATCAGAATCAGTGAAGAACAAGGAATGCGGAACACAAAGAACAGGGAACATCACGGAACATAAGGAACATGAAACATCACATGGAACACCAGAGACATCAGAAAACAAATGATGCGGAACAAACAACAAGGGCCGTGGAACATAAGCAATTATACAACAAGGACCATGGAGCATAAGGAATCTGGAACATCACAGGAAAATGAGAAACATATAAGAACACGGAATGTGGAACACGCAACAGAGTCTGTGGAACGTAAGGAACATGGAACATAAGAGGGAAGATCAGAACCATTAAGATACATGGAACACGGAATGTGGAACAAGGAATATGGAACATGGAACATCAGGGAACGTAAGGAACATGGATCATCACTGGAAAACAGAACACGGAATGTGGAACACGCAACAAGGTCCGTGGAACGCAGGGAACAAGGAACACAAGAGGGAACACAAGAAACATGAAGGAACAAGGAACCCGGAATGTTCAACAAGGAATGAGGAACATCAGGGAACATAAGAAACAAGGAACATCGCGGGAGCTTCAGAGACATTAAAAATACGAAACGCGGAACACGCAACAAAGATCGTGGAGCATATAAAGGAACATGGAACACCTGAGGGAACATCAGAAACATTAAGGAACAAGGAACGCGAAACATTATTAAGGAACATGAATCATCAGGATAAACATCAGAAATATTAAGGAACATATGGAACGCAGAATATGTAGCAAGGGCTGTGGGACATAAGAAACAGGGAACACCAGGGAACACAAGGAACATGGAACATCACATTGAACGCCTGCGACATTAGAAAACAAAGAGCGCGAAATAACAACAAGGTCCGTGGAACATAAGGGATATAAACAATTAAGGTCCATGGAACATAAGGAACCTGGTGTATCACAGGGAACATCAGGGAACAAGGAACACAGGGAACACGGAATATCAATTAACAGGGAACAGAATGCGCATCACAGAGAAGAAGGGAACACGGAACATCCATAGGAACCTCAGGGTCAGAGGACATAGAGAACATTGGAACACAGGGAACACATAGCATCACATGGAACAGAGAACACGGAACACAGGAAAAAAGGAGACAAAGAGCAAATGGAACAGAACATAGCAAAGATAATTGGTGTCGCCCTCCTCCTTCGCCCAGACATGAGACTGGCATTAGGGAACGGACGTTCAGTGAAGGAGTATAAGTATGTATGTCATACAATATCATGAAATTCCATTAGGTTTATGGGCGAGGTCCGTCAACTACGAACGCCATCGCCATCTAGCGACTTTAGCCATAAATTTCAGCCAAGTGCGCACACCATCCCTTCTTACACCATGGCGCGGTTGAGGAAATCCGGGTCCTAGGTCACGGGTTTTGATGTCAATGGAAGCAGGTTCGAATCCTAACCTAGGGTGTGAGCTTCTCTGGTTACCTTCTTCCTCAGGATGAGCCGATATTGGACATATGTCAGCGGTGGCTGTTAAGTTCACGACAGCCCCACTAAATGGGTACTTATCTGGGTTCGAATCCTCAGCATTTCCCCAAGCTCCACCACCCACTTTACCATCAGCTACCGTCCTCACCATTATTTCACATTCTACTTTTAGCAATTATCCACAATGAAACTTAACTACACACTACTTCCAGCAATTGCACGGAACCCTAGCGAGAGAAAGTCCTCTTAACACATGTAGTCATGTTCCGGCGCCAAATCTTATATTAATCCGTTATTACATTTTTATACAGCAGTAGCATTATTAGAATTTCACATATAATAATCACAATCAACAAGAATCGCTATAGAAGAATCGATACCTTATACAATTTTATGGTTACGATACTATACTAAATCTCAGACACACAAAAGTCTTTACAGCAGACGCTACAGAAGTCTGAGGCCATAATCCATTTAAACTTGTTATCGAAAGCCACAAAATGAGAAATGCTTCTTCAAGCACACTCAGTCGCTCTCATACATACTACCTTACTCTATCTCTCAGACAATGTTTGATTTCGCAACCAATCTTTTCTACTGCAATCCGAAACCAAGGTTCACCCATTCCCCAAGCCAAACATATACAGCAACTTAAAACTTAAGCTGTGTTTTACAGGCACGCATTCCTTTTACAACAAGCCACTGTTACAGAGATGAAGCAACGTCAGATCATAAACCTAGGCTACTAATAATGCATACCAACATGCACACGTTTCAACATTACATCAAGGCTTAGCTACCTGGATCGAAGAAGGAATTACTGCTCAATTAAGCATACCCAAGGCATAAAGGATTTATTCCCATATCCTATAATAGTCTATTACATTACAACCCGTACAGGAAGTAGTCTAAGACTGGACGAATTCATCTCGTCACTAATCCACAGGCACAGCTTCACCATTGTATGCAATCTCCACTGCCTGCTACAGTGATTCTGCCTCTAAGTCTTCTTATATCGTGGACTAAAGAACCCAGATCTTCTCCTACTTTCTGTCTGCGAGCACTTAGTTGAGTCTGGTACAAAACCGTTTGGTCAGTGCTCCCATGTCTTAGCCTCAACCTGTCCATCAGGTCGGCGCATGTGGTGATTGTGTCAGAGTCAAATTCATAGAGAAGTTGATCTACAGGTTCGACCAGTGCGCAGGTCAGTTGTGCTAGTTTTTCGTCTTCTGTCCATCGGTTGTTCTTGGAACACACCTCAAATTTTTTTAGGAACACCTCTACCGACGTTTTTCCATTATAGTGACCTAGTTTCATGTGCGATCTCACCTTCTCTCTTGTTGAGTCGGCAGCTGAAATCTGAATTTTCTCGGCAGCTTTTTCTTGTTCTGTGTTGGTTGATGGCGTTACCGTGCCACCAGTTGATGCTCGACTTTCAGCAGCAACTTGCACTGCTGGGAAAGAAAGACTGACTGTCTTTCCTTCAGCTGTTTTCAGACAGTTTGTTATGTTCTTATCTGTGTGCAAGAACACTGTTGTTTACTTAAATCACTTTGTTTATTAATTAGGTAATTAAGTATTTATTATTTCAAGTAGAACAGTTTCTATCGTGTCATGGTTTAGTTAAGCTGCCTTCAACATCGCTAGTCCAAACCGGAAGTGACGTCAGTCCATAGATTACATATAGTATCTCGAGTCACAATATTTACAATGTTCATTCCATGACACCTTCCCTCTTAAGGTACAAAGTCTCTATACCTAACAGGTAGTTTAACAGATCGTCCTGAACGAGTACTCTGTAAGGAACTCTTGACAGGTGGAGGCAAGATGACTGGAGTGGGTTCTCTTGGAGGCATGACGTTTGAAGTCGAGTCTTCTGGAGCTATGGAGATTGGAGTCGAGTCTTCCTCGACCAGAGGCTGACAGTCTGGAGGTGGATCGTTCGTGCGAACCAAGTCGCGACGATTCCGACGAAGAGTTGATCCATCTTCTGTATCCACGATGTACGATCGAGGTGTGGTGTGTTTGTCCCTAACCACACCTGAGCGCCATTGACCGTTGTGATTTACACGAATGGTATCGCCTTCATGCAGAGGTTGAAGTGGTTTTGCATGTCGATTATAAAACATTTCTTGTTTTGATTGACGTGTCTTTAGTTCTGGTACAGGATTCCTTGACATCGGCTTTAGACGAGAAGCCATAACTGGAAGTTTGGACCTCAACAAACGACTCATCAGCATTTCAGCAGGACTATATTGCAAACCCGATACTGGTGCATTCCTGTACTGCAACAAGGCCATGTATGGATCCGAACCATCTTTCTCTGCTTTTTTCAGAAGTGTTTTCACTGTCTGTATGGCCCTTTCCGCCATTCCATTTGATTGAGCATACCGTGGGCTTGTTGTTGTTATTTTGAAATTCCATGATGTTGCAAATGTTTGCATTGCTGCACTTGCAAAAGGCATGTTATCTGCTACCATCTCACATGGTATCCCATGGCGAGCAAAAATCGACTTCAAGTGAGGTATCAGTGAATTAGCTGTCTTCCCTTGAAGTAGACAAATTTCCGGGTATTTTGAGAAGTAATCGACAACCAGTAAGTAATCATTTCCAAAAAGTTGAAAAATATCTGCGGCGACCTTCTCCCAAGGTCGTTCTGGCACTGGATGAGGGATTAGTGGTTCCTTCTGTTGATGTCTGCAGAATGCATTGCATGTGGTACATTTACCAACATATTTTTCTATATCTTGTGACAACCCTGGCCAGAACAAACATGAACGAGCAAGACCCTTGCATTTCTCGATACCAAGGTGACCTTCATGCAGTAGAGTCAGCATTTCATGACGCATTGTCTGTGGCACTATCAGCTTTCCGTGCACAAACAAGATGCCATCAAGTTCATATATGTCGGAAGCCATTTTGCGGTATTGTTTCAACTCCACTGGTAGATCTTCAGTAGATTCAGGGAACCCATCCTGGACCAGACTTTGCAGACGGACCAATACAGCATCATGCAAAGTCTCCTGGCGAAATTCTTCCAGTCGTTCTGGGCTGGCTGGAAAATTGCTGAGCAACGCATGTACGAGAACATCAAGGTCTTCTGTAAGGTCATCCGAGACTTCTGTATCGCCTGCGATATATGCTCGAGACAAGGCATCTGCGATGAGCATTTTGCTCCCAGGCAAGTATTCAATTGTCAGCTGGAATTTTAACAGTCTGAGTAGCATTCTTTGAAGCCTGGGTGATGTGTCACAGATTGGCTTTCTGAAGATTGCTTCTAAAGGCTTGTGATCGGATTGAACTGTTGTCTTTCTGCCGTAGACGTAGTGCGAGAATCTCTCACAGGCGAACACAATTGCTAACAGCTCTTTCTCTATTTGTGCATAATTTCTCTCTGCTGGAGTTAAAGATCTGGATGCGTAGGCAATTGGCTGTCCATCCTGCATTAGACATGAACCTAGGCCTGTAGACGACGCATCAGTCTGAATCATCAACACCTTGTTTGGGTCGTAGTACTTCAACGTTGCGGCCTCACTAATCAATTTTTTGATGAGCTGCACAGCATTTTCATGTGGGTCTAACCAGTGCCATGCTATGTCTTTCTGATTGGTTGGAGATGGCATGTTGATTATTGCATGAACTTTGACATCATCTGGACGTACACCATTACTTGAAAGGATGTGGCCCAAATATTTAACTTGCCCAACCTTGTACTGTATTTTCTTTTGATTGAATTTCACTCCATTTTGTTGTGCACGATCCAAAACCTGTTTTAGGATTCGATCATGTTCCGCGTCATCAGCTGCAGCTATAATCAGATCATCGAACACGATGCTCACACCTGGAATGTCACCGAAGAGTTCATTGCTTCTTTTCTGAAAAATCTCGGGGGCGGACGAAATTCCAAAAGGCATGCGCAGCATGGAATAACGACCAAATGGAGTGTTAAAGGTGCACAAGCGACTACTCGATTCATCTAGCTTGATCTGCCAGAAACCATCTTTCATGTCAATAACGGTGAAGACGGACTTCCCAGATAGTTTAGCTAGGACATCCTCACAGGTTGGGATGCGGTAGTGTTCTCGTTTAATGGCTCTGTTAAGGTCTCTTGGATCCAAACATAAGCGAAGAGTTTTGTCTTTTTTCTCAACCACAAGCAAACTGTTCACCCAGTCAGTAGGCTGATCTTGTTTTGTGATCACTTCCAACTTTTCCATTTCCAACAGTGTTTGCTTTAATTTCTCTTCAAGTGCAAGTGGAACTCGTCTTGGAGCATGAACAACAGGTGAAATATTCTTATCGATTTTAATATGATATGTACCTGGCATTTGTCCTAGTCCGGTGAAAACGTCCTTGTAGTCGTCAAGTATATTCGAAGCATTTTTTGCCTCTGACAAGGAATCAATTCTCTGCACAATGTTCAGCGCTATGCAGCTGCGCAGACCAAGGAGTGTTGGAGCGTCCTGTTTTATAACGAAGAAATCAGCTTCCACAGTCCCACCACTGGTCTTTGCTGTAACAGAGACTATTCCCACAGGAGTTATCTTACTGTTGCCATACGCAGTCAGTGTCGTTTTGCACGGTTTTATTTTAGGACGGTTAGCAAGACTGTTCAGAGTAGACTGTGCCATAACATTTGCTTCAGCACCTGTGTCAAGTTTACATTGAACCAAATCACCATTTATGTCTATATCTTTCCACCAGCTATCAGTTCTTTGTCCCACTGACAGTACTCCTACAAAGAAATTCTGGACAGCATTGACTGAATAAACCACTTTCTGAGTAGAGTTCTGTTTCAGTTTACCCCGGATTTCTCTTTGAGGACTTTTGAACCCAGTCGGTTCAGATGGAGTGTTTTTTGAACGACACATTTTCTGAAAATGGTTTGGTTTTCCACATTTCATGCATTTTTTTCCAAATGCTGGACATGCTTTGGGCTTATGTGACCCACCACATTTTGAACAGGCAATGTCATTGGAGTGGACGTTATGTATTCTAGCATTGAAGCTCGTCTCACCTTGAATGGACTGCAGTTGTGCTTTTGTCGATTCTGCCGCTCGACAGATGTTTAGCGCTTTCAGAAGGTCAAGGTCCGGCTCTCGCAGCAAACGTTCCTGAAGACGAGGATCTGGACATCCCAAAACGATGCGGTCACGAATTAGACTTTCGGTCTGATCGCCGAAATCACATGACTTGACCTTTTGACGGAGTGTAGTGACGAATGTATCGATCGACTCACCCGATGCCTGGGTCGATCTCCAGAAGTTGTAGCGTTCGAAGACGACGTTTTTACGAGGTGAACAATACTCTTCAAATTTTGAGAGCGCAGGCTGGAGTTTTCCAGATTCCCCCTCTGTAAACGCGAATGTGTTATACACTGCGAGTGCATCATCTCCGACGATATGAAGAAAGATTGCCAACTGGACGTCGTCTGGCTTTTGGTCTGACCCAGACGCCTTCATAAAGTTCTGGAATTTCTGTTTCCAAATTTTCCACGACTCTTCCAAGTTAGTACTGTCCATATTGAGCGAATTAGGCTGCTTGAAAAGTTCCATTGTTCCGTGCCACGTGGTTATCACTGTCCACGAAATACGATTAAAGTCAACTTTTGTTCACGTTTGTTCACGACGCCATGTTATGTTCTTATCTGTGTGCAAGAACACTGTTGTTTACTTAAATCACTTTGTTTATTAATTAGGTAATTAAGTATTTATTATTTCAAGTAGAACAGTTTCTATCGTGTCATGGTTTAGTTAAGCTGCCTTCAACATCGCTAGTCCAAACCGGAAGTGACGTCAGTCCATAGATTACATATAGTATCTCGAGTCACAATATTTACAATGTTCATTCCATGACAGTTCACACTTGACAGTTCACACTGGCTGAACTGAGCTTTTCTGACGATGGATGCAGTTGCATGACCTTGACAGAGTTTTCCAGAACTGTGTTCGTCATGGGCCACGGTTGCATCTGGATCGGAAGAGAAACTGCTTCCGCGTAGACAGGGAAGACTGGAACAGGTGGAACCATCTTCTGACTGTATGGCGCATACATGGGCTGACCTGTTGCCCAATGTATGTATTCATTGCTGTGCGTGACTCGAGTTTCCGACGACAGGGACACCATGGACATGATCGGTCGACTCGAAGCAGATGTGTACGCGAACATCTGAGGAACTGATGCGAAGACTGGAAGGGTTCTTCCGGGTTCTGCTTTCGACTCGCAGAACAGGACATCAGAAGCAGCCGAGGTGACTGAAGCGGTCACTTGTGACAGCATGTTGCTCGGTGACCGGAATTTTTCTGTTTCAGGAACCGACGAGGGGGGGAAGGTGGCAGCCCATGGGGTAGCAGTCGCTGATGACCGGTGAGGATGTGCATCCCATGTTCCCACGTGGTCGTCGCTCAGCAACGAAGAATTCCCCATTTTTCCATCTGAAACTAAAAATCTAGGATTAGTACAAGTTTTACTATCTTTTTGCCGAACGCCTAACGCTTTTGTTTCCAGTTCGAATTTATGTAGCGCTCGCAAGTCGGTAACTTCTGAATCATCGTCTTCAGATTTATTTTCGATTCCAATTCTAACTAATTTATCTTGTTTTCGACGCATGTAATTTTCAAAGTCAAAATCTCTATACAAAACATTTGTATCATAATAATACATTGTTTGACCATGCAACATGTCAGTTGTATTTACTCTTTGACCTTGACCTTGTAAATCATTTACCTTTTGACCTTGCAAGTCATTTACCTTTTGACCTTGACCTTGTAAATCCCTTGGTCTAGCACCAAAGTATTTCATCTGTACATCCATTCTTCTTGGATCATCTTGTGAAAAATTTTCTTTTCCATTTTCCACTTCTTCCCATAAATCTTCTGTTCTACCAAATCTGGGATCCATTATTATTTTACCCTCTGACCCATGACCTTTTGTAGCTTCATCCCACTTGCTGGAACCAATTGTGACGCGCGGGGGCGCCGCCTGTCCTAACGTTTCCACCCCCAAATTAATGGGCTCTACTGTTGCGCGCCCCCTTAAGCGCGGTTGAGGAAATCCGGGTCCTAGGTCAAGGGTTTTGATGTCAATGGAAGCAGGTTCGAATCCTAACCTAGGGTGTGAGCTTCTCTGGTTACCTTCTTCCTCAGGATGAGCCGATATTGGACATATGTCAGCGGTGGCTGTTAAGTTCACGACAGCCCCACTAAATGGGTACTTATCTGGGTTCGAATCCTCAACATTTCCCCAAGCTCCACCACCCACTTTACCATCAGCTACCGTCCTCACCATTATTTCACATTCTTTCTGGCGGGAATTTAATTGGGCTTGTTGCATGGAAACTAGATTTAGCTCTTCGGCTAGACCGGTTAAAATGCTACTCTGGCGCTCCATAAACTGCTCTATTGTTGTCATTTGCTTCTGTAATACGGCCGGGTCTAAGTCATCAGTATTGTCTGTAGTCCCTAACTCAAGTGTTCCTCCCGGACACATCTCATCTTCCTCTTGTCCTGTTCCTAAGACACTGTCCGTATCCCCGTCGGAGTCCATTATAATTTGATAGCAAAAATCACTTCACAGTTCTCTATTTAAGTTTCATTTATTGTAGAATTAATCAAGCGACTGTCTGTCGTTCATTAGCAATTATTTACACAGCCGATGAAATAGAATCAATATTAAAGATTCACTATTATGGCCCTCCTAAAACGCCTATGCCCCTTGACTAGCTTAAGTTTTATCAGATCAGTTCACAGACTGACTATTTCACACCTATCCGATCAGTTCACAGACTGAATATACCACAACTAATATTTGCACCAAAATAGCGATACAAGTTTTATCTAATTACACTTAGTTCAGGTTCGAGCTCTATAGATTAGGTTGCCTATACTTCCCTGTTCCCATTGATATTTTAGGACAGCCGATCCACCGTTTTCCGTCCTGTAGAAAGTTATTGAGTCGTCGGCCGATGCCAGAATTTCTCCGTAGGAAGCGTATTATTAATTTAATTGTTGCCGGAAATCTTCGTAATTACACATCGATTCACAAGACATCGGAAGAACCTCGTCTTCTACCCGAGAAACTTGTCAGAATCAAAAATACCATCAATTTTACCACGATTCACGATTTCCACCAGCATAGGTCTTACACGATTCAATTCTGCAGCCTGACTGAAGGTTTGCGCGTTAATTTGCCGCAAGAGAGCGCTTCTTGGCGCCTAAAACATCGCGTGATGTCTAACCAATCAAAAATCGCCGGTGGTGGAAAGTTCCATTGAAAAATGCATGGGAAGCTAAATATAGCGATGACCGCATCGATCAGTGCTAAGCATAGCACCCATGAATTCGTAATAGAAATAGCGGCCTTACTTAAGTAAATAAGTAAGGTAGCTTGTAGCAACCTGGTTCGCTACACCCCCCACAACTTACTCTTAAATTTACCAGTACCCTGGTAAATTTAATAATACTTCGGAGCTCGAACCGGATACATAGTACTTGTGTATCATCTAGCATGCTACAGCTTACAATGTCTCAGAAGTTGCATCAATTGGCATACAAATTTGTACAATGACTGATTATTAGTCAGTCATAAGGGTTCACATATGCCCAACAACAGCTCTTAACTAATCGAGGTCTTCACACTGACCAACAAAGTCTTACTAATCTTCCCAGTCTAGAAACTGTCACAGTTTTTATCATTAATACTGGCCATTAGATTACATACATCATATAGCAATACAGGACATAGCATTTCCAAGACAATGCAGTAACACAATTGTATAGTCCACGTAAAATAACCAATTGAAATCATATCTTCATTTCACGACTAGTGTTATATGCTAGATCCCTCGATACTAAATTATAGGAGCCTGGTACATTTAAGCGGTAACATTACTGCTTACAACCAACTCGATAGCGTTAAACGAGGAATGGCCAGAACCATGCGGCCTTCTTAATAGTAAACAGCGTTGTAACTATCGCCTCCTCACGACTTCCTACCCAAGGGGATATCAAATCCAAGATGTCAATCTTATCTTCCATGCCAACCGGTTGTTTCGGTCTGTAAGAAGAAGGGTAATCGTTTAACGTAACCCCATTAACTACACATAATTACAATCACTTAGCTTAACTACTTTTAGCAATTATCCACAATGAAACTTAACTACACACTACTTCCAGCAATTGCACGGAACCCTAGCGAGAGAAAGTCCTCTTAACACATGTAGTCATGTTCCGGCGCCAAATCTTATATTAATCCGTTATTACATTTTTATACAGCAGTAGCATTATTAGAATTTCACATATAATAATCACAATCAACAAGAATCGCTATAGAAGAATCGATACCTTATACAATTTTATGGTTACGATACTATACTAAATCTCAGACACACAAAAGTCTTTACAGCAGACGCTACAGAAGTCTGAGGCCATAATCCATTTAAACTTGTTATCGAAAGCCACAAAATGAGAAATGCTTCTTCAAGCACACTCAGTCGCTCTCATACATACTACCTTACTCTATCTCTCAGACAATGTTTGATTTCGCAACCAATCTTTTCTACTGCAATCCGAAACCAAGGTTCACCCATTCCCCAAGCCAAACATATACAGCAACTTAAAACTTAAGCTGTGTTTTACAGGCACGCATTCCTTTTACAACAAGCCACTGTTACAGAGATGAAGCAACGTCAGATCATAAACCTAGGCTACTAATAATGCATACCAACATGCACACGTTTCAACATTACATCAAGGCTTAGCTACCTGGATCGAAGAAGGAATTACTGCTCAATTAAGCATACCCAAGGCATAAAGGATTTATTCCCATATCCTATAATAGTCTATTACATTACAACCCGTACAGGAAGTAGTCTAAGACTGGACGAATTCATCTCGTCACTAATCCACAGGCACAGCTTCACCATTGTATGCAATCTCCACTGCCTGCTACAGTGATTCTGCCTCTAAGTCTATAATCCAACTTACTCACTAACTCTCAGGGCGATGCTTACAATTGGGTGCTCTACTCAACCTTACTACACAATCTAGCCCCACATTATCACCAAGTTACTCATTCATCCAATCACACAAGGTTATCCTTCAATCTCCACGCAGAATGCTAATTATTCCTACCATAGCATATTATAATCATAATCTTTTTAACTTGCAACCATTGTTATGCACATAACATACAAGCACAAAATTTGCCCTTCTTCGTGGCAACAAGAAGCAATTCAAATATTTAAACTGAGTTTAAAACTACCCTTTTTATTTCAAACTAAAGGACTACTCTTTAAGCATTACGCTGGAGCTAATACTTACTAAATGTCCTTGTAGCATCACATCACTCTACATTACTTTCTTGTAACTGCTACTAAACACTTACTGTAAACATTTTCACATAGTTATAGCCAATTAGCTTACATCAGAAAGCACAGCATTTATGCACAAGAAAATAAAACAATGTATTCCCACATCACATAGTTACATCTCATCAAAAAGCAAATAAAACAGAGAAGATTCTATTCTCCCATCGCTTACTCTCGTCGCCATTACACGACCTGGAGGGATTCTACGCGAAACAAGTACAAGTAGCTTTACTTGGTTATCTCTTATTTATCCCATTTCTTTATTATTCATCTCATCTACATAGTTACTTTTATCATCAGAATACACAGGTAATCTGAAATACTTAAGCTACATTTCACACTAATAAAACTATGCATTCTCACATAACCTATATCATCATATTACACTTCATTACTGTAATCAACTTTCACATTTTTACACAGTAAGAAAGCACAATATATCAAAGCACATTAAAAGAAAAATGTAAACCTACATCTCAAGGCCACATATAGTATCATCAAAACACAACTAAAGCAGAGAAGACTCTATTCTCTATTCACCTACTTGTCGCCATTACGCGACAGGACTACCCTATCATATCACATTACATCACATTACGCTTGCCACAGTCTCGCCAGCATTGCGAGTCTGTTTCCTCCGGTGAGTTTGATCCTCTGGTCGACACCAGACTTTGGGCAGCGAGTGACCATGTAGAGTGCATCTGACTCTTCCACTCGCATTGATTCGACAGATGGCGTCACTGGAGAAAGGCAAGTTCCACCCCGGAAGGAACTATTGGGATCGACCCGAGGATGCACATCCGATGGACGTGGGATTCGGGCTGCCACCTCAGCAGGACAGAGATTTTCGAAGCGATTGGACTGGACAGCAGTCTTCTTTTGACACGAAGCTTCCGGTTCGAAGGTTTCGGTTTGCACGGCACAGATTTCTTTCGTGATTTTCGTCTCTGGCAGCACTGTTCGATTTTCGACATTCGTTTCACAGCTCGTTTCAATGTTCGGAGAATTTCGCAGGTCACAGACAGTTTGTTTCGCTCGCTGACGCTGTTTCAAACTGTTTTTGCACAGGACATTCAGCCGCAAATTCCGGACAAGGATCCATCCTTTTCCTACATGCCACATGACATTTTCTTTCACCATCCAAGAGAGACCGAGGATCAGTTCAGTAACCTGCTCAGTTACCAAGCAAGGAATTTCGAAGGCCTGATCTTCGATTTTCAGTTTCAGTACAGTCTCCCCCAGTACCCGAATTGCAGACCCATTAGCAGCTTGTAATAGTTGACTGGAACCGATAATTTCTTTCGAGTCCACTAACGACGCAGGGCATAATGTCATTTCACTGCCAGAGTCTAACAAAGCTAGCAATTTCTTTCCTCTAATTGTCACAGACAGATAAGCGTCACTGTTTCCTTTTACATGTCTAGCGTTACTCACCCCAGGTCCTTCAGGTTCATCTTGCTCTCCAGTTGACGAAGAGGTTATTCTGCGAGGACAAACCCGGGCCAAATGTCCAACCTGGTTGCACTCGAAGCAGCGTCGGTTGTCAGGAGTTGTTCTTCGGTAGTTTTCATTCGGTTTCCGATTCCATCGTTGATTCCGATAGTTTGCGCCTCTCCATGCTGACGAGGTGCGTTGCGGTTGCCATGGCGGATAGTGTCTTTCGGTTGATGGAGTATTTAGCAAGCAGTCCATTCTGTCACTCAATTGCTTTAATTGACGGGCGATGTCTTCGCGAAATTCTTTCGTATCACAATCTTCCGTTTCATTACTTGCCTTCACAATTTTGACTCGGCCTGGACGTCGTTCTTGGCGGTCCATGCCATCTTCATCAGCTCTGCGGTAGCCTTCCAGTCTCATGGCCGTTTTGTATGCATTGTCTAGGGTGACCGGTTCCCTCTCTCTCACTTTTAAGGCTAGCTCTTTATCTCGTAAGGCATCAAGGAAAGCTTTGATCGCAATAGTTTCACTGTGTGTTGACCTCGGTCCTGGGAATGCCAGAATCATTAATCTTCTTATATCGTGGACTAAAGAACCCAGATCTTCTCCTACTTTCTGTCTGCGAGCACTTAGTTGAGTCTGGTACAAAACCGTTTGGTCAGTGCTCCCATGTCTTAGCCTCAACCTGTCCATCAGGTCGGCGCATGTGGTGATTGTGTCAGAGTCAAATTCATAGAGAAGTTGATCTACAGGTTCGACCAGTGCGCAGGTCAGTTGTGCTAGTTTTTCGTCTTCTGTCCATCGGTTGTTCTTGGAACACACCTCAAATTTTTTTAGGAACACCTCTACCGACGTTTTTCCATTATAGTGACCTAGTTTCATGTGCGATCTCACCTTCTCTCTTGTTGAGTCGGCAGCTGAAATCTGAATTTTCTCGGCAGCTTTTTCTTGTTCTGTGTTGGTTGATGGCGTTACCGTGCCACCAGTTGATGCTCGACTTTCAGCAGCAACTTGCACTGCTGGGAAAGAAAGACTGACTGTCTTTCCTTCAGCTGTTTTCAGACAGTTATCTTGACAGTTCACACTGGCTGAACTGAGCTTTTCTGACGATGGATGCAGTTGCATGACCTTGACAGAGTTTTCCAGAACTGTGTTCGTCATGGGCCACGGTTGCATCTGGATCGGAAGAGAAACTGCTTCCGCGTAGACAGGGAAGACTGGAACAGGTGGAACCATCTTCTGACTGTATGGCGCATACATGGGCTGACCTGTTGCCCAATGTATGTATTCATTGCTGTGCGTGACTCGAGTTTCCGACGACAGGGACACCATGGACATGATCGGTCGACTCGAAGCAGATGTGTACGCGAACATCTGAGGAACTGATGCGAAGACTGGAAGGGTTCTTCCGGGTTCTGCTTTCGACTCGCAGAACAGGACATCAGAAGCAGCCGAGGTGACTGAAGCGGTCACTTGTGACAGCATGTTGCTCGGTGACCGGAATTTTTCTGTTTCAGGAACCGACGAGGGGGGGAAGGTGGCAGCCCATGGGGTAGCAGTCGCTGATGACCGGTGAGGATGTGCATCCCATGTTCCCACGTGGTCGTCGCTCAGCAACGAAGAATTCCCCATTTTTCCATCTGAAACTAAAAATCTAGGATTAGTACAAGTTTTACTATCTTTTTGCCGAACGCCTAACGCTTTTGTTTCCAGTTCGAATTTATGTAGCGCTCGCAAGTCGGTAACTTCTGAATCATCGTCTTCAGATTTATTTTCGATTCCAATTCTAACTAATTTATCTTGTTTTCGACGCATGTAATTTTCAAAGTCAAAATCTCTATACAAAACATTTGTATCATAATAATACATTGTTTGACCATGCAACATGTCAGTTGTATTTACTCTTTGACCTTGACCTTGTAAATCATTTACCTTTTGACCTTGCAAGTCATTTACCTTTTGACCTTGACCTTGTAAATCCCTTGGTCTAGCACCAAAGTATTTCATCTGTACATCCATTCTTCTTGGATCATCTTGTGAAAAATTTTCTTTTCCATTTTCCACTTCTTCCCATAAATCTTCTGTTCTACCAAATCTGGGATCCATTATTATTTTACCCTCTGACCCATGACCTTTTGTAGCTTCATCCCACTTGCTGGAACCAATTGTGACGCGCGGGGGCGCCGCCTGTCCTAACGTTTCCACCCCCAAATTAATGGGCTCTACTGTTGCGCGCCCCCTTAAGCGCGGTTGAGGAAATCCGGGTCCTAGGTCAAGGGTTTTGATGTCAATGGAAGCAGGTTCGAATCCTAACCTAGGGTGTGAGCTTCTCTGGTTACCTTCTTCCTCAGGATGAGCCGATATTGGACATATGTCAGCGGTGGCTGTTAAGTTCACGACAGCCCCACTAAATGGGTACTTATCTGGGTTCGAATCCTCAACATTTCCCCAAGCTCCACCACCCACTTTACCATCAGCTACCGTCCTCACCATTATTTCACATTCTTTCTGGCGGGAATTTAATTGGGCTTGTTGCATGGAAACTAGATTTAGCTCTTCGGCTAGACCGGTTAAAATGCTACTCTGGCGCTCCATAAACTGCTCTATTGTTGTCATTTGCTTCTGTAATACGGCCGGGTCTAAGTCATCAGTATTGTCTGTAGTCCCTAACTCAAGTGTTCCTCCCGGACACATCTCATCTTCCTCTTGTCCTGTTCCTAAGACACTGTCCGTATCCCCGTCGGAGTCCATTATAATTTGATAGCAAAAATCACTTCACAGTTCTCTATTTAAGTTTCATTTATTGTAGAATTAATCAAGCGACTGTCTGTCGTTCATTAGCAATTATTTACACAGCCGATGAAATAGAATCAATATTAAAGATTCACTATTAAGGCCCTCCTAAAACGCCTATGCCCCTTGACTAGCTTAAGTTTTATCAGATCAGTTCACAGACTGACTATTTCACACCTATCCGATCAGTTCACAGACTGAATATACCACAACTAATATTTGCACCAAAATAGCGATACAAGTTTTATCTAATTACACTTAGTTCAGGTTCGAGCTCTATAGATTAGGTTGCCTATACTTCCCTGTTCCCATTGATATTTTAGGACAGCCGATCCACCGTTTTCCGTCCTGTAGAAAGTTATTGAGTCGTCGGCCGATGCCAGAATTTCTCCGTAGGAAGCGTATTATTAATTTAATTGTTGCCGGAAATCTTCGTAATTACACATCGATTCACAAGACATCGGAAGAACCTCGTCTTCTACCCGAGAAACTTGTCAGAATCAAAAATACCATCAATTTTACCACGATTCACGATTTCCACCAGCATAGGTCTTACACGATTCAATTCTGCAGCCTGACTGAAGGTTTGCGCGTTAATTTGCCGCAAGAGAGCGCTTCTTGGCGCCTAAAACATCGCGTGATGTCTAACCAATCAAAAATCGCCGGTGGTGGAAAGTTCCATTGAAAAATGCATGGGAAGCTAAATATAGCGATGACCGCATCGATCAGTGCTAAGCATAGCACCCATGAATTCGTAATAGAAATAGCGGCCTTACTTAAGTAAATAAGTAAGGTAGCTTGTAGCAACCTGGTTCGCTACACTATAGTGGTAATGACGCAGAGCAACTGTGGATGTGCGTTGGTGTGTGTGTCGGGTGTGTGTGTGGATGTGTGTGTGTGTGTGTGTGTGTGTGTGTGTGTGAACTTGCAATGAGTGCCTTAGCGAAGACTCCAACCCATACTCTCCGCTTTACAGTCAGGATGCTCTATCGATTCGATTGCCATCCGCAATCAAGTTCTATGCTTCTGCACTTCTACAGAAGCACACATTCTTTGTTATGATTTTCAAGACACGCAATAGTATGCTGGTTGTTGGATAAATGGATCAAAGAAAGGATGTGCAAAACGACCAAATATCACTTCACTTGCTCCACACCGAAGCAAACCATTTTCATTCAGCAAGCCATCCGACGCGAATACAAACCTTATAGTTGTGTCACAGAGAAGAACTGTAGACAACAAAGGTTTTCAATTTCGATGACGTCCTGACCTGCAGTGTCGTATAACAATACGACAATTTCTTTGGCTGAATGCGCATGCATAGGCCTACAGCACGCGGTGTCTGACGAAAGTGGAACCCCGATGACTTTCCATCATCATTCCACTCTTCCATTTCTCTTTCTTTGACCCTTTCCACTCCAGTCATATCTATCATACCTCCCTTGCCTTCGATCATTTCATAAGTTGTTCTCTCCCATTTTCCCATTCATCCAGTCTCGTAATCGTAATCGTAATCGTAATCTCGAAACTTCTACAGCGCCCACAAAAGCCAAGTCGCGGGAACCAGCTTATTCACAGGCGCTCAATCAAAACAAAATCGATAGGCAGCGGGTCAAGTCCGGAGAGTCAGGCAGGCAGATAGATGGACGGCTAAGGTGGGTGATGTTTAGAGTTGAAGTGGCGGGGGATGTAAGGAAAAGAAGAATCAGGATAGGATTTTTGAAAGAGCAATGTTTTCAGTTTTGAGTGAAAGACCTGTGGGGAGATAGCGAGAGGTGGAGTTTTGGTGAGTTCGTATGATGGGTCGGAAGTTTGCCGAAGTGCTGGCGGAAGTTTGTTCCAGAGAGGTGGAACGGCAATGGCTATGGAGCGGTTTGCGAATTTCAGTGATGAAGTGATGGGAGGGCGAAGCAGTGTAATGGAGGATGAGGAGCGTGTTGAACGAGGTGGCTGGATGGTGAACAACTGACGAAGGTAGAACGGCTGGGATGATTGAAGTGTATTGTAAGTGAGTGAGAGGACTTTGTATTCGATGCGTTCAGGTATTTTGAGCCAGTGAAGTGATTTCAGGACAGGAGTGATGTGGTGACGTTTGGGGGTTTTCGTCACTGCACGGGCGAGGGCATTCTGGATAGCTTGGAGGCGGTTAATTTGGGTTATATCAATGTTTAGGAAGAGAGAGTTGCAGTAATCAAGTTTCGCATGAACTATGGATGTGGCTATTGTGGATGCAGTTTTAAAGTCAAGCATAGGTCGGATTCTGCGGAGATCTCGTATGTGCATGAAACAAGTGCGGGAAAGTTGGGTTATGTGGTCGGAGAAGCTAAGATGCTGGTCAAAGATTACACCTAGGTTTCGGACAGGAGAATTTGCGGAGAAAGTGTGGTTGGAAGAAGAGTCATTGTTGAAGGAAATAGAGGGATCAGGAATTTTCTTGAGTTGCTCTCTGAGGCCAATTAGTATAAATTCTGTCTTGGAGGGGTTAAGGCAGAGGAGATTTGAGGTCATCCAAGAGGTGATTTGGGTGACCACAGAGAGAAGATTATTTATGGAGTCAGAGAAGCTGCTTGGAGAGAAAGAGATGAATAATTGGGTGTCGTCAGCATATAGATGATGGTCGACTGTGGATGCTTTTATGAGTGAACTGAGTGGAGTGGTGTAGAGGATGAACAAGAGGGGCCCGAGGACAGAACCTTGCGGAACACCACAGGTGAGGGGGCGTGATTGAGATGATGTTTCAAGTGTTTTGACTGAGAAAGTGCGTGATGAGAGATAAGACTGAATCCAAAGGAGAGCAGTGTCGGTAAAGCCAAAGCAGGAAGACAGTCTTTGGAGTAGTATGTTATGGTCGATGGTGTCAAAGGCTGCAGAGACATCAAGGAGGCAAAGGCAGGAGACTTGTTGATGAGAGATGGCAGAGACAAGTTTATTGTAGAGTGAAGTGAGAAGTGTTTCGGTGGAGTGCTTTTTAGTAAAGCCGGACTGGTTTGGGTTAAGGAGTGAATTTGAAGTCAAGTAGTCATTGATGCGAGAGAGTACGACACGTTCTGTTAGTTTAGAGATGAATGAGAGGTTGGAAACAGGTCGATAATTAGAAAGGATTTCCTTATCAAGTGATGGTTTTTTTAGAAGTGGAGTTACCAAAGAATGTTTGAAGAGGAGGGGAAAGTTGCCAGTAGATAAGGAGAGGTTGATTATTTGTGTGATGATGGGGACAATGATAGATGCGCACTCTTTCAGTAGGGCGGTAGGTATAGGGTCGAGTTCGCACTGCTTGTTTGGGAGAGATTGTAATAAATTGGACACTTCAGACTCTGATGTTGGGCTAAAAGCAGATAGTGATGATTGAGGTGGGGAAGACGGAAGGTCGTGAGTGGAGGAGGGTGTATCTGCAGGTGAATCGATGGTAGATTTTGAGAGGAGTGATTGCAGAGAGAGACGGATAGTAGTTACTTTGCCAGAGAAGAACGAACAAAATGAGTCAGCGATTGAAGAAGATGGTAGAGAGTTTGGAAGTGGGCTAGAGGAATTCCGATGTAGGAGTTGGTTTACCGTTTTCCAGAGAAGACGAGGATTACAAGATCGGGATTGAACTAGTGAGGAGTAAAACCTCTTCTTGGCCATTGCCAGAAGGTGATGGTATTTGTTTGTAGCAGCTTTTAGAGCAGAGAGGAGTTGAGGGTCATGGGTTCGTTTGTAAGTACGCTCAAGGCGTCGACGGAAAGATTTGAAGGCCTGGAGGTAGGAGTTATACCAAGGGTTGTTAGAGTGAGAACCAGATTTGGTAATAGTAGGAGCGTGTTTGTCGAGGATCATGGAGAGAGTGGTGTTGTAGGAGGACAGGAGGTCATCTAGAGAGGACGGAGGATTTAGGATGAGGTCTGAGGAGGCAAGATCGTGCTTGAAGGCTTCAATGTTTATGGAGCTGATGCGGCGGAAAGAATGAGAGACGGGATCAGGACGCGGAGTAGGTAGTATGTTAAGTTGTGTGAAAATGGGGTAATGCTTTCTTTCCTTCATTCTCTCAATCTATGCTTCATTCGTTCTTTTCTTTCTACTGTTCATCCTTCCATCGTCCTTCTTGTATACATGAACAAACATATTTTTTTATTTCTTACTTCTGATTTTACACTTCCATACTTCCCTTGTCTTCCATCTTTTCATAAGTTGTTCTCTCCCATTTTCCTATTCATCCAGTCTGCTTTATTTCATTCATTCTCACAATCTTTACTTAATTCATTCCGTTGGTCTGTTCATCCTTCCGTCGTTCTTCTTCCACATGAACAGACATTTCTCTTTATTTCTTACTTCTGACTTTTGCTTCCTTTTAAAATCTTGTCCTCTCATCTAAACGTCCGCCCGTCCGTCCGTCCGTCCATTCATCCGTCCATCCATCCATCCATCCGTCCGTCCGTCGTCCATCCATTCTTCCGCCCGTCCGTTGCTCCGGTCCCCACCGTCATCTTCTCAAAACTTATACAGCTTTTCCTCCTATTATAATAATTTGGCTATATATAAATGTTTGCTATCGAGGCTCGAGGATGCTTTGGCTGCTGCTGCTGCTGCTGTGTCCTTGGCGAGACTAAAGCTGCATGCGTCCACTTTTGTGCCACTTTTAACGGTTCACTAAACAAGGCGATTATAAAATCATTGGCAACGCTAATTGCGTGCTTCTGTCTCATTCATCCACCTTTCTCTCTTCGCTGTATACCCTGATAACCAATTTCCCGTTTTTCGCTTCGGAGAACCACGCCTTCCGCTCGTTCTTCAAATTTCGGCTGCTAATTAGCAGATTCAACAGCAGTCTATATTTAGGATTGCATGATACACGTACGTGCACGAGCGAAGCACAACGGAAAGTTCAGTCATGCATGTAAAAGAGATTAACTGTTTTCCTTAAGATGCACCTATTCTATTGTGCCTTCGAATGTCCCTAGGAAGCGATATGTAAGTGTTCTTTCAAACTAGAATTGCATCTGCAAGTTGGCATGTATGTATGTATGTATGTATGTATGTATGTATGTATGTATGTATGTATGTATGTATGTATGTATATATGTATGCATGTATGTATGTGTGTATGTATGTATGTATGTATGTATGTATGGTATGCATTGTATGTATGTATGTAGGCCTACGTAACCTGTGCTGACATAAATGCAGCACGTATGTATTTATGTGTGCATATTTGTATATAATTATGTATTTATGTACGTGCGTATCCTGTGCATGCTTGTATGTTTGCATCTGTGTATGCATGTATGAATGTATGTATGTCTGTTTGTCTGTCTGTACAACTTTTCCTTTGGCCTCGGATGAGCTTGTGCGCTATCAATAACGTCTTATTTTCAACGTAGGGGCCTACACTTGTAAGATCTTCTTAGAGTAAATAATAATTATGCATGCCACCTTCCAACTTCAAGATCCATGTTTCCTCTATTACATTAGGACCATCAGGCGAGAAAGGAGAGAAGGGCGATCAAAGCAGTCCTCCTCCTGGATCCGTCAACAGTCAGCCAGGTATACCGTATACGGTCTGCAGTCTACTAAACATAGCCTGTATTATTGTATAGAGTATAGAGGGAACGCGATGATCATGCGGTTTCTAGTTTTTAATGCTTTGTCTTTTCGTACCGTTGAAAGAGATGACCGCAAGTACATGTAGGCCTAACCTATGCGAACATTTCATTCAAATATTATATTCCAAGATCAAAATAATGAAGATATGGATGCCATCTGCCTCCTCTCTTTAAGTGAGCAAGCTAAAGAACTCAGAATTTGACTGGTTGATTGATAGGTTAGTTGATTTGATTGATTGATTAATTGCCTGAGTGAGAGAGGTATTGAGTTAGTGAGTATTAGTGAGCTAATTGTAGTTAATACCATGAGTTAATGGGTGAGTGGGTTGGTGAGTTAGGTTACTGAGTATAGGCCTATAAAAACGTATCGGTATCCATAATCTGCATCTGATGCACAGATGCATACATGGTGGAATCTGTCTGTTTAGGTTCGCAAGGAGCGAAGGCTGACAGAGGCGGAATTAATTCTGGTTACCATACAGATCCACCAAGCCACCCGACGCCAAACGAATGCTATCGCTGTTAGTATATATATATATATATATATATATATATATATATATATTCTCTGTAATTTATATGCCATACAATTTAAGATTCAAATGGCTGTTAGAAATTAATGCTTCATTTAATAATATAACAGCAAGAAGCATTTATAAACAGTTACAAATGAAAAAATAACATTAGTTCCTATAAGTATTGCCTCAATGATATGCAGCATAGATTTTCTTTTCCTCCCCATACTACTCTTTTTCTTTCTCCTCTTCTTTCTATTATACAAAAACAGCAATTAGACATACTATACTACCATTATCACCAATACTACTACAACCACTATAGTATTTGCAACCTCGAAAGTGTTATCAGTGTTAAGCAATATTCCATCACTGATAATCTGCAGTTGGCTGAGTTTGCAGTCGTTTGACCTACCCGACGTTGAATGAAAACCAAAGCTGTAGGCTTAAGCATAATTTATACTTCTAGATTACTTTATCGCCAATGTATCTAGATGTCTATGCAATGTATCTAGATGTCTATGGCTTATGCTTCGCAATAGGCATACAATGAACTATCTTTCACACTCTGTTTTTAAAACCATTTATCCAGTTGGCTGCTGATCGATACCTAAATCAATCAGTCTTTCGATTGATCAACGTATTATCCAGTCTTTGAGTTAATCAATCAATCTTTCAAGCATTGCTTCTTTTGTCTTATTATTCACAGTCGTCTAAACGCTTAGCCATCCAATTGCGCATCCTTAATCTTCCCATTCTAATGCATCTAAATTCTGTTTTCCAGTATAAGTCTTACACCATACAAAAACTACTTAGCGGTTTGTAGCTTCGTGATTGCACTGATTGCTAGCATTTCAATGTGCGTATGCGCATTTCTATGGATGGACGGATGTAGGCGACAGTGTCTATATGTAGTGGTCAACCGTTATACTGTGCTCTTCACTTTAGAGACTTCTGCCCCAAACCAACTCGAGCAGCTGTCTTGAGTACACTGACCGTATACACTGTGGGTGGAAGGATAATACGGCGAGGGAGATGAATGACTAAAACATAAAGCTAGACAAACTCAGGTTGCCTCTCTGGTCAGCTCAAGGGAGAAACACTCCTATGTCTCATCGCCTTAATACCTTCCTCTTCTTCCCTTTCTATTCCATTTTCCTGTCGGGCTAGCTCAAGAGACACCTCCTCTGTTTCCTCTCCTTCTTCCCTTCCTATTCCTCTTTCTCTGCCTATTTTTCTGCTTATTTCTCATCCTCTTTTCCAGCTTTTTCCTTTCTCATTCAGCAGAATGATATTATCTTCTGTTTTCAGTAAACCTATATATTTACTAAGTATCTTGGAGTTGCTTTGTTCGAAGAATTTCACGTTCAGTAGCCTATAGGTGTGTACTCCATGGTTTCTTCTGCGTGTTGCTATTTTTAGGTCCCGCTGGGCCACAAGGTCCTCCTGGCCATCCTGGAAGGGACGGACTACCTGGATTACACGGTTCAACTCCTCTTTATTTATAGGCTAAATTTGAATAAATGCTTAACAACAATCATGACAATATGCTTTTTCGGCGTTTTTTTATCAGTTGAACTCCAGTTTATAAGTCATTTAGGCTACCTTTGCTTATTTTTAGCCTAGACTGTAATGGTTCTCAAAGTTTCACGCTTTCGAGGAACCTACTTTAACGGAGTAAAAAAATTTTGTAGCGTAAATAGTGGTGCCACCAAAACGACAAAATGAAAATAATACAGTATAAAAAGCAGGTTATAGGCCTATTGCTATTCACCGAACTGAGACAATAAACTGGCTCTTTTATTAGATACAGACAAGGACGTTGGGGCGGGGGGAGGTATCCCGAGAATGAAAATGTCAGAGACAGTGTATGTGACTGCACGCGAGAGAGATACAGACAGACAGACAGACAGACAGAGACAGACAGACAGACAGTGACAGACAGAGAGAGATAGAGAGAGAGAGACAATGAAAGAGAGAGAGAGAGAGGGGGGGGGTGAGAGAGAGGTTCAATTTTGACTGAATGAATGCGGCTGTTAGGTTAAACTTAAAGACGATATACGGTAGGGGTCCAGCGACAGTTACTATATACATGTAGACATATATAAGGTCCTGTGTTTAATCATCGAGTAAAGATCGAGGACGATCATGCGTCATCTTAACGTTTCAGGTTCACCCGGACTGAACGGCAGCGAAGGCGAAAGAGGCAAACGGGGTAAGGCGGGGAAGCCCGGACTTCCAGGAGATCCTGGAATGTCTGGAAACAAGGGCGAGAAAGGAGATACTGGATATGCCAAATCGCTTCCGACGGAAATGGCTATTCCAAACTGTACATGCAAGTATTCACCAGTATTCTCAGTGGCGTATACTAGCTTTTCGTGGGCCCGTGTGCAGAGGTTCCTCATGGGCCCCTGCTTGGCCTTGTAGAGCCGATATCTAACAATAAATAGGCCTACCTAAAAATAAGTTCAGCAATACTCCTTACAAGTGAAAAAATTGAATTGGGGAAAATAGCCTAAGTGATTCCTATGACCCTGATCCTGCTCAATTTTGGTCTCTCTCTCTCTTTCTGTCTGTCTGTCTCTGTCTGTCTGTCTGTCTCTCTCTCTCTATCTCTCTCTGATTTTGGGGTGAGAGCTTAAAGGAGTGGCGAGCAGTTTGAGGATTGCAGAAAAATAACTGGGGGTCAGACTATGATCATCCGCCAAAATTTCTGACAACCTTTTTTAGCCATCGGTCGAAATCTCATGGAAATTTTCCATTTTCATCTGCCAAAACTTCAGTTTTACATGTCAAAAAACCGGCTGGTCTTTTTAGGGGCTTAGGCCCCCAAACCCACCTGTCGCCGCCACTGTGTGACATATAGACGGACATAATCACACCTATTCTAGATAGCACAGGCACACCCTTATTCCCTCTGCAATGCATTGGAAAGCGAAGCAGCGAAATTAAAATTTTGTTTTATATCGGTCGGCCCTATTCTTTTATGTTCTCAGATTAAAACTATAGCCTAAGCTTATTGTACCTATTCTCTATTATCGTTCAAATACATGTACACTAATGTTATCTTGCAATGTGACAGTGACGACTCGAGACGAAAACATAATATTAATACTGGAGTTCGGACTCAGTAGCCTAATAGTTTGCCTGACGACAGCAAGGCGGTTGACAGGAGCCAGTAACGTAACGAAGTAACCTAATGCAAATGTGTTCAAATAAATTACATATATAAAAAATTATGTGAATTATTAACTAGGAAAGCCTATACTAACTAATTAATTTAGCAATCTGTGTGGGCCCCTGGAGGTCGTGGGCCCGTGTGCTTTGCACACATTGAACACATGGTAGCTACGCCACTGAGTATTCTTATCGATACCAATGCGAAGTATTTCTCAGTATATTATTATCGATGCCAATTCGAAGCCTCTTAAATTCTGTTTCATATAACGAGTCCTCTATAGCGGCATTTCAAATGTTGAACTGTAATCGTGACATTATTTTCTGACAAGCCATTCAATAAATTTAACCGTGTATATATACTATGCATGTTAAAATTGCATGATGTGTCGTAATTTTGGCGATTTTGATAGTATATAGGTCTATTCATGGTGAAGCCGATATCCAATGTATTTTATCATGTGCATTCTGGAATTGCTTTAAATAAGTGAAAACGCTCTGAGGATATTGTTTTCAGGTGATAAAGGGGAGAAAGGTGAACCGGGAGAGAAGGGAACAAGAGGGCTGATTGGATTCATCGGGTACAAAGGCGAACCAGGTGATGATACAACACGTTCATTTATCCAACTGAAAATTATTACATAAAATTTACTTCAAAACCAATCGATCAGACCTATATATGCACCATGAATTGGTGTATAGTCTAATAGTATTGCCCATGGCCATTTGTTTGCACAATTACGACAGTGTGTTATTCATCATTGTGCTAAAATAAAAAAAAATAAAGATCCTAGTGAAGGCCACCAGTATGGGTCGCCAATGAAGGCCATTGGTGAAGGCATGGGCGGAGACTTGGGCGAAGATTTGCTGAGGACGAAAAGGCGGTCGACAATTTAGTCGTCAATCTAGTCGAAAATTTAGTGGCCAATTTAGTCGCCAATTTAGTCGTCAATTTAGTTGTCAATTTAGTCGTCGACTTAGTCGTCGATTTAGTCGTCAATTTAGTCGTCAATTTAGTCGTCAATATAGTCGTCAATTTAGTCGTCAATTTAGTCGTCTATTCAGTCGTCTATTCACTCGCCAATTTAGCCGTCAATTTAGTCGTCAATTCAGTCGTCACATTAGTCGTCAATTTAGTCGTCAGTTTAGTCGTATATTTAGTCGTCAATTTAGTCGCTAATTAAGCAGTCAATTTAGTCGTCAATTTAGTCGTCAATTTAGTCGTCATCTTAGTCGACAATGTAGTCGCCAATTTAATTCTCAATTTAGTCGCCAATTTAGTCGTCATTATAGTCATCAATTTAGTCGTCATTTTCGTCTCGAATTTATTCGCCAATTTAGTAGTAAATTAAATCTTCAATTTAGTCGTCATTTTAGTCGTCAATTTAGTCGCAAAATTAGTCGTCAATTTAGTCGTCAATTTAGTCGTCCATTTAGTCGTCATTTTAGTCGTCAAATTAGCCGACAATTTAGTCGTTGTTTCAGTCGTCAATTTAGTCGTCAACTTAGTTGTCAACAGAAGTCAATTTAGTCAACTTAGTCGTCAATTTAGTCGATAATTTAGTCGACAATTTAGTCGTCAATTTAGTCGTCAATTTAGTCGTCATTTTAGTCTTCGGATTAGTCGTCAATTTAGTCATCAATTTAGTCATCAATTTAGTCGTCAATTTAGTCGTCAATATAGTCGTCAATTTAGTCGTCATTTCAGTCGTCAATTCAGTCGTCAATTCAGTCGTCAATTTAGACGTCAATTTAGACTTCAAATTAGTCGTCAATATAGTCGTTAATTTAGTCGTCATTTTAGTCGTCAATTCAGTCGTCAATTTAGACGTCAATTTAGTCGTCAAATTAGTTGTCAATATAGTCGTTAATTTAGTCGTCATTTTAGTCGTCAATTCAGTCGTCAATTTAGACGTCAATTTAGTCGTCAAATTAGTCGTCATTTTAGTCGCCAACTTATTCGTCAACTTAGTCGTCAATTGAGTCGTCAATTTAGACGTCAATTTAGTCGCCAAATTCGTCGTCATTTTAGTCGATAATTTAGTCGTCAACTTGGTCGTCAATTTAGTCGT
Organism: Lumbricus terrestris; assembly: GCA_949752735.1. NCBI lineage: Eukaryota > Metazoa > Annelida > Clitellata > Crassiclitellata > Lumbricidae > Lumbricus > Lumbricus terrestris. The sequence continues at coordinate 19,197,390 of OX457043.1, read as the reverse complement.
CAATTTAATCGTCAATTTAGTCGCCAATTTAGTCGTCAATTTAGTCGTAAATTTTGTCGTCATTTTAGTCCTCATTTTATTCGTAAATTTAGTCGTCATTTTAGTGGTCAATTTAGTCGTCAACTCAGTCGTCAATTTAGTCGTCATTTTAGTCGTCAATTTAGTCGTCAGTTTCGTCGCGAATTTATTCGCCAATTTAGTCGTCAATTTAGTCGTCAATTTAGTCGTCAATTTAGTCGTCATTTTAGTCGTCAAGTTAGTCGTCAACTTAGGCGTCAATTTAGTCGTCAATTTAATCGTCAATTTAGTCGTCAATTTAGTCGCTCATTTAGACGTCAATTTGGTCGTCAAATTAGTCGTCACATTAGTCGTCAACTGACAACTTAGTCGTCAATTTAGTCGATAATTTATTCGTCAACTTAGTCGTCAATTTAGTCGTCAGTTTAGTCGTCAATTTAGTCATCAATTTAGTCGTCAATTTAGTCGTTAATTTAATCGCGAATTTAGTCGTCAACTTAGCCGGCAATTTGGTCGTCAATTTAGTCGTCAATTTAGTCGTCAATGTAGTCGTCATTTTAGACGTCAAGTTAGTCGTCAACTTAGGCGTCAATTTAGTCGTCAATTTAATCGTCAATTTAGTCGTCAATTTAGTCGCTCATTTAGACGTCAATTTGGTCGTCAAATTAGTCGTCACATTAGTCGTCAACTGACAACTTAGTCGTCAATTTAGTCGATAATTTATTCGTCAACTTAGTCGTCAATTTAGTCGTCAGTTTAGTCGTCAATTTAGTCCTCAACTTAGTCGTCAATTTAGTCATCAATTTAGTCGTCAATTTAGTCGTTAATTTAATCGCTAATTTAGTCGTCAACTTAGCCGGCAATTTGGTCGTCAATTTAGTCGTCAATTTAGTCGTCAATCTAATCGCGAATTTAGTCGATAATTTATTCGTCAACTTAGTCGTCAATTTAGTCGTCAATTTAGTCGTCAGTTTAGTCGTCAGGTTAGTCGTCAATTGGGTGGTCAATATAGTCGTCAATTTACTCGTAAATTTAGTCTTTAATTTAGTCGTCAATTTAGTCGCTGATTTAGTCGCCAATTAAGTCGTCAATTTAGTCGTCAATTCAGTCGCCAATTCACTCGCGAATGTGGTCGTCAATTTAGTCGTCAATTTAGTCGCGAATTTAGCCGTCAATTTTGTTTTTAATTTAGTCGTCAATTTAGTCGTTGTTTTAGTCGTAAAATTGATAATTTATTTTAGTCGTCAATTTAGTCTTCAATTTAGTCGTCTATTTAGTTGCCAATTTAGTCGTCAATTTAGTCGTCAATTTAGTCGTCAATTTAGTCGTCAATTTAGTCGTCAATTTAGTCGTCAATTTAGTCGTCAATTTAGTCGCCGACTAAGTTGGCGACTAAATTATTATCCTACGGCTCACTGTGCTTGCAGTTTGGTCCATGGATTGGGAGTAAACAACTTCGCTTATAAATTCGAACTACTGCTGAGAAGCGTCGCGTTTCAACCGTCTATAATATCTTCGTTATATATAATTGACTGCCTGCTGATCGAGAAATAGTGTGTGCTTTTTCTTTTAGGTGACATTGGTCCACCTGGTCCTCCAGGTAAGACTTCTTTCCTGTGCATGCTTGCACGATTAATAGTAGGCCTACTATGTACGGTTTTGTTTGCGAGAGAATTAAAAACAATTAAACTGCGGTATGGAGTTCAATGAAAGGCCATGTTTTTAAACACTACAGCCCTAATGGAATTTGGCCAGGTCTAAATAAGAAAGAGTGAGAGTGAAGTGCTTGAATTGTTGAAGTGTTCGGGTGAATTCGGAAGTTGAATGTGATCTAAACAAATCTATATAAACAAAGAGAAGATTCTGTCTGTCTGTCTGTCTGTCTGTCTGTCTGTCTGTCTGTTTGACCGGGATGCATTTAAACTGTTTTTGAGCTTTTCACTCCAAACCTTCACTACTCTGTCGGTCTCGGCATGGGACACCCCATGGAGGGGTTGGCGAATCTCTACCGCCATGGAGGGGCAAGGTTGGGGTGGGGTGAAAACCTCAGTTTTCGCTGTTTGACCGGCATGCATTTCCACAGTTTTTGAGCTTTTCACTGCAAACCTTCACTACTGTGTCGGTGTGGGCATGGGACACCGGTGGAGTAGCTGGCGAATCTGTATACCACCATGGGGACCGGTGTAAAGGTTTCAAATTACCCCCTCCTAAACATTACCCCCCCCCCCCGTAGCTTGAAACCGGTTTCAGATTAACCCCCGGAAACTAGATTTGCACAGAGCCCTGCGCCGACTTGGTACTTCCGGCGGCGGCGCGCCGGTCAATTTTGGTCGGCGGCGGCGGCGCGCCGACCTACAAAAGTCGGCGGCGGCGGCCCCATCAAAATATCGGCGACGGCGGCGCAGCGCAGCGTCGAGGGGCAAAAGAAGATACTGACCCAAGATCGGTCCACGGTCATTTGAAAAGGCTCTCAAGGGTCCTCGAAGGACAGAAGGACGAAGGTCTTCTGAAGCTGTAGAAAGATAATGAAGTAGGAGCAAAAATTACAGAGGCAGCGTGGTAAGAAATTTGGATTGAAATCAAATATGCATAAAATAGAAAAACTTTTACTGCAAAATAAAATCTCTAATGCTAGATTGACTTAGGCGTAGGGGACATTTCGGCAGTGGGGGGTAAAAGATTTGACTTTTGCCCAAAAAATATATTTTGACAATTTTGGGCGGACCGCGAGTTTTTACATTATCCTTCGGCCAAATTTTCTGACGATTTTTTAGTCATTCCGATTTCCCAGCCGAAATATCTGAGTTCCCAACCGCCAAATAACTGATGATTTTTTTGCCTGTTTTCCAGGGAAAAATGTAAAAACGTTTGTCCGCCCATGCCTGCTTTGCCCAAAAAACATATTTGCCCCAAATTGGGGAGCAATTGCCCCTCTGGACCCCCTGCATCCTACGCCTATGTCTAAGACTGATGAACAAATATGAGCTAACCTTGAAAAGGTTCAGTTTTTGGATGCTGACCTGGCAGCTAAAGTTCTATACCTACATGTGGGCTCAAGATATATCATAAGATTACAGGACCTATTATTCATTAGCCGCATTGTCCATCCAAAAGATTGAAACAGCCGTGTAATTGTTCGCGACCAAAATGCATTTGTCTTAAAGTGTACGGTAATAGCAATGCATGCTACAACTTGCTTTTGCTGTACGAGGTCCGTGGGCTTAGGCAACGCAAATGTTCCCGGTTTTTGGTGCGAATGCTATAAATCAGATATACTGCAAACCCTGGCAAGAGCAAGGGTTTCCATACAATAGTTTTATTATATATATATATATATATATATATATATATATATGTCTTTGGCCCTGGTGTAAAGCTTGAAAACATAATTTTATATAAATGTGTTTGAGAGGTAACCTGATTAGGGCTTTCATCCTGATTCTGACGCTGGTATACAGTGTAAGGAGGAGTTGTGGGGGAGGCGGAGCAGCATACGATGGGCAGAGACGAGTGGTGGGGATGCGTTGTCTGATGTGCAGGCCGGTGTCGCGTGACAGAGTCTCCCCCCTAAAAGTCTCCCCCCGGAGACTTTATTTCGAAACAGATTCTCCCCCGGAGGATCTGTTCCAGAATAAATTCGCCCCCGGAGACTATATTCTGAATAAAGTCTCCGTGGGGGAGAGAATATTTCCGCCGTCCACGAAACAAAGTCTCCCCGTTCAGCGTAAAGTTGGCTACAGTTGCATCAAATTTAGAGATGAGCAGACTAAACGGTTAGTTTACGTTGGCAGATTATATAACAAGAAAACAAATAATACTTTTACTTCAGAAAATTTCTTCCAATACAGAGTTTCAGCTCGGGGGAGACTCTATTTCGGGGGGAGACTTTGTATCGGGGGAGACTTTATTTCGTGACAGGTGTCACCGGCATGGGAAGGACTTACTGCATACTTGTAAGGCGCTGGGAAGGAGATTGCAATCATACAGGGTACGTGTATACACACAGCGCGGACTTGGACTGTGAGAGTGTGAGACATAATGTCAAGAAATCTCAAGCAGTGGCATTCATCATTATGTCGGCATATATATAGAGATAAACTGTGTGGTTGAGCGACTAGTTGCGTCTGGCTGTTTGTCTGATGTGTAATTCAGTTCATCTAAATGTCTTCAGACTACAGACTCATAAGTTATAAGTTGGGTCGCCTTATATAAATTACTGGAATATGACGAGCGCGTTACACACACACACACACACACACACACACACACACACACACACACACACACACACACACACACACACACACACACACACACACACACACACACACACACACACACACACACACACACACACACACACACACACACACACAACACACACACAACACATACACACACACACACACATATATATATATATATATATACATATATATATATATAAAGAGAGAGAGAGAGAGAGAGAAAGAGAGAGAGAGAGAGATTGCTTTATGCCCTAGCAGCGGCCCAGCTTGATTTGTCTACGGACGACGATTTGATATATTGCAGCCCTGTCGCCATGCATGAAAGCCGATTGCGCGTGTGGAGTTAATAGGCTGTTGAGAGAACTGGTGTCACCCTAATTCTGAGGCTTGTGATGTTCGGAGAAGTCTGGGGATGGTGTGAGGGGTGTACCGGTGTGAGGAGGCGGAGCAGTTGGCGATGGACAGAGATTAGTAGAGGGAATCTATGCGTTACCCGATATGCAAACCTGGTTTAGCCCAGGCTGTCTGATTCTCTTAATCTGCTGTCTCCAGTTATATACTTATATAGCCAACCATTATAACCATATTAAGCATAGTCCCATAACATATTCGCTTATCTGTTTAACGGTCTCCCCACCACATACCTCATTCTGACTGTATTCGAAGAGGTAGAGAAACGACAATATAGGCCTAATTGGAAAATCGCAAACAAATGTCTTTTAAGGACCTCAAGAAACTACACTGCATATATGTCATGTCTAATTGCCCTGCATTATTTTATCTCTCTCTTGCCTATATTATTACTCATATTATTGGCTGAAAGTTTCTGCGTCTCTTTTTCCTTCCTCCATTCTGTACTAAGTTCAAGGACGTAAGACACACACAGACCGACATATGGGGGGTGGCGGTGGGAGGAAACCTCGTCTCTCTCTGACTCAACACACCCATTCTCGTGTCGTTTTATCGAGGTGCAACGCATCATTTGCGATGCTCATCGTGTCTCAGAAACTATATCCGAGCGACGACTATGCAAATTATCTCCCAATATATCTGAGTTATCTGCGTTGACAGGCGAAGTTATGCCCGTAAGATGTCTTAGCACACAAGTGTAAACAAAACAGCCACCCAGTCGATAATGATAATACCGTGTAGCGAAGTTATTATAGGCCGCTTCAATTTTCTCTTGTCAAAACACACTGAGTAGAAAATTTGAAAAATATGCCTATTTCGCACTGACCGCCAATTTTATGGCGAAATCATTCAAAACATGAAAAATACTACAAAAAGAAAAAATAAATCAGGGTGGCATCAGCGGCGCGCCGACAAATTGTCGGCGGCGGCGGCGTCGGCGCGCCGACCAACAAAAATCGGCGGCGGCGGCGCTAAAGAAATGTCGGCGGCGACGGCGCGGCGCGGCCGGCGCAGGGCTCTGGATCATTTGCATCAATCATCGCATTTATTGCACTAAAAAAATCAGAAAAATCATCCCGCTTCTTGTTTTGGTCTGAAGAATATCATTCATCATCCCACTTCGTATTTTGTTATCAATATTTTGATCCGAAAAAAATAATACCCTCGAAGCCATTTTCTCCATTGTAACTTCAGCGGCGATTAGTATTTTAGTTTCAGATGAAAATATTGATAACAAACCACGAAGTGGGATGACGGATGAAAATCTTCAGACCAAAACAAGAAGCGGGATGATTTTTCCGATTTGTTTAGTGCAATAAATACGATGATTGATGCAATTTACAGTTTGCAGGGGGGTAATGTTTAGGAGGGGGTTATCTGAAACCTTTACACCGGGGTGGATGGCGCGAAAACCATAATTTTCGCTATAAATTTCCATTTCTTTGCCATACTTTCACAGTTCTTCACCTGAAACGTTGCAGCATATCTATAGGCTGAGACTTTGTCCGAACTTTGGGGGGGGGGGACGGACGATCGCGGCCGAAGGACGATCGCCGAAGCGAGAAGCGCCGAGTAGAAGAGGGGTTTGGGCAAGGTGATGCGCCCCTCCCCCAAATGTCGATTTTTTATTTTTACACTGCAATGGCAGCATTTTAGGCTCTCATTTTAATGAAGTTGCTCATCATTAATTTTAAGTGCTAATAGTCCTGGTCAAAGACTTCAAAGTGTCCCCCTCAATGTCGAAAATTTTTGAATCTCCATACTTCAATTTTAGCATTTTAGGCTGTCATTTCAACGAAATTGCTCATAATTTCAGTGCTGATATTCCTGATCTCAGACTTAAATGTGCCCCCCCATGAAAAAATTTGCAATTGTAGCATTTTAGGCTGTCATTTGAATGAAATTGCTCGTCATTTCAGTGCAAAAAGTCCTAGTTTCAGACTTTAAAAGTTTCCCCTCATTGTTTTAAATTTTTTATTTTTCACACTGTAATGTAAACATTTTAGTATGTACTCTCAACAAAGTTTCTCGTTATTTCATTGCTGAAATACATGACTAAAGTCTTCAATAAATGTCTCCTCCACATGGTTTAAATTTTTGAATTTCCATACTGTAATTGTAGAAATTTAAGCTGTCATCTCTAATAAGATTGCTCATTTTTCAATGCTGATAGTCATGGTTTAAGACTTCAGAGTGTCGCATCCCAATTGTTTACAATTTTTGGGATTTCCACACTGTAGCCTATACCCGTCGCTTTTTAAGCTGTCATCCATCTCCACAAATTATTCAAGATTTTAGTGCTCATATATACATGGTTTAAGACTTCAAAAAATGTCCCTCCCATTGTTTTAAAGTATGTTCAATATGCAAACTGTAAAGGTAGCATTTTAAGATGTCATCTTAACAAAATTGCTCAATAAGGATAAACAGTGGATAACACTTAAGAAATTTATTGTGATATGACTGAAATATTGGGGGGGGATATAAGCACCTCCGCCCCCCACCACTAACTTTTGAGGGAACCGCCCTCCTGTCCCCCTCTAAGTCTCCGCCCATGCGTTGCAGCTAGACAGCTATAGTGCTACAGGGGCCACCTCGCCACACCCAACACACACACACGCTTCCACCCGGACTCGGAGGGGCCGGGTGGAGGCAGGGTATTTGAGGGGGGGTGGAAGAAAAACAATTTGCCGGTAAACGCAGGTATCACGAGAGGAGTACCGGTTAGGAGGTCGCAGTGTGATGAGGTTGGTTGTTGGGTGGGGTGGGAGCGGGCGGTTGGGGCGGGCTTGAGTGGGCCAAAAGTTAAATTTATCGGCCAATGCAGAGTACCCCACACAGGAGGAAGCAAGGTGGGCCGGCGAGTTAGGAGGGTCGGTGGCTGAGTGGGATGGGAAAATAAGTGGAGATGGGGAGCAGGAGCGAGGATATGGGATGAAGTGAAGTAATGGTGGGGAAGTAAGGAATTGGCCGGGAGTGGCGGAAGTGGGGCGAATCCTAAATTTTCCGGGCAACGCCGGGTACCCCAACACACACCTCGCACCGCAGGGGCCGGGTCAGAGCAGGACATTATTGAGGGGGGATGAATTTGCTGGGAAACCAAAATTTCAAACGTGGCGTAGCGGTTAGATGCTTTCTACCACACACGTCGAGGCAAGGTGGGCCGGCGGGTTAGGGGCGTCGGTCGGCGACTGGAATGGGAGGGAAAAAGTGGTGTTGGAGTAGGAGTGGGGATGGGGTGAAGTGATGGTGGGGAAGTAGAGTATATAAGCAATACATACATACCCATTATATATACAGGGTGCGCGAAAAAAGCCCCCTTTGAATTTTTGCCAATTTCTTTGCCAAAGTAAGAATTTCGAAATGAAATTTTGCAGTCTTAAAGACAATTCATATTTACACATGATGGCCATATTTCATCAAAATATTTCAAACAGAGCAAAAGTTATGCCACTTTTAGGGAGACCACCCACCGTTTTTTGACGATTCAAAAACGTAACGCAACAAAAATAACAAAAACACGATTTTATTAAGTGAATTTAAGTCAAATCTCCGGATATGAACCGGATGGATTGATAATCAATTGCGGAGAGCTATGCTGGAGAAATATCACAATTTGCAGCCAAAACCAAGAGTAGTAAGAGAATTGATGGGCGCATTGGAGTTGATATGGGACGATTTGCCTTTATAACTCGTCAACAGGGTCATCAAGAACTTTGCAAAGAGACTTAAAAGAAGTGCTGGCATTGGTGGTGGGCACATTGAACACAAGTTGTGAATCACTATCAAGTTCATTTCCAAACAGTTATTTGAGATATGACTTAATATATAAAATCGTGTTTTGCTACTTTTTGTTGCTTTACGTTTTTGAATCGTCAAAAAACGTTGGGTGGCCTCACTAAATGTGATATAACTTTTGTTCTGTTTGAAATATTTTGATGAAATCTTGCCATCATGTGTAAATATGAATTGTCTATCAGCCCGTAAAATTTCATTTGGAAATTCTTACTTTTCGTCAAGATATAGGCAAAAAAACCTAGAGGGTCTTTTTTGGCGCACCCTGTATAATTATAAACTGTTAATGATGTTTGACCGTTTTAGTTATATCGTCTGTTGTAACAGCGATATGCGTCTTTCAGGTCCAATAATGGAGGGGCTGCAAGGACCGCAGGGTCCCACGGGGCCTCCCGGACCACCTGGACTTGCCGGACCGAAGGGCCAGAAGGGTGATTCAGGCCGTAAGTATAGACTATTAAATGCATAGAGCAAAACTGTTGATATTGCAACGGTTTTGGAGCTTAAACGCGTACCAGGTATTCTAGACCTATACTTGATCTCGTACTCTCTTTACTCTGAGGCCCTATTAGGCATAGACCTACACCAGATTAAATTATAGAATCTAGATTCATAAAAAAAACTTTTAAAAGACACAGAATCGCTACTACAGCGACTTTTGTACATCGTGTTTATAGCTACTATTCAGGTGCAAGTGTAGTCTTCAGCGACAGTAGACTTTAAAAACTTCACAGCAGCCCCGCACAGAATTATACGTACAAAAAGGAGCTGCATAAATACGTAGTCGCGTTACATTACACAATAATAATTATGGTGTGGCAAAACAGAATCGTATTCGACGCCTTTATCAGCAGCAGCAGCAGCAGCAGCAGCAGCATCATGATGAGGAGGAGGAAGGCTGACGGCGCCAAATTGTCTGCAGATGATTAAAGGATGGTCGACTTATAAGACCCGAGACCAGGTATTATTAATAATAATGATTGCTATAGTTTGCATGTTTTGTGTTTGTGATCAACAGACGCAATTGGACCGTACGTGGCTGGATCGAACCTGATAAGAGGAAACAACGACTTTGGTCTATTGTTAACTGATACTCTCTCCAAGACAAGTAAGTATATGCACACTAGCATACTATTAGCATACTTGTGAAAGTGAATGGTATATATACGGCCAAGGTCAGTTGTATCTAACCATGCAGTTGGGAATAACAATTATGGCCATGCACTTACCAACGTATACATGAAATTGCCCAACATGAATAGGCGTATAGGCCTACATACGATTACAATCAAACGCCCAATTATTCTAATATGCACATAATTTATGCAATCAAATACACACACGCGCACACACGCACACACACACGCACGCGCAGACAAACACACACGCAAACACGCAAGCATGTATATGTAGATCTAATCATCTACTTCGGCACTTGATTTTTTAAATGATAGTCGTTTCATTATAAATCCGTCTTGTGCTGCTATCGTATGTAGGCCGTCCTATCACCGATCCTCAGCCGTGAATTCAACACACCCTCTGATCATTACCCTATCTTCACTCAACTCAATATCGAACCATCTCCTCGCCCTCCACCCAAACAATGCTCATTCCGCCGCATCAGCTCCATCGACCTTGATGCATTCAAACTCGACCTTGAATCTTCCTCCCTTCTCCTCAACCCTCCAACAGACCCAAATGATCTCCTGTCTGCTTACAACTGCACCATGTCCGAACTCCTCAACAAGCACGCTCCTATCATCACCAAACCAGAAACTCACGCAAAAAATCCGTGGTTCAATTCTTTTCTTCAAGCCCTCAAATCGTCGCGCCGTCGCCTGGAACGAGTTTACAGGCGTACACGCGACGACTCTATCCTGAAACAACTCAAAACCTTGACAAATAGATACCACAGCCAACTTCTTTCAGCCAAAAAACGCTACCTGTCATCTCTTGTTCATTCAAATTCATCCAACCCTCGAAATCTCTGGAAAACTGTAAACAATCTTCTTCACCGCGGCACCTCTCACCCCCTTCCGAACTCAATCCCATCTGCGTCCATTGCTGACTCTTTCGCATCCTTTTTCACTGACAAAGTTTCCACCCTTCGTCTCTCACTACAGACTCTCTTGTCGAAATCTACCAGCACGCAAACCGACTCTTCCTATTCAGACGCAACTTTGCCACCTACAATATCTTTCAACCTCTTCGAGCCTGCTACCGAAGCAGAAATTATCACCCTCATTCAGGCCTCTCAAAACAAGCAATGCGACCTTGACCCAATCCCAACATCTTTGCTAAAAGACTGTGTAGCCCTTCTTGCTCCCACGATAACCAAGCTCATAAATCTGTCACTCTCAACCGGTACCTTCCCTACGCTTTTCAAAGACTCAGTTGTTAAACCACTTCTCAAAAAACCATCTCTGGACAAAGAACTCCTATCCAACTATCGTCCAATTTCAAATCTGTCATTCTTATCCAAACTCTCCGAACGGATTGTCCTCTCTCGTCTCAACAGTTACCTCATCTCCAACAATCTTCTAAACCCAAACCAGTCTGCCTACACTAAGCATCACTCTACCGAAACACTCCTGGCCTCGCTCTACAACAAGCTTGTGATGGCGATAGGCCGTCAACAAGTCTCTTGTCTGTGCCTCTTAGACATCTCTGCAGCCTTTGACACAATAGATCATGCTATTCTTCTCAATCGCCTCTCCTCTGTCTTTGGAATCTCTGGCACTCCCCTCTCATGGATCAAATCATACCTTTCCTCACGCTCTTTCATCGTTAGCGCTTCTGGTCACTCATCTAATCAACAAATCCTCACCTGTGGTGTCCCTCAAGGTTCAGTCCTTGGTCCTCTCCTGTTCATTCTCTATACCTCCCCACTCAGCAAACTCATTTCATCATCCTCTGCTGATCATCACCTCTATGCCGACGACACTCAACTATTCATATCTTTCTCCCCTCGCTCCTTCTCAGACGCACTAAATCAGCTACGTAACACAATCACTCAGATTTCAGCCTGGATGACCGCTAATCTGCTCTGCCTCAACCCCTCAAAAACAGAATTTCTCATCATTGGCCTACGCGAGCAATTAAACAAACTAGACTATCCTTCTGACTTTTCTCAAACAGACCCAACTCTTCCTACGCCATACTCTTCTCCTGTCCGCAATCTCGGAGTCATTTTTGACAAAAACCTTACTTTTTCTGACCACATCACCCAGCTATCCCGCACCTGCTATATGCACATCCGCGACCTCCGTCGATTGCGTCCAATTCTAAATTACAAGACCGCCTGCACAATAGCCACCTCAATAGTTCATTCCAAACTCGACTACTGCAATTCGCTCTTCCATGAAATAGATTCTCTTCAAATTAAACGCCTCCAAACTATCCAGAATGCTCTTGCCCGCGCAGTCACTAAGACGCCCAAACATCACCACTAGGGGTCTGCGGGTACACCATTTTTGCTACCCGACCCGTACCCGTACAGAAGACCGCTACCCGTACCCGACCCGTACTCAAAATTACTACTCGACCCGACCCGTACCCGCGGGTATACCCGTACCCGTACCGTACCCGCCACGTCATTATCCGGACTTCATAAATGAACTAGAGTCTAGACTTGCTGCTAAACACGTATTTATAATGATAAATACGCGGATTGAGATGATGATGATCAGTGTTGTTGAAAGTACCGAGCAAAAGTACTGAAGTAGAAGTAAAAGTAAAATGGCTTTTAATTACTTAAGTAAAAGTAAAAGCACTCATTACAAATTTTATTTAAGTAAAAGTAAAAAGTATCCTTCCAAATAATACTTTTTGTGCAAAAGTAAAAGTACCGAGTCCCACTATAACTTAATCCGTTATTAGCCTTGAAAAATACCAAAGTTTCGAAATGGTTATCATTGAGTCTAGTACGCATATCTCTGATTTATTGTTAGCACAATGCACAGCTGACGAGTTGTTCTGCTGCAGAAATGGCAGGGCATCCAGTGTGCACCACGATAGTGATGATGATGATGACGACGACGACGATGATGATGATGATGTTGATGTTGATGATGATAGCTGTAGCAGCTGGTATGTGTAGCAGCAGCAGTAACATCACCAATTGGACAATGAACATCACCATCATCATCGTCATCTTTATTTGGACCCATAGCTTTTTTGAATGGCTGTGTGAGAAACGCATGACTATGACGATGAAAATGATGATGATGCATCCATGTATAAATGAAAATGTTTGTGTTAAGCTCATATGTTTGCGTATATGAATTTATTTGCTAGTTAGCCAGAGTAAATATTTTGACAGTGCAGGACTAACTGTAAATTTGACCATAATATTTTTCTTTGGAACGGGTAAAATCGGGTATACCCGTACCCGTGATGACCCTACCGTACCCGACCCGACCCGTGAAATCTATACCCGACCCGTACCCGACCCTACCCGACCCGCGGGTACGGGTAAACCCGCGGGTACGGGTATACCCGCAGACCCCTAATCACCACATAACCCCTGTTCTCAAGTCTCTTCATTGGCTAAAAGTTTCTCAGCGCATCCATTACAAAATTGTTTCTCTAACCTACAACGCTCTTCAAACCTCTCAGCCCTCCTACATTCGTCAACTAATCACCATCCAACCGCACAGGTCTACGCGCTCATCATCATATCTTTCTCTCTCTCGGCCTCCAGTATCATCCTCTCTGAAATTCTGCGACCGCTCCTTAGTCTATGCTGCACCAGCTCTTTGGAACGGACTCCCAACATACCTCCGCATGTTCGCTCACCCTCCTATCTCTCCTGCAGTCTCACCTCCAAACAATAATTCAACCTCTCCTCCGCTTGCACTCTCCTCTGCTGCATTCCATTCACGACTGAAAACCGAACTCTTCAACCTATCCTATCCAGATTCCAATCAGGTTCCATCACCCAACCACCACCATCACCGACAACCACCGTAGCACCACGCTGTCTCCTCGGCTTGACCTCCCCGGATTTTGACCTGGCACCGGAACGAAAACGGCAGCTCTGGCTATTGCGGACTTGATTTGATATAGCGCCGGTGAATAAGCTGGTCTCCCTGACGTGGCTTTTGTGGGCGCTGAGAAATTCTCGAAGATTTACATTACATTACATAATGAATTCGAATGACACCAACCGCGAACGCGCGACGAAAACTTAAAACCATCCAAATATATCATCTCGATGTGGCATTTTAATCTTGCGCTTGTGTGCAATGTTTAAATTGTGTCTTTTTTATATACACGTAGATACATCATACATGAATACATTGAATGAATGGCAGTCGGAATAGCAAATGGAAACTAAAAAAACATGATAGTAGGCCTTATAATCTTTATATATATATAGGCCTAGACTTGATGTGTTGCCACCAATTATTACAGCAACGTGTTTAGGATGAGTTTTTTAAATGACAATCTGCAGTCTAACAACGAAGAAATGACAGACTATTTGCAATGTATTATTAGACGGAATCGATCGAGTTTTGCTGGACTATTTTATCGGGACCTAGGCTACAACATGACATGGAAACTACGACAGCGAAAGACTCTGCCACAAGACACGAATGAAACTAGACAAAGGCAGAGGAAGTGGAAATGATAATGACTGCAACGACAACAAGAGTGGCAAATATGATGCTGATGAGGACGATGGTGATGATGATGTTGGTGGTGACGACGACAAAAATATTGTTTCTACTGATGATTATGATGATTATGATGATGATGAGATAATAATGATGACGACGACGACGACAATCATAGACGATTACGATAATGACAGCGAAGTTGCTGCTGCTGACAATAAGACCATGACGACGATAATTATGGCGCATGCAGGCAGCCACTATAGGCCTACAGCTTCCTGTTAGACATAAAATAATGTTGAGGTCATGCAGTGTAGTATATTTTATGGTGCGATTACTGTTGATGTTGATACAGCCACTGTAGTCACCGATACTTCCACTCTACGAACGACAACGGCAGAGACCACAATAGCTCCACGGCTGCAAGGTAAGACATCTTTTAAGAACCTTGCAATGCTTCTATATAGAACCAACTGTTTTCAGTCCCTCAGGCGACCTTTACACATAACTATATATATATATTAGGGTGCATCAAACGCCCCATAATTGTTAAAAAGCTTTCAAAAGTTTTTGTCCCTAATTCACTTCTTTTCCTATTACTAAAAAAGTGTGTTTCCCAAAATTTGAGAATTTTCTGACATATTCTAGGTATCCCACCCAGCAACTGAAGTTTTACAATGGCGAACACACTGAACAGATTATGCATTATTATGCTTCAACAAAACTTTAAACATAGGTCCAATAGTTCTTAACATTATCTGTGCTGTATTAGCCAAGAGCCATCTTCAGAAGTATTGCAAAGTATTGCAAAGATTCTTAGAAGTGAACATATTTATTATTACTATTGTAAAAACATTTATGTTGCGATGCTATTACATGACACATGTCAAGTGGATATTGTCATTCGGAAGTTGGCTTGCGTTTGCGCGGATTGGATTGTCTCTGCCGGTCTTGTTCCACAACTTGAAGCACATCTTGATAATGCTGTTCAGTCTTTGATGCTGACAGAAAATCCCAGCTGAGCGTCACTCCTCTCTCAGCACAGTCATTGATTACGTTGAGTGCTTCAATGTTTGTCATAGCAGTTTGATAGTCATTGCGGCTCCACCAGTCGGACAGCTCTTCGTTGAGGAACTGAGTGTCAACTTGTAGTATTTCAAACATATACCACGAGTCAGTCCCTGCAAGATCGGCAAGAACTGTTATAGCTGTGATTACATCTGGAAATTTAGGTTTCCCAAAGCCCGATCCAAATCTGTTCTGCGGGAATTGCAAACGTTCTTTTGGCTTAACTGAAAGCAGGCGATTATCAAGGGCACGTCGTTCAGTGTCTGGAACATTATTAATAAACAGTGCAAGTGGCAGCATTTCTGCCGTTAAATACCACAAATGTCGTTTGAAGGCACGAACAGCACTCGCGGAGACCTGTGCATTCAGCAAGTCATATTGCAAGAATGATTTGTATACATGTAGCTTCAAGTCATTCCATGGCGCATCAGTCACCGAACTACAAGTCATCCACCAAGAGCTGTAAACCATGCAGGGTCACACAATTCACGAAGTCTCTCACTTTTGTGACCTGACGTTCTGTTGTTATTGTGTTGCGTGGAAGCTTTGCAATCTGTTGCTCAAAAAGACATATCTTGATTGAATAAATCAATTTGTCCATCCATCTGGCCTTGTGGAGTGCTCCAGGTCGCTTGAATGTTACTCTATCTCCTTCTACTTCTCCATCAAGAAACAAGAGGCAGAGATCTACAAATTAGCCTACTTATAGTCATCTCTACGAAAGGACAACTGTGAACTATAAATCTGTCGAAATTGTTCTCTGCAAATGTCAATGAATGGTTTCGCATTCTCACTGAATACATTATCATCAAATCGTGATAGTCTTTCTGTTGCTGACCGATGTGTCTTGAGGAGCTGGAAGTTCTTACGAAGCCTTGCGAATAATACCACCTCGGGTGATTTTGAAGTCTCAATTTGAAGATCTTCAAACACGTGTGTAAGAATTACTTCGCCAACGTGATGTCAACATCCTGACCAGAGAAGAGCTCGGCCTAATCGCATCTGAATTGTAACACAAGCAGCAATAACGTGTCCTGTATTAATTTTGATCCGGTGGTGTCAAATGCCATGTTGACAATGGAGTCACTACATTGCCATGAGCGCAGGAGATCAATAGTCAGATCATCAATGATGTCCCCCGTTTTTCTCTGTGATCCCATTGCATAAGATGGCACACCGAGGAACTTCAGCTCTTTTGCATTCCCAACAACAATTGCAAGGCGCTCCTCCTTAATATTCTTATTTGACAGCAAGGGCATTTGTTTGGAGTCCAAATGCAGTGCTAAAAGCTGTGGAGCAACCCATTGCTCTTTGCAAACCGAAGTTATATTCTGTCCATCTTGACGCCTGGCTTTGTCAGTCGTTGCGTATGATGTAGAGACTTTTGTAACATCTCCTCCAGCCTCGATCAGATATGAGTGCTTCAGTGTAGGCTGATTGTTGTTTTGGAGTCATTTTTAGACGTGTAGCTAAGGCAACAATTTTGGGTCGCTGTATGATATCATGAGGAATGAATGCAGCAGTTCCAGTGCGAGTTCAAATTCAATAAGTAACGTAGGCCTATGTCGAAGGATAATTGTGTACATTTTAAAAAATGGAGGTGGGATACCTAGACAATTTTTTTATTTTTATGCTTTTTGATCAGGGATAAATTGGAGATAAAAGGAACATTTTAAGCCTAGGGACAATGCATTTTGATAACTTTGGGGCGTTTGATGCACCCTAATATATATATATATATATATATATATATATATATACATGTATATATGCCCCATTGCCCCCATAAGTATATCGTATACAGCGTGCTGGAATAGGCAATATACAATTATAGGGCGGCCTTGTGTCTCTGTGGCAGACTGTCGAATACGAATGGTAGGGAAGCCGTTGTTTGAACGCCACACAAGCACCTCCTGGGGCGTCTGGATGAAGGACCCTCGTGCCCATCCTCAGGAGATGGACCACATCTGGGTGACGACGCACTTCACCGGCAGGACCCTCTCCGTATACGAATCCTTCGAGTCGTTCCAGAAGGATTCCGCATTCGCCGTCTACGAGCTGGACGAGATCTACCAAGGAACGGGGCACGTGGCCTACGACGGGGCCCTCATCTATCACCGATCGGGCAGCAGCGAGATCGTCAAGTACGACCTCCTTCGACGGTCGATCGTTGCTCGGTATCACGTACCGGATGCGAACTTCATCGGGAGGAGTTACCTCTACTCCACCGAACACAACTACTTCGATCTGGCGGTGGACGAGAACGGGCTGTGGCTGATCTACAAGGTCGAGGAGGACACCGCAGCGAGGGAGATGGAAGCGGCCGAGTCCGCCTCGTACGTCCGCGTGTCCAAGCTGAACGCGTGGAATCTCCATCCGGAGAAGGTCTGGGACGTTGCCGTCCGTAGCGAGGACTACGGAAATGGATTCGTCGCCTGCGGGATACTCTATCTGGTGCGCGACGTTCATTCGAAGAACACGGTCATCGACTTTGCCTACGATCTGTACAGCGGTGAACGACTGCAGTCCGTTCGACTCAAGTTCACCAACCCGTTCAAGATGAACAATATGGTCGCCTACAATCCGCAGGAGCAGAAGATCTACGGATGGGACAGAGGCAACCAGATCACCTATCCAGTCCTCATCTGATGGATCATCCAATCACCGGTTGCCCTCAAAGGTCAAGAGGAACCGGAAGGTTGGATGACTCCACGCGGTTCTTTTCGAGCTCATGTAGTTATAAAGACGATTATCGAGGTAAAGGTCGAGTGGAGGTCAAGGACCACAGTGAGTGATCTTACAGTAGATCGCTGTAAAGACATGCGTATCACGAGCAAGTCGAGAACAATGATCAACTTCGAAAAAATATTTTTGCTTGAAACTGTTTTATTTGCTTGCAATAGATACACTGGAACGTTGTTTTGTGAAGCCTGTACGACGTGTAGGCCCTACGTAGGAGTTTAAATATGCGGAATTGGAAATCGGCAAAAATAATCAGCAAAAATAATCGGCAAAAATAATCAGTCCAACCCAGAGAGTATAACAACGTTCTGTTGTTCTAGAGTAGCCTACATTAATGTGAGTAGGCCTAAAACTGAGACACGAACAGTGATACGAACAGTCAGACTGCTGAAAACCATAACGGAAATCCTGTGATCATTTAACAGTGGTCTTAGTTAAAGTCATTTCAATCATATAGGCCTAATAGGCCTAACCAAGTCTAACCTAATGAATTATAACAATATAGCGCCGATACAATTATCATTGCCCAAGACAAGTCTTCAAGTCAAATCACAAAATTCAAATCACATTGATCTTGCTGATGCTCGTGTTCTAGTTGCCGTTTCCAGAAACGACTTCTATGTACTTCGACCGCACTTTCCCACCGGTTGCTGATCGCCCCTACCCATTGAGGCCACGTATATATTGCCAAACAAAGATATGACAGACCTATCGGGTTTTGCATAGAAAAGCACCCTCTGTTCATTGTAATGATATTGATAAATTGTCTAATATCATTAGCCTATTAGGCTATTCTATAGCCTATATAAACACAGAATCATTCTTTTTGTAAAAATGACAGAAGTTGAAGCCAATGTTTAATCTAGTCAGTGGCGTCTACCAATGGGGGGGTTGGGAGAACGTTCTCCCACGGTTTCTGAAAGTGGGGGGTTTGAGGTTTTTCGGGTGTAAATTGGGGGGGGGTTGGTGAATTTCTATTAAATAAAGGCCTGGAATACGAAAATTATTATTTGTGCATCATTTATGTATCGAAAAACATTATTACCTTGGACTAACGAACCCACGGTTCGCTTGATGCCACTTATACATGTATTTGGTAGGGAGCAGGACAACTCATAGACATTAGTGTCAGTCAGGTCCCTGGCATACAAGGGTGGAACACACCCATTCGGGATTGACCTCTTATCGCTAATCACGTTTACTGACGGAGCTGAAATGGATAAGAGCAGCTCTGATGTAAAGCAGAGTCTTTCCATGCTATAGAGATGCAGCCATAAGTGCAGGAAGCTAGATGGCAGTCATTAGACAACCGAATTTGACTGTTTCTGTGTTATAAGTTTTTCTTATTTCGCGACGAGTTGCATCTACATCGGCAGGAGTTGTCAACAGCTAAAGGTCTGCCTACACAGAGAGTTTCTGTGGAGAATTCGAATTATTAGCTTTCAGCTTCTAAGCGCATGGACGGAGATTTAAAGGTGTGGCGGCGATGCCTATATCGCCCCAATGTTTCATAAATATTTCATAAATATCATTATAATTTACTACAGTGTTATTCATTGAGCTTATTTATCTATAATGAAAATTCGTCTAAGATGGCAACTTAAAAGCCTGCACAGTCTGCAAATTAAAAAAATTAAGCATTGGGAGCGACATTTATTGAAGTCTTGAACCACATCTCTGAGCACTAAGATCATGACAGCTTAAAATGCTACGAACGGCAGCAATGTGCAAATCCAAAAATTGTATGCAATTGGGAGGCGACACTCTAAGGTCTCAAACCATGGCTAGGCTAGTATCAGCATGGAAAAATGAGTACCGGTAATTTTATTAAGACGACACCTTAAAATGCTGCCATTGAATTGTGGAAATTCAAAAAGTTTCTAATGGGTCACTGAAAAGTACAGCTATTTTGTTAAGACGGCATCTTAAAATGCTGCCATTGCAATGTGCAAATTCAAAAAGTTTCTAATGGGTCACTGAAAATGTACAGTTATTTTGTTAAGATGACCCCTTAAAATACTGCCATTGCAATGTGGAAATTCAAAAAGCTCCTAATGGGTCACTGAAAAAGTACAGTTTTTATTGTTAAGATGACCCCTTAAAATGGTGCCATTGCAATGTGGAAATTCAAAAAGCTCCTAATGGGTCACTGAAAAAGTACAGTTTTTATTGTTAAGATGACCCCTTAAAATGGTGCCATTGCAATGTGGAAATTAAAAAAGTTCCTAATGGGTCACTGAAAATGTACAGCTATTTTGTTAAGACGACCCCTTAAAATGCTGCCATTGCATTGTGGAAATTCAAAAAGTTTCTAATGGGCCACTGAAAAAGTACAGCTACATTGTATTTTGTTAAGACGACACCTTAAAATGCTGCCATTGCATTGTGGAAATTCAAAAAGTTTCTAATGGGCCACTGAAAAGTACAGCCATTTTGTTAGGACGACACCTTAAAATGCTGCCATTGCATTGTGGAAATTCAAAAAGTTTCTAATGGGCCACTGAAAAAGTACAGCTATTTTGTTAAGACGACATCTTAAAATGCTGCCATTGCAATGTGCAAATTCAAAAAGTTTCTAATGGGGAGGGGCGCATCCCCTCCCCATACCCGTGCCCCTCACAACAGTGCAACGCGCATCATATGAACAGATTCCCATACAATTGTTTTAAGTCAGCGAAAATGGGGGGGTTTGTTCTCCCACTCCAAGTGGGGGGGTTAGACGCCACTGAATCTAGTCTCTCTGCTTGGGGGTTCCAGGTTTGGGGAGCGAGGTCGCGAGGATAGAGCACCGTTTGGCGGACGGCCAACCGCTGAGGCGCGTGCGTGGCGCTGGCCAATGGAAGGTTTCTTACTCTTAATTGTCATCTCTCTTTTTTCAGACGACCTTTTTTCAGTCTTTTAGTAAAAATCGTGGTAGTCAAAATAATTGAAATTTCAGGTCGCTGATTCTGATGACTTTTCTTAGTAGGTTATTATTAACACGTTGGCCGCGGTTTACGTGTAAACACGTAATTGATTTTCTATTAGCAGGCGCGGTGAGCGTGTTAACACGTAATCTAGTTTAAGCATTATAAAGACATCTTCAGCGCCCTGTTAACAAATGTAGCCGCGTGTAGATTACTGCTAAGGTTTCTATAGCCATCTAGTGAATAATCATGCCTAAATTTTTATTACAGCTGCTGCTATACCTGGTGTTTAGAGCACGTGACACAGGCTTCTGCCTTCTTGTCTGCGTTAGCGAGAAAGTGTGATAATGGCGACTCGTAAGAGGTTTAGTACCGAAGAAATTTTGAGGATGATAGATATGTCAGAAGACGAGAATTTTGATGACAATGACAGTGATAGGGACAGTGACATTGTAGGCCTAGCTGATGTCGTAGATAGTGATGGAGATAGCGATGCTACAGAGGCATACGATCTCCCTACGGTTGACGAGGCAGGCATAGGCAGATCGGATGACCCAGATTCCGATGTCGAGTCCTTTGTTGCTGCTGCTTCTGCTACGGAACAAACTAATGCCTCGGCATCGACATCTGCATTTACACCTCGTGTTTGGCAAGTTGTTGATGGCAACTACACGCCAAATGTAGAGTTTCAATATCATCACACTGCGGGACTGAACAGTTCTATAAATCTCACTGCTGAGTCGAGTCCGATAGAATTTTTCAAGTTATTCTTGACGGACGATGTGTTGATGTTGATGGTGAATGAGTCCAACCGATTTGCGGACCAGTTTCTTCAAAAGACCGCCTTGAAACGAAAAGCAAGGGCCCATAACTGGGAACCCACAACAGCATCAGAAATGGGTCGGTTTTTGGGACTCATCTTTCTCATGGGGTATGTGCACAAGGCAAAGATTGAGGATTATTGGAGCACGGACCCGAATATTGCCACTCCTATATTCAATCAAACTATGCCTCGAGATAGATTCGAAATCTTACTGAAATTTTGGCATTATTCTAACAATGAAGAGTCGCCAGAGAACGATCGGCTCTTCAAGCTGCGCCATATTTGCGATCTCCTAGTTGCACGCTTCCAAGCTGTCTACACCATGGAACGTGACGTATCTATTGACGAGTCAATGGTACTGTGGCGTGGACGACTCACATTCAGACAGTTCATTCCCGGGAAGAGACACAAATATGGCGTGAAGCTATATTTGTTGTGTGAGCCGAGTGGCTACATATACAACATGCTTGTATACTGTGGCAAGATGGATGCGATATCAGGATTTGGCCATGCAGAGACTGTTGTTCTGAAGTTGATGGACGGTATACTGGACAGAGGACATGTCCTGTATACTGATAACTTCTACACGAGTGTTCCACTTGCGCAACAGCTTCTGGACAGGAAGACCTACCTCTGTGGAACGCTGCGTAAAAATCGGAAGCATTTGCCGGAAAAAGTGGTCTCAGCGAAGTTGAAAAAGAACGATGTCGTTGCTCTGAGAAGCCGAGAAATCATGGTTTCGAAGTGGAAGGATAAGAGAGACGTTATGATGTTGTCCACTATTCATGCAGGCAGAATTTTTGAGGGTGGCAAACGGAACAGACGTGGAGAACTTATCAAGAAACCGGACTGCGTGCTCGATTACAACGTTCGAATGTGCGGTGTAGATCGGCTGGACCAGCTGCTTTCCTACTACTCGCCACTGCGGAAGACCCTCAAGTGGTACAGGAAGGTTGTCCTACAGACGATCGACATGGCCATGAGCAATGCCTTCTTGATGTACAAGAGAAGTGGAGGGAATCGTCGGCAGATATGGTTTCGCTCTTCAGTCGTAAGCTCTCTAATGAATACGCAAGATCGACCGGCCGCGGCTTCCGTTGTGCTAAGAGGATTGCATCATAATAAGGCGTCGGACCTGTCACGGCTCTCAGGGCAGCACTATATGGACGTACTTCCTCCCACTGAACGCAAACAGGCACCATGTACCAGATGCGTCGTTTGCCATAAGCGTGGAATACGCAAAGAAACGCGGTACATTTGCAGCACATGCGTTTCTAAGCCTGCGCTTTGCGTTGTTCCCTGTTTCAAGGATTACCATTTCGATGCACAGTTTTAGGCCTACTGTAAAGTAAAGTATGACAGAGAAGTTCAGAAGTAACTGTTTATTTGCCTTGTTGTTATTTACATTTCATATTTACTAACATCAATAATAAATGCTATTTGTCTTTGTAATCCAGTCTTATCAGAATTTCCGATAATTGCGTTGCTGGTTGCCGTGCGCACAGGGCCGCCGCGCCCCGGGGAAAATAATTGCCGCGGTCAATGTGTTAAGCTATAACCTATAAATTATTCTGCGAGTGCATGATTCTTTTCTTTACATGCATGCAAAAAGTAGCTGCTCAATTTTTCTGGGGAAAGATGTCACTCCTGGGAATTCAACTCCCCTCCCCTAGAGACGTATAGATTACTGGTTGGAGTGGTATACTGAATGTCCACGGCTGTGAGTGGCGCTATAGAAATTGCTTATTACCACGACTTACGAAAGAAATTCCGTCCTGGGCTCCTGGCCCCTAGGCAAAGCAATCACGAGCCCCTAAAGAGTAGGCTAAATGGAAAGCAATTATTTTTCGAAACAAATCGAACTGATAAAAGTACAGGTAGGTCTACTGCATACAATTCTGCACTTATATCAAAAAAATATTTCTTTAATTCAGTTGCAATTTGTGGTTTAATCTGGTTATATAATGCATAGTTAACTCTGCAATATTATATTCAAAAAGGCATAAAATAAGCATAGGCGTACGGGAGATTTCAGCAGTGGGGAGGAGAGGGGCAAAGATTTAACTTCTGCCCGAGAAATAAATCCTGAAATCTCGTGGAAAATACTATAGGCTACTTTTTCCCAGGAAAAAGTTGACGACCTTTTTTTAGTCATTTCCCGGTCTGCTTGCCTGAAAAAACAGACTTGCCCAAAATTGCCGGAAAGTTGACGACCTATTTTTAAAGTCATTTCCCGGGTCTGCTTGCCCGAAAACCAGTTAAATTTTGCCTGGAATTGGGGAGGGGTTGCCCCTCTGGACCACCAACTCGTGCGCGGTACGCCTATAGGCATAAGTCAAAAAATTTCTATCGTCAATGGGCCTCTAAAAGTCGCAGGGACCCTAGGCATTTGGCAGTTGCTCCCCTGTCCCTCTATAAAAAAATTATACGCGGTCCATCAAATTACATTGCATTTCAAGTTACTTCAAGAGCTGAAGGAACTGAATCTAACTGATTAACTGCCATGGATCTCAGAAATGCAAATTTCGATTTTAAATCGTTGTTTTGTAATTAACTGGGTTTACCTGAAACATGAAAGCGGTTTACGACGATACGAACGAAACAGCAGATAATATCCAGCTTATTTGACGCCGCTTTTGGAGAACTTCGACGCAAAAGAGAATATTTGTGAAATTTATGGGAAAATCTAATGTAGAATGCGCCTTTCTTCTCCGGCCGATCTCCGATTTCAAATACGGCTATCTTTGGCTCTGACTGCAGCTAAAGGATTGAGACAATCGTGGTGACGTCATTAATTATCACGTCATTCTTACCTTATAGTGAAACCATCGATATTAATATCGATGAGTGAAACTGCTGTAGTAAGTAAGGAAGTAAGTATTTTCTTTATTACACCACTTGCAAATACACAATGGGACACAGAACATCATTATAATACATCGAAGTAATAATAGGTAATAAAAACGTGCAAATTAAAATCACAAGTTAAATTATAATATAACTGATGATGATGATGATGATGATGATGATGATGATGATGATGATGATGATGATGATGGTGCTCTGCCCGAAGGCAGGTTTATTGGCTTTACGCCCCTGGGGATGAGATGAGTGAGGTGGTTTCCCGTTTCCTTCCCCACAGACATAGGTGCAATCACGTCCCAAAAGTTGGGGGGGGGGCATAATGAATCACGTCCTAAAAGTTGGGGGACCATAATTATAAAGTTAGGGGACCACTCAAAAGTTGAGGGGGACGCGACCCGTGGGTCCCATAGGGTGGTTGCGCCTATGTCCACAGACAATGATGGGTAAGCAACTTGCCCAAGGTCGCTCCGCAGGAGCTTGCGCCCCTGCGTCCCACACGTGCTAGCCCGAGATATCTAAATCTCTGAATGTCAACTCCCAGCCCGCGGGGCTTGAACCGCAGTCTGATGCAACCAACAGACAAATGCCGCTCTCGCTTACCAGTGTAGCTAACTAGGCCAGCATAATATAACTACTAAACTATTATCGTCAAAAAGTTAACTAATAAAAATAATATTAATAATATTAATATTAATAATCCGATACACTCTTATCCACAGGTGTCGCCTTGCCAAGTTTTACGCATGATATTAAAATAATATGATGCTTTTATATTTCCACATTCAATTTGTATTTGGAAATCACAATAATTCGTCTATTGCCCTCGTTATATGTAAGAGGTCGTTGATTGCCCTGATAAAAATTATAATTACCGATTGCATCCGTTATGTAAACGGAGCCCGATGTTTTATGGTTACCCAATTATCGCCGCAGACTCGTCCCACCTGCGTCCCACGGAGTTAATAAATAGTGAGTTCATTATGCCATGCCTGTGCCCACATTATGTCTCAATGCGAATTGGGCGACTTTTGAAAGCTCTCGCGACTGAAAATTTCGTCCTCGCGCGTTTTTTTCGGCGACTTTTGAATTGCCTCGCGGTCGCCACGGTAACATTTTAAATCTCATAACAGGAATTTTGGCGAGCGAAAAATGGGGAACAAATGGAACATTCTCGTAAAAATGGTAAATTTCCTCGCGAAAAGCGCGAATTGGGCGACTTTTGAAAGCGCTCGCGACTGAAAATTTCGTCCTCACATCGCGCTTTTTTTGATCGAATGACTAAAAAAGGGGTCGTCAGAAATTTTGGCGAGTAAAAAAATTTCTGACGACTTTTTTTAGTCATCATAAATTTTCGCGACCGAAAAAAGAAAAGCTCGATGATCTCGCGATTTTCGCGACTTTTTGTCGTGATCTCGCGAAAAAGTTTTGCCGACATCTGGCAACCCTGTGCGTCAGTGGTTTGTATTTTTGTCGGATGTTGATGTTGTTTTGTTGTGTTTGATTTTAAATATCTTTGTAGCTATTCTTAATAACGTTTTCTTGGTCTTAGGTATGTAATCAAACGTATTTTTAAAGACGACGGCAAGCCTTTATTGACCTTATTTTAAATAGTAATTATGTTGACCGCCACTCTACGCAGACGTGTATCATCCCTACCTTTTCCCATTTCCATCGCACAATTACTCAGCGTGGTTAACCACCTAATTTGTCAATGTCATCCAACTGCCTCTGCCATAATTCTTCCAAAGCAGAATTTGTATTTTAGCGTCGTAAATTATTCGCTTATTGCAGCATTTTTATTTTTAATTCATCCAGCTTCTAGTTTGGCAAGATTCCTTCTCATCGATCCACAGACCTGGTCAACTCGGAGTTGACCCCAGTAAGTCGACCCCAGTCGACTTGGTTATCCCAAGTCGGGTCAGGTCGTTTCTGCTCACCTTAACTGACCCCAAGTCGAATTTTGTAGAGAGAAGTCACTTGAAGTTTTTTTTACCACAAGTCGACTTAAACCGACTTGAGACACAAATATAGTTAAATTTACCACTTCATACCAATGATCGTGAGACCAGGACAACATTTAAGCAGCTTTTGTAGTGTGTTTACAAGAATCAATGAGGCCTTTGCTAAACATGCAGAGACTTAGGCTACTGACTATTTTACCAGTGGTAGTTGAGATTGGCAGCCTAATAAGATCACAGAGGCAGCGAGGGGCTTGACCCAAGAACATCTTATAGGTAAGAAAGATAATTTTATAATAGTTATACGACCGAAATTGGTTGCACAGGTTGAATGAATGTTCAGTGACAAAATGTTTTCTGCTGCAGAAAATTCCTAATATCTGGTTTAAGGAAAAATTGAAGATGATGCACCAGCGTCATAGAGATGTTCTGACGAGGAATCGTCTGCTTCTGGTTCGAAATCTGAAGGTGACAAATATTCTGCTTTCCTGCCTTAGAGAAGACTACACGCTAACTGATGAAATGCAGCAAGAAATTGAAGTAAGTAGAAGACAACTTTGTTTCTGATGGATAGTGGTAGTTGTTTGGCATTGAACCCTGCAGTGTAATCTACTGTAAGAAGCTTTTGGGGCATTCCAGGTCAAATCAACACAATTTTGAATTAAAATCTGCATCATCATCTCCGATTTTGATGAAATTTGGCAAGGTGGTAGAACCTATTGAGAAACTCTCAAAACTAAAATTTTAGATTTTTGGGTCAACCGGTTTCCGAGATATGGGTCAGTGAACTTGACCAAAACGACCCGATTTGAGCAGACCGGACGAGGTTTAAACTGCTGTATCTCAGCTTCTATTGCACCTAGAAACAAAAATGAGATACCAAATTAAAGCTGAGTGAATGCTCTGTTTGGGCAAGGTAGCTAGAAATAGTTATTTTGAGTAACAAAAATAATGTGAGCATCTGTAACCTATTAACCCTGACCCAGGTCACTTTGTACTCTCAGAATTTTATTAACTTTTCACCATTCAAAGATCTCACTATTCTAAAGAGTTGATGAAAAATTCAGAGTGGGCACTCCAGTAGTTTTATTGTTATGATTTTTTGAATGGTCACCCAAGGCGCGAATCTCGCGGTGAACGAAGGTACACATATCAAATGAAGTCTTTGACAGCTTGGAAATATCATTTTTAGTGAAAAAGACATTTCAAACCTCTGTCAAATCAAAATTCACAATCTAGTCAGTTTCAGGTCAAGCTATATATTCTGTTTCCACAGAGCTATTGCAGCTTGCATCTCGAGGGCATTCAGCATATATGCCTCCCAGTGCTTGGTATTTATTTATTTATTTATTTATTAAGGAACAGAGCGGAATGACCCATGGACACTAAGCGCAGTGTAACAGGGATGACATTCTAGGATGTAGGATCAGTGACATAGAATGAACAACGCTGTCGGATGTCAGTTTGCGAGCAGGGAAGCAGAAGCTCAGCTTGGTTCATCGATCGACACTGACACCCAAGGTGGTAAAAAAGAGTTCTCAAAGATACGGTGGAGCACCACCTAACCAATGCACAGACCCTGTATTCAATCCGCTGTGGAGAAGGGAGCCAATGTAAGACATCTCACAACATGAGACATAAACATTTTTGGATATGGCCAACAAGTCGCGTCGCACAGCAGAGGACCCGTTTCAGACAACCTATCCGGTCAGCCAGTAGTCCATGATAGAGGGTGCTACAGTGGTCAAGTCATGAAATTATGAAAGAGTGAACAAGGGTAGAGGGAGCACCAAAAGTAAGAGAGCGAGATACCACTTTAAGCTGGCGCAGCAGTTACAATACAGCATAGCAGGTTTATATGCTCTTGGTCCAAAATAAGTCCAAGGCCCCACACAAAAGGTGTTGGATGAAGTTCTGATGTCAGTACATCCACACAAGATATTATCAGCAGATCACTTGTATGAGGAAAAGATTGAGAGGCCCATGAAGATGCAAAAGGTTTATTTCTACTACAGCCAATGTCTGCATAACACAGCTAAGCCACTAGTCACCATTATACTTGGCGGTGACTTAACTCTCAATGTCTTCAAATTTCACTGCTTGATAGTCAGCAAGACTTAATTGAAATTGATAAGTAAGTAGGTAAACTTAAGCATTGTCTTGCCCAACAACCAGTGCTAGCAAATAATATCAATTTGTTAATTATTTAATATATAGGTGCGGATAGCATTGAATAAAAGGGACAGTTGCGCATGTATTAACACTCGATTCACGCCCTTGGGTGACCATTCAAAAAATCATAACAAAAAAACTAGTGGAGTGCCCACTCTGAATTTTTCGTCAACTCTTTAGAATAGTGAGATCTTTGAATGGTGAAAAGTTAATAAAATTCTGAGAGTACAAAGTGACCTGGGTCAGGGTTAATAGGTTACAGATGCTCACATTATTTTTGTTACTCAAAATAACTATTTCTAGCTACCTTGCCCAAACAGAGCATTCACTCAGCTTTAATTTGGTATCTCATTTTTGTTTCTAGGTGCAATAGAAGCTGAGATACAGCAGTTTAAACCTCGTCTAGTCTGCACAAATCGGGTCGTTTTGGTCATGTTCACTGACCCATATCTCAGAAACCGGTTGACCCAAAAATCTAAAATTTTAGTTTTGAGAGTTTCTCAATAGGTTCTACCACCTTGCCAAATTTCATCAAAATCGGAGATGGTCATGCCGGAACACTGTGATGATTTGACCTGGAATTACCCTTTTGTTTCTTTTACCCTTTTCTGACCAAGGGACGAGGGTACTGTATTTTCCCAAACCTTTAGCTACACTATGGTCGGTAACGGTTAAGCTGTTAGCCACACTTCAGATAGTTGACTTTAGACCAGTTTCCAAAATGACTGGTGAATCAGACTTGGCCCTTTTACAACAAGCATGTGCTAAAATGTAGGAGAAACAGCTTGTCATTAGAGGGTTAATAATTCACTTTATGATATGTGAGGTGAGGTGATGTAACAAGATCAGGCTATGTTGAATGAATGCATCAGTGAGATAATGCTCGATTTTAGTTAAATTGGGGTCGCTAGAACTGCTCTGCTCAATATCGATCATTTGCCTCAATCGGTCCTTCTCTTTGAAATGCGCTTTCTTCTTCTTTTTTCTGTACAATTCTGTCTTGACAATTCTTCATTCTCTCCTGTTTCTTCTCGCTGTTCCTTGCGAAATGGGAGCGCTTCTGAACTGTTCACCCATTTAAATATAATACAATACTCGTTGATTTTTACTTGTTGCATTTACACTGCTGCAAACCTTTCCTAGATACGTTTTACTTCATTCGTTGCTGTGCTTTCGATTTTTTTTTTTTACATGATTCATCTGCTGTCTGCCTGTAAAATAGGCTGAAAGGACAAATTCCGAAAAAGTGGGTGCCTTTCTGGATATCTTGGTCAGGCGGGGAGACAAGGCGTTTGACCGATTCATACGGGCACTTGTGGAGGCAGACCAAGACACAATAGCGCATGTTCTGGACAAAGATTTAGCAAAAAAGTATATAACCGAACGTGATTCCTGCAGAATGGATATACACCATTCTTCAGATCCTAATGGTATGGCCGTAAGATTTTGATTTCACTTCAGATTTTTTAGATTTTGTATCCTAGTCTTAATTATCTAATCTAAATTAATTGTTGGTGATTTTGTTTCATTTGGTCACAATATAAAGCAGTGCAATTTAATTTTTTTTTAAATGGATGTCTTAGAAGTGTTATATTGCTATTTATTAATCTTCGTCAGAATATTTTGGTGTGTCATGTCAACCATTTGTAGCATTTGTAGTCATTAGAATCTGACTGTCATTATGTTGTCCTCTTCTGCATAAAAATTGGGATGTATTATTTAACTCTCTTAAAGAAATTGAGTGTTCAAGTATGACTAGTGAACAAATTGTTTATTGAGATAGTTTGAAGGTGTCACCACTTAAGGTATGCAGTATCTGTGCCATTTGCAGCTTATTGCTGCATGCCTATGAGACATCTCAGGGTCATCATGCTTTCTCTCTTATGGTGTTCATCAGTTTAGAAAAGTCTTTCATTGCACATTCATTCTGTTTCATGTGACTGCTCGAGGTAGATTTTCTAGTGACTGTAAAGTGCCCATGTTAAGGTCTGTTAGATACAACCTTTGTTTAGTAAACTTAAAAGATGTTACATGGGATGAGTGTCTTGATTCATGCATACATATAATTTTATACGTACTTGGCATACTCACATAAATACATACATACATACATACACACTTGCATACATACATACATTGTGTGGCACAGTGGTATAGTGGGTATGTTCGTTGCCTTGCAGTCGAATTGCTCAGTGCTTTGGCGTGAAACTCTGATGCAGTGTCCGCTGTGTAGTCGGGAGCGCCTCTGAGTAGAGAGCTTGAAGGGGTGCTATATTTAGTGCACATACAAAACAAACAATACATGTATGCATGTGTTCATGCATACATAATACGTGTTTCAGATCGTGTTTCAGATCGCAGTCCTGGACTAAGTGGTCGACAGCCAGCAACATGGCCAATGGCAATGCCTCCATATGGAATGATGATGATGCCCATGATGTATCCAATGCAAAATATGCAGTTTCCTTTTAATGGAATGATGATGCAGACTCTACCCAACATGACTATGGCCGGTGGCTCTGCACAATCTCAGTCACTCATGATGGGAACTGCGGTGGCCCATCCAAGTGAACCATGTAAGCCATGTTGATTTAACGTTTCATCTTTTTTGACAGGAACACATCACTTGATTTCCTTGGTTGATTGTCTTTACAGCAAAGTATATTCTAGATCCTGTGACCAATTGATACGTAAAGTCTGATGCAGTAGTATATATAGGGTTTTAGGACTCGTCTGTTATTTTGAAGCGATAACCTGCTTAGTTATTTTTTGGACTTAAACAGTATGCATATCGACACGTAATTAAGACTTGGACTGTAATAACTGAGCACTTTAGACTGCGTAAGGACATACTTGGTATGTGTCTCATCAGGTTTGTCTATTCTTACTGCAGTTTTTCAGTCTGATTTGATTGCTGATTTGTTTCCATTGGCAAATTTGTGATTCTGATGTAGAGGTCAGCAGATGGTATTGTTAATTGACAGTATGGTTAATTGACCGTATAGTTGCCAAAATTGACAGTATATGTAATTGACAAGGTAGTTTATTGAAATCACATTGTACAGTTTATTGAATTTTTGCCGTACCATTGCCCTCAGATTGTGTATTGTGATTTATTATTCATACATGATCTTTTATTTGTTTTTGCTAGATTCAGTTAGTTTGACAAAACCTGGATCGAGACTGACATATACACCTCTTGAACTGGAGGCTGTTCTGGCTGAAATTAGTAAGTGCTATCTCTCATCAAGTCATTTGTAAAGACAGTTGCTTATAATGTAATGGCGAACGACATTGTTCATATTCTTTCAGGTAGTCAACAACTATGTTAGCAGATGGACAGTCGAAAGTTCTTTATTTTCAAAGTTTTTCATGTCCAGCTGTTTTAAAGTTGATATTTGATGTACCGGTATATGGGGTTTCGTTTTCCATGCAGATGGCAGCAATGTGAAGGAAATCATGGACATCGACATACAGCCTGCCGCAAACCTTCATGAAGTTGATGATCCAATGGTAGGTGAAAAGTCCACAGAAAATTAGAAAACCTTTGATTTAAATGGTTACCTAATTTATTGTATTTTCCTTTTGTTTGTATGTGCACTTGTTATAGCGCCCCTTCAAGCTCTCTTTTCAGAGGCATTCCCGACTGCAGTGTGGACACTGCATCGGAGTTTCACGCTGAAGCGCTGAGCAATTGCGTGTGAAGGACTTGCTCAAGGTTCATACGTGGCGACTTGAGGTGAATTCAAACCTGTAACTCTCCGGCTGCAAGGCAATGAACATACCCACTACACCAGTGGCTCCCAACCTTTTTGGACTGGCGAGCCACTTTATCTAAGTTGGAGGACACGAGGGCCACTTTTTCTTAGCTGAAGGACATTAGGGGCCACAAGGTTAAAATTTAATTAACTAAAAGCGTATAAAATTGTTATAATTGACTCAAAATAGAATGCTTGATGCGATTTATTGACGTTCAAATACAATAATTTGTCATAGAAAAGAATTATATATTCTATCATGTCCAAATTGTCAATTTTTGCATATCATCATCATCATTGCGGTCCATGGGCTCAGTGCCCGTTGGTGTCGATCGCATGTTTCACAATATGTCTCCATTTGTCTCTCTCCAGCGCCATTCTGCTAAGTTTGTAGATTTCCAGTTCACACCAGTCCGTGACGTCATCTAGCCATTCTCTACACGGTCTTCCTCTAACCCCCCTTCCGTCCATCATTCCGAAGATGACCTGTTTGATAAGTCGGTCGTTTCCCATTCTGCATACATGTCCAAAGAAGTTTAGTTTCCTCTCCATTATCAGTTGTTTTATGTTCTTTGTGTTTCCCACTCTTGCGCGCACTTCCACATTTGTTATCTTTTGCTCCCATCTGATGTGCAGTATCCATCTGTAGCATCTCATTTCAAATGCCAATAGTTTGTTTGTTTCCCTCTTGCGCAAGGTCCATGTCTCACATGCATACAGCAGTATACTGAATATGCATGTTTTTATGATTTCTATTTTTGTTTTTATGCTTATTTCACTTATTTTTCTTAATTCATTGAGATGCTGCGGGCCATTTTTGTAGGCCCGGCGGGCCACTTTTGGCCCGCAGGCCACGGGTTGGGAACCGCTGCACTACACCACCGTGCCTCTCAAACCTTCTTACTGCGTACTTGTCAACTTGAATTAACGAACAAGTATCATTATTATTAATTCTGAACGACTGTCCTGAATAGACATTTCATGGATTTGATAAGTTAATGAACAAATGATCACTGTTTGTCAGTGGTTGATCGATACATTAATGGTATCAATTTCTGACATTTTTAGGTTTACCCAATGCGTTTTCTGCCACGAGGACATGCAGTTATAATCAACAACAAATATTTTGTCAGCAAAATGGAAAACAGGGAAGGCGCTGAACATGACACGGAAAACCTTAGAATGCTGTTTGAAAAGCTTTCTTTCTCAGTCATTGTTCGAGAAAACTTATCAGCTCAGGTTTTGTACATTTTTGATCAAAGTCAAATGTCGTTCGAATAATGGGTTGCTGTGAAATTGTACGTTACTTGCTCAGCTGACTTAAGAATGGTTACTTGATTAACTGTAGGTAAATGATGCTTACTTCGTTGGAGAAGATGACACTATGTCCCTATTCTCACCTACGCTATCACCTGTCAATTGCATGAACTATTTGCTACTTTTTGTAATGTGAGGCACCTGTCAAAAGAGGGACCAGCAAAAGAGCGCCGGCAAAAGAGTGCCGACAAAAGAGCGACCCGACGAAAGAGTGCCCGATGAAAGAGCAAAAAAAGAGTGCCGACACATTTGAGCGAACAACAGTTGAATTCTTACATGAAATGCATTTAGAAAATAATTTATTAAAGATGATTCAAAATAATATAATAGCCTACCTCTAATGATATCGATAAATCATCAGCTATGCACATAATATGTTAAAACGGAATACTTGAGGTTGGTTAATTGTTGCTGTGTATTTTAGACTGACAATTTTTTTACAAAATTATTTTCATCAATCCAACTTCTATTTATATAGAGATTAATTTTCATCAATCCAACAATTATTTTCCTCTATCCAACTTCTATCTAATTCTCTAAGTGAAGAACTATTGTCAACTATCCAGCTTTTATTTAGGTAAAAAAATTATTTTCATCTATCCAGCTCCTCTTT
Source organism: Lumbricus terrestris (assembly GCA_949752735.1). Taxonomy (NCBI): domain Eukaryota; kingdom Metazoa; phylum Annelida; class Clitellata; order Crassiclitellata; family Lumbricidae; genus Lumbricus; species Lumbricus terrestris. The sequence goes on along the minus strand of OX457043.1, from coordinate 19,163,079 downwards.
AAGCAAAGAATTACTTGCATCAATATGACATCTATTTGAGCAAGGAATTATTTTTCATCCATGCAATATTAACTACAAAATATGTCGTTCTCTTAAATGTGTCACTGTCAGCGCTCTTTTTCAGTCGCTCTTTTGTTGGATCGCTCTTTTGTCGGTCGCTCTTTTGGTGGGTCACCGTATTTTGACTAGAAAATAGAAATTGAGCATTTTAAACATTTTACTTCTATAATTATATTATATTTATTCATTCATTCGTTTTAAGAATTTCTATAGTGCCCATCAGGAAGTATGTTCAGAGGCGCTCCCGCTTCTCAGTCCAATCATGGTGATGCAAAAAGGTTTTAAAGAGCCTGTGCAAGACTGGGTAAAAATTAATAAGAAGTGCATCTATATTGTCTGTAAGTATTTATTTGGACTTTGAATTCAGTCAAGACACAGTATTTTTGAATTTTCGTTTATATGTTAAAATTACTAAGATTGTGAAGTATGTGCTTCGATTGCAAACATTGTTACTTTTCTGTGTGCTCATAAAACACGAGTCAGTATCACTACCTGCACTTTGTACCATCTGAAATTTGACTAACCCATCAATATCAATGGCCAACGGTTCATAATCACTAGTACCGGTATCGTCTTTGCGAACGCTGTCACCTGTCGTCGCTCTAGCCTATCGTTGCAACGTGGTCTGAAGACTCTGAACATCCATTCATCTATGCTATCGATCAACTATTGGCGGAATCCGTTGGTTGGCTCCACCTGTGTGTGCGTGCGCCTGCCAGCGGTGACTCTTCCAGCTCACTGTGCATTATTTACTATTAAACTTATGTAATATTTTCGTTCTTAATGATGCTTGGCAACAAACAGGCATGGAGAGCACCTCTGAGTAGGTTACTTGAGGAGGCACTATATGAATTCTTGGAGTCAATCAATAAATAAAGTTATTGCTTAAAATTAGGTATAATTGATCAGAGGATTTTACAAATAAGGAAGAATTATAATTGTTTGTCATCAATGTTTTAGCAAATCCGTGACCTACTGGAGGCAGAGCGTAAGCACCAGGACCATGCAAAGGCTGATGCATTTGTTCTGTTCCTGTTGTCACATGGCAACCAAGGAAACATTTATGGGATTGATGGTGAAAAGTTGTCTATTGAGGATGAAATCACAACTCTCTTTGATCCAGATCATTGCCCTGGACTTAAAGGAAAACCTAAAATCTTCTTCATCCAGGCCTGCCAAGGAAGTGAGTTTCAACAGAAATTCATTAATATTGTAATTAGCAACAAATGTGACACAAGCGTTCTTTTCCCGTTGATTGTCGCGATCTAGATAGAGAGATAAAGGCAAAACAGGCGACAGAGGTAAAAAATATGGAAAATTGTTTTATAGTGTATTATTATTTAAAAATATGTCTACTTTCAATATCTACAATAAAAAATGTTGAATTCAAATGATTAGTGGATGAAAAGTGACTTTTGGCGCATGTGGTGTAAGAATTCGCTTTGAATCTTGGTCTCAAATAGCCTATTTTCAAAGCTAAAATTCGCCATGAATGACCGAGTTTTCATAAGCTGACCTGACTATTTCTTGTAGCCATGTGTACCGCGTGATAGATTATACCATAAAATGATATTAGACGGTTCTGGTAAATTTTGCCACCTATTTGAACATGACAAAGTTTGGCTATAAAGCTTAGCATCTGTAATGGCCACCTGACAACCACGCTTCCGACCCAGTTTTCTGAGAATCTTATTGGTTTACGAGACTGACTTTCGATACTGCGCATGCGCACCTACCCGAAAATGTTCTGTTGCTCCTTTTCTTACTCAGGCCTACAAGTAGCATTAGCTTTGGAAAGAATTTGTATAAATATTATTTTACATCGTTAAATAGGAAATAGCGAACGTCTTGTAAACTGCTCAAATTGTGATAAGCGCAACCTGGTTGATTGTTTGTTAGGGGGTAGTTCATTGGATAACACGCTGGCTTGTAGAATGAGAGGTACTGAGATCGAGATCAACGAAGCGGTCAATTACTTTGGCAAACATGGCTAAACTGGCAATCCACGCATCCACAGCCCACCCCTCAGTGGCCACCCAGCATAATAATTATTATAGATCTATAGGAAGTTTCATTAGCACTGGCTTTTGGTAACTTGATGCAAATTGAATCGGCTCTGATCTACTCTACCTACAGTGTTTGCGCGTTCGTGCGATGTGTGTACGAGATAATAAATAGGAACAACATTAGTATCTATGTGTGCAGATAGTCCTAATTAAAATTCCTTTTAAGAATTGAAAAGACTTGCATGAGTTATCATACTATGTTCAAATTGTAGGCTAATCAGACGCAATTGTCTTGTTTTATTCATGTTTCTCTCTAGACTAAGCTGTTACATTATAAATGGACAAGGGTCCACATCTTGTAGTGCCTGGTTGATTGTGTGTTTGAAATATTGCACTCATAGGGTTCGATATAATTATGTCGCTCCTGGCCGAGTAGGCTACTCGATCTTGGAAGCGTTTGTTTGTCCTATGTTATTTCACTGACTCATTCATTCGTCTTCGGTAATTCAGTATTTGCCTGTAATTCAGTCCCAATGTGGAAAGTAATTGCTCGAATTGGATGCCGTTTGCTGTATTCGATACATAATATACCCATTTATTGACCAGCAAAATTGCAGAATATTCAATTAATGGTTACTAAGGACTTTTATGACACAAATGTGCTGAAACTTTGAGCTCAATTTTTTCTCCCTTGTTGTGATTCTACAAGTTACAGAATCAAACGAATATAATTTCAGTTATCTTCAGTTAGAAAAAAGATATTTTCATTCTGAAAAAGCATTTTGAAGCAGAATAACTGTAGAATATAACGGAACAAAAACGTCAAACGACGGATTTTGAGCGCATGTGTCACAAATATGTTTGTGGCCAATTCAAGCATCTTATAACTTGAGCAGATCTCAGTCAATGAAGCCTGTAACAGTAGCAGGTGCGGATGGAAATAATAAAGCTTCAAATAGAATCAAGCTTATTAAATGAAAAAAATAATTAAGCAGTTTTGCTAACAAATCAATCTCTTCTTTTGACATTTGATATCTAGTTGCATCAGCAAAAAATGTTTGATCGTTTGTTTAATATAGATCTACATTTGTTGGTGATCTCTGCTTTTAAGACTTTCAATGTAGTATGACTTGGCAGGCCAGAATAACATCTGGACGAATCTATGCTATAGAGATGGTACAATGCATGAGAAAGCAAACCCTGCCTCAACCATGCAAAATGAGTTGAGAATCATGGGGTTCAACTGAAGGGTCTGTTGGTTTTTTGGCATCAGTCCAACAATTGAGGTAGCCCAGGAAGAAGGTTTGAGAAACTGATGTGGTCCTTGACTGAAATCCATGCATAGGCGTAGGAGGCGCGGTCCACGGGGGGGCAAATGCCCCCCAAATTTAGGGCAAATTTATGTGTTTTTCGGGCAAAACAGGCACAGGCTTACAAACTTTTTTGGGCAAACAGGCATGGGAGGATTTTTTCGGGCACACAGGGGTAAAACAGCTATTTTTCTGAAGGTTTGTAGGAAATGACTAAAAAAGTCATCAGTTATTTCGGCTGGGAAATCGTTATTTCGGGTTGGGAAATCGAAATGGGAAATCGAAATGACTAAAAAAAGGTCATCAGAAATTTTATCGATGAAAAGTGTCGGGCGACTCATGGTCCGCCAAAAAATGTAAAGTATACTTTTCGGGCAAAGGTCAAATCTTTACATCCCCCCACTGCCGAAATGTCCTCTACGCTTAAGAATCCATGTGTCATAATTTGTTATTTCTTTTATGTTGGCAGAGTTGAGAACCTATGGTACGGATTCGGATAAAGAAGACCCATCTGAATTCCCACCTGGATTGGACGAAAAGTTGATCAAAAAGTTTGAGACGCTCAAAATTGTAGACAAAGAAGGTTTTATTCCTGGATTCCACAAAAAGTCAGATGTGGTTATGTCATATGCAACAGTCAAAGGTAAAGACAAAATCTTAAATTTCGTAATTGGTGTCAAATTAGTATTTGTCAGAAGTTTAAGCTTCAGGTGTATATAACTGTTAAGAACAGTTAGTACTATTTAGTATTTACTAACTAGTTAGTAACTAGTTAAGAACAATACGTGGTACCAAGTAGTAATTGTGTATTGTCTATTTATGTATAACTATGTGGACTACAAGTTTGTTACTTAATAATTATGTTTGAGAAGTGAAGACATTGTGCTAAATAAGCCACTGTGTAGATGAGACTGACTGAAAGCATTAAGCTTAAGATTTATCTCACACTTGGAATACCCTGTTAGTGGAACTTGAACTTCCTTAGGGCATTACCCAATTTCACTGAAATTGTATATATTTTACATGTAAAATAAATTGAAGCGGTGAACAATAAACTTGATTGATTGATTAAGAAAATTTCTTGCATGCAACAATTATTGGGATTATGCATTTTGACTCAAAAGCAATGAGGATTATTAGTTTGTGAGTTATTGGAAATGGATGATGTGTTAGTACGTCTTATAACAAGCTGAAGCTGAACTGCTTGAGCATCACTTAATGCTTTCAACTGAAGTGTGTCAGAGTGTCTCCAGATAAGTACCCAGGCTAGTTGGTTCAATTTTTTTCCTTAGATAGTTTGGTGAGTTTCCAGTTGGCTTTTTGTGTTAATTATTATCAAACTGCTGCAATTGGTTGCTGTAGATTAAATTAGTGAAGTTATTGTTGTAACCAGGGCCTACTATCCCCCCTGAGAGGTGGAAGCATTCCCCCCCTAACAGAAACTTTTTTCAATATTGCAAGCGTCGAAGGCGCGAAGCTGCGAGTGCCGAAGGCACGAAGCCCATAGCGACTAGGGGGTCTGAGGAGAGCGTCGTGAGCTCCCCCAGTGGGGTCTGGGGCGGAGCCCCAGAAACCAACGCATTTTTAGCTGTTGTCATCGACTAGAGCGCATGTTTTAGGCTCTTGTTTGAAAGCTGTTTATGAACGATAAAGTCATGAAAATTTCACTTTTTTGAATTTGCACGCTGTGATTGTACCTCTTAAAGCTGTCATCTTCACAAAATTGCTCGTGAATTAATGCTCAGAAACGCTGTTTCGGATATCATAAAATATCGCCTACACATGATTTAATTTTTTTAATTTGCACAATATAATGGTAGCATTCTAAAATTTCTCATTATGGGTTAGCAGTGCGTTAAACACTGTAGTAGTCCTGTGAAGTTTGAAAAGGTCCAGCATTCAGTAAAATATCAATTTCTTTTGGTATGTCAAATTGAGTAGTCTACTGTTAGTTGTACAATTACAATACTCAGCAACATCCATTTTCTGATCCAGACAGATCCCATGGACATTTCCCAGGACCACTCCCCGTAATTTCCTCCATGGATTCCACCAGAGCGTTTCAATATGTCCTATTGAAACGATCTGGTGGAATCCAGAGAGGAAATTACGGGGAGTGGTCCTGGAAAATGTCCATGGGATCCCAATTCTGCACAATTCACAGTTCCCTCGAACATTTCCCTCAAATGTAGGCTACAAAAGTGTAAGCAATTTGCATTTGTACAGACTTCAATAGTGCTTTAATGCTTGAGGGAGGAATTTATAAGCCATTTGCTTTACTTGATTTTGAACTTAAATTGTTGAGCAACCAAGTTTTTATTGCTTGATTAATGCTTACTTAAACAGACTAAAAACTTTACTATAAACAAAAGTATAGGCTATTATAAGTACTAATTTACTGTTGGTTCTTTGCCTCATATCACTAGAATTAATTCTTAAAATATCGTTCATTTTATTTGAGACCTATATTATAAAACCAATGCAGTTTCAGTAGATACAATATACTTTAACAAAATGCTAACAATTAATGTAATTGTAGGACGAATTATGAGTTGTGAGAGCGAGCGCCATATACGTGATGGGGCAAATGTGACTGTAAAGCAATGGTAATACTGAATGAATATTATACCCTTGAGATGACGGGATGAACGTTCAAGGGGAATTTTCGTGGGTGTGCGTGGAGGAGTAGAACAGAGGGAGTTCAGAAGGAAATCCCTTATGCCCATCTATCATTAGGGGGGTAATTTCCCTCTGGCACAAGTTGGATCAGGCTACTTACCCCCCCATGTGGCAAGCACTGATGGGTGCGAATGTGATGGAAGCGCAAGGACAAATTTATGTGAGTGTTAAGCAAAAGTCAAATTAAATGAAAATTTACCCTGTGTTATGACGGGGAGGAAATTGTTCGGGGGATTTACCAGGAGGAAGTCCATGACAGACGCTAGGGAATACAGAGGGAAAATGTTCAGGAGGAAATCTTCTATACTCAACTTTATCATTAGGGGGGGAAACCTTCCCCCCCTGGCCCAAATTGGAAGCAGTCTGATTCCATCCCCCCATGCCGTAGTAGGCCCTGGTTGTAACGTTTGTTTAATCTGCGGTTCTTGTTTGCCAGGTTATTTAGCATGGCGTCGTTCAGATGTGGGAAGTTGGTTTGTTCGCTGCCTTGTGTCTGTTTTCTCACGAAGAGCTCACTCTAGCCATCTTATCGACATGCTGACAGAGGTATAGCCCGGCATTTCATTCATAATAATCTAGATGCTTAACATGGCACTCTTTAAAATATTCACATTAATAGTTCTTCATACATTGGCCTAAATTGATGCTACAGTTATTGAGAATTACTACTAATAATTTTTTTTAAATTTCCAACTGACGCAACGCAGCATTATTACAATTCATGGTATGAACGGATGATTATAAGTTATTACAGGAGTTGAATTTCACTGTTGGCAGCTATGCAAGGCATCCATCACGTCCTCATGTTTAGCAAGACCGTCTGCCGAATGGAAGGCTGAGTGGACCTTTTGGGAGGGTAGCAGGGAAGGAACCTGCACCCATGTGCTCTTCTTGCCAGAGTGTTTACGATTACCCTAGATCCCTCCCTAAAGTCTTAATCAGCGGGCATGCAGTGCTCAGACAACTAGTAGTCTAGAAGTGTCCATCATGTTCAGAGGACTCTATGCTGTTAAATGAAAATAATATTGCAAGATTTCATTTAACAGAGCTCGTCTTCAGGTGATCTATATATGATCCTAGTATTTGGTATGAATTCCGTATTTTGCATAATTTTTTTATCTTTTTATTTTTAGGCCAATTTCTTAATGTCACATCTTCAAACATCAAAGCTTGAAAATAACAGTCGTCAGTTGGCGGAAAAGACAGATACTTTAATTAAGAAATTGTACTTCTTTCCTGGTTCCGGTTCCACTTCCAAATCTGATGGAAGCTGTGAGAAAATGGATTGAAATGTGCTGCCTTGGAAGTTCTAAATTGAAATGTATTGTTGTATGGCCTTCCAGCTTAGTCTTGAACTGAACAATAAAGAAATGGCTTGGTAATGACCTCTGGATTGTGGCCTTATGCATACTAAACACGTGATCTGCTGTTGGATTGACGATGTTCATTATGTGAGACATCTTTCAAACCCTGGAAAAAAGCTTCCAAGAAGTTTCAGTAGATATACTCTTGTGAAAATTGGTATGCTGCCATCACTTGTTCCAGGCAACCATGCACCAGAGGTTTCTCCATCTGCTCATCCTCTTGGGGTGGAAGTCGCCTATAGAGGTTGTTAAGTTTATTGCTTTATTTGGTTGTTACATCTACGGAACGCCCATGTTGCAATGAAGAATCTGATAAAAATCAGTGTATGACTGTTTTTGAGATTTTTTTGCCAGGACAATTACATCGTGATTTTCCGGATTTCCATGTCTGATGTGCTCTTTTAAGATCTGATATGATGTGACATGAGGAAAACTTATATGAACATTCTCTATAAATACATTGCAATAACTATAAAATTGTGAATTTGGGTGCACTGACAAAACGGCGCAGAACAAAATGGCGCAGGCATAACGGCACAGACAAAATGGCGCGGCAACAAAATGGCACAGTATAAAACGGCGCAGGCAAAACGACGCAAAACTGAACTAAAAAAGCAATAGTTTTTAGTAGTTTAATAGTAGAAGCAGCAAAAATATATACTAAAATATATATGCTATCAATCCAACTAAATAGCAATCCATTTAAATAGCAATTATTTTTTCATCAATCTAGTTCCAATTTAAGTAAGAACATTGTCATCAACCCAGCTTCCATTTAAGCAAAAACAATTTCATTAATCCAGCTTCCATTTAAGCAAGAACATTTTCATCAATCCTTCCATTTAAGAAAGACTTTATAAATCCAGCTTCTATTTAAGCAAGACTATTTTTAGAATTCAGCTCCAATTTAAGCGAGAATTTTTCCATCAATCCAGTTTCCATTTAAGGAAAGATGATTTTGTATCAATCCGACTTCTATTTAAGCGAAAGTATTCTGCCTTGGATTCCCCTCTTTGCCGGAATCAGGAACGATATCTCATAATCTTCGATTTGTAGGAGCCTGCTCTTTAATAAGCAAACAATCACTAGACGGGTTTCATAATCTTTGTAATGCGCCGTTTTGTCTGCGCCGTCATTTCTGTGCC
>OX457043.1:18462015-18549515 GCA_949752735.1 Lumbricus terrestris | reverse complement strand
TCTTTATGGTGATATCTACACCAAACAGATTAGATTATCCAGAGTCCGTCAAATAGCTGTCTCCGCACCAGACTGTCGTAGAAAGGCTGTTTGAACAAAACTAAGAGTCAAGAAAATAAAAATAAAAATAAAAAAGTACAAAATTACAAAACTATAAAAACATCGTACAAAATTAGAGCAAAACACAAAACATATGATGTGTAGATATTTCGTCGCTTGAACTATTGCTGTTATGCATCAACAACGAATGTAAATATAGTTGTGTGCGATTTGTTTTTAACGGCGTCTCTGGAGCACACGTACTTTCGTTTTTAATCACATTTATTCAGACCGGATCTAATTCTATTCGCGGAACTGCGCTGAACAAACCAGCTCAATTCCGCGTTCGTAGTGTATATATATGTGACCGCGCATGAGATTTCCCGGCCAAAGGTGAAAATTTCAAAAAATGAGTTTAAGTTTGTTTTAAATAGTACAGATATAGTTGATCAAATTGGTGAAAACCGTATATTTTCATCTTTTGAAATGAAATTTATATGATTTTTTAAAGATTTAGAGTCGTAGCATTTTGAGAAATCGTTTTAAGGAGAAATCGCCAGTTGAAAATTACATACGTTTCATGAACGACACAAAAGTCAATAGATTTTTCATAAGAATTTAGTAATATGTTCTAAACTTAAAATTTCCGCTCTTTCCAATGGTGCCAACGGCTTTTCTTGGAAAATTAAATTGAAGGAATGGCACAGATTTAAAAAGGAGTCTCCGCACAGTAGTGTGCATTTAATTGAGAACTGGGTGTAGCCTACGCGAGACATAGCTATTATCGGCATCAGATTATTCATTAAAATCACTTGAATCGTCACTTTTCACATCACGTTTGCTCAAGTAGACATTTGTAACATATCATAGGAATTGATGTTCTCGTAAATTTATATTCAAGTAAGCTGTAAAATCATTTTAAACATCGCGCGATTAGGTTTGTTTACAAGACTTCGACCGTGCTATAATCATAGTAATTTCGTATTCGTCAGGTGGCGGTAAGGGTCATGGGCTCAGTCAACAATAGGGCTCTCCAAAATTTATTTATTGCTAATTATTAAAGCATTTGAACTGCTTATTTTGTGCACAGTTGGGTTGAGAAAATAATTCTGCACATTGTAAAATTAAATCCGCTACCATTAAAGCAAAGCTTACTGATCAGAAATTAGCCATAAGGTACACCCGGCCAAAGTCGCGCCGCATAATGCCTGCTCACTTTTTTATTCATAGTAAATTAGGCTGTATTCATACGCGCTTGCTAAGGGCACAGATCGATCCAGCGGGAAAAAGTAGTTCAGGACATGAATAATTAATTAATCAGCGCTCACAAGAAGATCGTTGGCGAATTTTAAATAAACGGCCGCTTGACTCGGCCAAAATAGGGATATAATTAAGACACTCGACGCACAAAAAATTCAAATTAAAATATTTATACTGTTCTGTTCGTCATGTAACTTTTGAATTTAGTAGTTGAAATGTAAATGATTAATATTATCCAAAAAACCTTTTTTTGACCGATTTACCCCTTCATGACCTTTCCGCTCGATTTACTCGGTTTCAATATTAGCGACTTAGGCCGGTAAATCTCATGCGCGGTCACATATAGTCTATGCTTGCATATAAGGGTTTGTCAGTTATCTTTTGGTGTAGTTCTACTGCGTTAAAAGTACTACGCACGGGACGATAGACGGACGCTTCAGCGCCAGACGTGCCGAGCCAACCAACCGTGTAAGCCAACCGGGCGAGTCAACCGAGCTGGTCTCAGTTGCTCTATACAGACGACGGCATAACCATCAACCGTCGAGGCGCGACGCAGTCAGTACAGAGTTCAATCCATCAACCAGGCAGCTACCCGCCGCACAATCCATCCACAGGAGCAGTTAATCCATCGTCGAGTCCGTAAACGCTGCTCACAATCCAGTTGTGAGCTCCCAGGCAATCGCGCTGTTTCCGATAACAGACGCGGTAACCACCGACAAGTCGATCCAACCAATCCGTGTTCAATCAAGCTACCAGTAGGCTTTCATCCGATTGCCTACTGAGACAATCACAACCAGATCACCAATTTCAGTGTAAGTACATCAAACCACACTATTTCTCTTGCTAACTATCGTTCGTCATTACTTATCATTGTCTTGCTATTATCGTTCTCACCCGTGCTTTCAGACAATTTTCTTACTTATTTCTAGTGATAGTCCTTGCATTACATTACCGCATCGTTGAATGATATGTGTTTGCATTGCTATCGTGCTTCACTGCATATATTAGTATAGTCTTGTGCAAGTGACTGTGGTTGAATCAATCCGTCGGACCGTTTTTGAACGATCACCGATTGATTCTCATTTCTGTAGCGCCTTTAATTGTCGTTACTTGATCTGACTATACATATATATCCCATCATGGAATCGAATCGACAAGTGTTATTTGACCCTGAGAAGCTGTTGATGTATACGCATGCTTATAACACACGAAGTCGTAGGCCTGCTGAACAGGACGTCTTGGAACACGAGCCTGCGGACTCAAACAGAGCTCACTCACAATCTCCTTCTTTCGTTCTGACAGACCAAGCTGCAACTGCTCAGCCTGATACCGATTTATGTAGCACCAGAAATTATACTGGCAGTGAAATCGTTGATAATGACAGTGTTGCAATGCATTTGGACAATTTTGATGTTGTTCCTGATGGAGCACCTCATCAGATCATTTCGCCACATCATGATCATCCTTTCGATCATCTTGATCATCCTGATCATTCATATCACCCCACCTCACCTGACTCACTCATCAGGGATGCAGATTCCCCACCCCTCCATCATCCTTCTGCACTGAGTAACTTCACATCCAGGCAAGACCACACACCCTCCCCTCCGTCGCACTCACCTGCCCACGCCACCCCCTACTACCCTCTCTCACCCCAAGTCGCGTCATTGCTTCCAGGCCCTCCTCGCAGACCGCCTGTCACCTCACATGAGTCACAGACATCTCCCCTCCACCAAGACCCATCTCCTCACTCCATCCACCCCTCTTCAACTGCGCAATTGGCAACAACATCGACGTTCACCGACAACAAGGTGCCCTCCCCCGACGGACTAGCCCTCCCTCTCATCCCTCTTCCACCATCTGCACTTGCCGATCCGACAAACACCACCCCTCCCAACAGACCACCACCCACAGATGATCCATGGACACTCCGTCCGATCCCTTCCTCCAATCCATCCAAACCCGTTATCAAACACCATCCCATGCCAACAACGCCAACTCCCCACCCACATCAACCGGTTGTTCCTGACTCATTCGTACGCTTTGCACCTAGAAACCATCCTCCCTCCGAAACAATGCGCCAACATCCAATGCCAACTTTCTTATCATCCCATCCGTCCTTGATCACTCATCCAGATCAGGATCCTCGTCCGATCACATCATCGCTGCCAAACTCCAATCTCTGTTTTCGTCCGATCGAGCCAACCGACCGTTATCTTATCCAGTCACCAACATTGGCGAAAACATCGACTTTATTTGCCAATGCACCAGTTAAAACAGAACTGCCAATGGCTTCATCAATTTATATAGCGCCAATCGGAGCAGATTCATCAGGACCTGTTGCCACCACACAACCAGCTCCAAACAGGCGTCACGTAACTCGCAGTGCTCTCTTCCTGCCAGAACCATATAATGGAGAAGACGATCCCCGAGCGTTCGCGCGCCAGTTCCTTCTATGGTCAGAGTACCATTCCATTGACTTCTATAGTGCGTTTCACGCCCTGGGACTCAGTCTTAGAAGCACTGCAGCAGTGTGGCATATGAATCTTAAGAAAGAGGACTTCACATCGTTGCAACAATTGCTTGATGCATTGATTTGTCGTTTTACGGTCCACCAACAGGATTGGCAAGAGCGTGCAGAAATATGGAAGACATCTCAGTTGCAATCAGAGAAAGCAATTGACTATATTAATAGGCTTCTTGTTAAATCCCAAATCTTAAAACTGCCTGATTCAGAGACATTTCTCATTGCACTCCATGGCCTACTCCCGGGTGTGAGAAACGCAGTTTTACAACACAATGACACCACAGTTGACCAATTAATCAAGACAGCAACGCTTTACGAAGTTGCAACCAAAGACAGTACCGACACAAATTCTGATATTCTGACTGCTTTACAAGCTATGCAGTCCCAGTTGGACAAGTTATCCAACCACTCCGTGTCTCCTCTACGTGGACAACGTAGAGTGCAATTTGATTTACCCGCAGAAGATGCCCACTCTTCAACAACCAGTCAGCCATTTTATTTCCAGGGAGACAACAACCAGCCTCTTCCTCCTTCTTACAATCCTCCTTTTATCCCGCATTCGCAACCTCGGCAACCACAACAACCTCGCCAGTCTAGATCCTTTGAACGCTTTCCTCGTGGTCCATCCTCATTCTCCCAGTCACGTCCACCCATGCAGCCAAGAAATTTCCAGCCACAGTCTTCGAGGCCATTTTCCCGACCACCCTTCCCACCAAACACTTATGCTCCACCAGCACCACCCAAACCATGTGGCAACTGCTTAACCCAGCATGCACCATACCAATGTCCAGCCTATGGTGTAGTCTGCCAGTTTTGTTGGAAGCCAAATCACGTGGCTATGGCTTGCAGATCCGCACGCCAGTCTAATGCACAATAGGACAGAAGGCTCCCTGTTTTCCACCCTTCCCGGGAGCCGCATCGAGTTTTTAGGGGTCAACAAACCCCGCTCTTACACACACACAGACACATGCCATATCAATCCTATCCAACACGGCATTCAATATCTCACACTCAAACAAATCAGTCAAACCCACAGACTCCAACATCAGTCAAAACCCCACCTTCACCCTTCATCAGACATTCTGTCTCACGCAAGCTTAATGCTCTTGGTCAAATCTCTGTTTTCATATATAATCGACCTTTGACCTGTCTCGTGGACAGCGGTGCTGAGGTGTCGTGTGTTGATGTAGCTGCACTAAAACGTTTGCCACCATTTTGCCAACAGTATGAGCCAATAGACCATTTAAAACTTTGGGGGGCGAACAATCAGCCATTGCATGTGCTGGGACGCATTACCCTGCCCGTCAATTTATCAGGTCTAACAATGCAGTTTTCCTTTATAGTCGTCCAAAACTTAAGTCATCCATTATTGTTAGGCCAGAATAGCCTGAGAGAATCGAATGCTATCATAAATTATGCTGATAAATCTGTGACATTTTTTGAAGACTTGGTTAAATTTGATTTAAATGTCAGAAACAGCCCCGAGTTGTCACTTCTTCGTCTGGAATCTGACACTTATTTGGCGCCTAGAACCGTCAATTTAATTAAGGTTAGGATTCCAGATCGCTATGTAAATGTGACCTGCATCATCCAACCTCTTCCAGTTTCTCCCAATCAACGGTATCTCGTGGCAAATATTTTGGTCCACCCTACCCAGAATTATTCAGTTGTAAGCATCCTGAACCCGAATAATGACACGGTTGCTCTTTCTGGCTGCCATCCAATCGCCCTAATCGAGCCCGCTGATGCTGCATCACTGCCAAATGAAAACACAGACGAAAATGCGACGACAGCGCCATCTATACCTGTTGCCGCGTGTACTACGACAACGGATAAAAGTCATCGGGTACAGACACTCAAAGACCTTGAAATTACATTGGACGACAGCAATCTCACGGAAGACCAGTACAATAGTTTAGTGGACCTGATCTATGCGAACAAAGACGTTTTCGCCAGACACCTATCAGAACTATCAGGTACTTCGGTTTTACGACACGAGATAATTACACACGGAAAGCCTCCTAACCAAAGACCCTACCGCCACAGTCCAGCCGCAAGGTTAGAGATAGAAACCCAGATTAAAGAGATGGTCGATAGTGGTATCATTTCACCATCGGAAACTATATGGCAATCTCCAGTTATTTTGGTGAGTAAGAAGGATAGTAACTCGAAAAGATTTGTGGTGGATTATCGAGCGGTAAACCAGATTACGGACAAGACACATTATTTTTTGCCCACCCTGGAAAACGTCCTAGATGAAATGTCAGACCACCATCCTACCTTTTTCTCAGCTTTGGATTTGAAAAGCGGATTTTGGCAGATTCCATTAGACAAAGATTCACGTGAGAAGACAGGATTCACCACGACCTCTGATAGTTACCATTTCAATCGCATGCCGTTCGGGATCTGCAACGCTTCGAATACCTATCAGCGATTGATGCATATCGTATTCAGAAATGAGCTACATAAGTTTGTGTTAGCTTACATTGATGACATACTCATATTTAGTAGCTCATTTGACAGTCATCTGAATCATCTACAGACAGTGTTTGACAAACTACGAGCAGCTAATCTTCGTCTAATACCAAAAAAAGTCAGTTTTGTATGAAGTCTGTAGATTTCTTGGGCCATGTGTTCTCTGCGGACGGAATCTCCGTAGACAAAAAGAAAGTGTCTCGTATTGAACAGTACCCGCCACCAGAGAACATTACCCAACTTCGGCGTTTCATCGGGTTAACCAATTACCATAGGCGTTTCGTGAAAGGTTACGCCAAAATCGCCTCTCCCTTGAATGAACTACTACGAAAGAACGTTAAATATGTCTGGAACGAAAAATGCCAACTAGCCTTTGACTCTCTCAAACAAGCTCTGATACAAGCGACGACCTTGACCTTCCCAGACATGAATCGACCGTTTCATTTGTCAGTTGACGCCAGTGATTCCGCAATAAGTTATTGTCTTTCCCAACCTTCCGTTTGTGGAACGCTAGAAAAACCAGTCGAGTTTGGTTCAAGGTCATTGCGTCATTCAGAAAAGAACTGGTCAATAAGTGACAAAGAAGGGTTGGCCCTGGTCGAAGGCACCAGAAAATTTAAAAACTATCTGCAAAACAATTCATTCATCATATTTAGTGATCATATAGCTTTGACTTGGCTCAAGAGCCTCAAGAACAACAGTAACTCTCGTCTATGTCGTTGGGGGCTATTACTCCAAAATTTGGACTACCAGGTCAAGTACCGACCGGGTAAAAAGAACGTCGTGGCCGATGCCCTTTCACGCATTCAACTGGAACCAACCCCACCGTTAATAGAAGACGATGAATTCTTGTCAGACAGCGTGTATTTGTCACCTGTAATTTCGACTGCCGAGTCAAATGAAATGCCAGTGACGTCACAGGATGAACACTCTCGAGTAATCGATAATCTGTGTATTGACGCTGTAGCGCAAGATGACCTACTTAACTCTGATAGTGAAACTGTTGCGAATGAGATAAACAATTTCGCGAGTTATAGCATATTTCAGGACATTCATTTGAATGATAAGCAAAAACATTGTGCTATATTAAAACCGCTATACCAGTACTTAGACTCAGGGGTTCTCCCCGCGGACGATATTCTCGCTAGAAAATTAATACTCGAATCCGAACAGTTCGTATTAACTGACGGATTATTGTGGCATCTTTATCAGCCACGAGTCCGTGACGTTGGCTTAGCCAAATCGCTTATTAAACAGTTGGTAATTCCGCTGTCATTGCGACCTGAAATTCTAGCGGCCTGTCACGATGGAATAGCCCATCCGGGCATGGAAAGGTCATTTTTTGTGTTACGCTCACGTTTTTACTGGCATAGAATGTATTCAGACATGTGTGTTTACGTTCAGTCATGCGAAATTTGTCAGAGGTCAAAGCGACCCCATGCGACGACAAAAGCACCACTGCATCCTCTGCCTGTAGAGGAGGTGTTGGACAAGTTCCATGTTGACCTCGCCGGGCCTTTACCTACGTCATCGACCGGAAATCGTTACCTTCTTATGTTTATTGAATCAGTGACGAAATTTACAGAGATATTTGCAGTCAAGGACCAGTCCGCCAAAACTGTGGCAGACATACTGTGTAATCAGATGTTTCCACGTTATGGGTTTTTCTCGTATCTCGTTACTGACCGTGGAGGTAACTTCATCTCCTCTATTGTAGCTGAACTTTGTAAAAGATTTGGGATTAAAAGGATCCTAACGTCCAGTTTTCATCCCCAGAGTAATGCCCAGTTGGAACGATATTGGTCGACGGTCTGGCAAGCATTACGTACATACTGTTTGAACCAAAAGGAATGGGAGACATATATTCCAGCAGTTCTGCATGCTCTAAGAGCCACACCATCCGTATCGACACAGTGGTCACCCTCCTTTCTTTTAACTGGAAGAGAACAGTCTTTGCCTCTTGAGAGCGCCATGTTACCACCGAAAACAGGAAAACCGAATACAGACGCCTACATTCGACAGTTGCTGCCACGTCTTGAAGTCGCGAGGAAAATAGCCCAAAACAACATAAAGGCAGCACAGCTACGTTACAAGAAATCTTACGATGCAACATTACATCCCCTGTGTTTTGAACCGGGCGACTACGTGTGGCTCCATCAGCCGCACAACCCTAAGGGCGTGTGTCCTAAGCTACGACGAAAATTTGATGGACCGTTCTACATTGTAATGAAGGGTCCGAACGACACGTACCATCTCAGAGACGTAAAGACCAACAAACCGCACCATGCTCCGGTGCACGTGAACAGATTAAAAAGGCATGTTAACGACCGTGACATGCTCTTCGCACGATTCCAGGACCTCTCCCCTGATTCACCCTCCAGCAGTCCACCAGACGACAACTCTGCTACTTCCAGTCAAGTCCCAGACGTTAACCAATCATCACCCTCTTCGTCTTCGACCACTCCAGACGACAACGCCGATGTGTCAGACCAGCTTCCGGATCTCGACCAATCGTCACCTTCTTCGTCCCCCAACCCCCTTGACGACTCACAAGATCCACTACGAGATGTCCTGCTCGACGACTCCGATCAACCGCCAGCGTCTCAGCAACCATCTTCGTCTGCTGACCCCGACCCTGACCCATCTTCCAACCATAACCCGTCCCCAAACCCTGGTACTTGGTTTGATGCAACTGAGCTTCTAGGTTGTAAAGTTAGACAAGGTAAGAGACTCTATTTAGTTAAGTGGAATGACGGTTCAAAGCCCACTTGGGAAGTTGACTCTGATGTTTCTGACGCTTTAAAACATGAGTTCCACATTAAGCATACTTTATTGGGCAAAAGACGAAGAAGAGTCAAATCATTGTGAGATGTTTTAATCGTACCATATATCCGCGCTTATGTTTTATTTACATTTTACCTTGCAAATTATTTTCATTATTATTATTATTATTATAATTATTACATATGGTGTGATCACACAAAAATTTTGTAGAATGTTGAATTATTGTGGTTTTGTTGAATTAGGTTTGAGTTTGTGTGGCCACCAAACATCATTCTAGTCCGATTCTTATGAACTGCATGATTCGAGGATTTTTGCAAAATTTTATCATTTTTAATTTTTTTTATTATTTTCTTTATTTACTTTTTCTCCTTTTCGTACATTAACGGCTGTACACACAGACCGAAGACATCTCACTAGATCGAGTTATTTCTGACATATCTTATTATACACTGTTTATGTTTCATGTGTGTCCTGTTTACAGTCATTGTAAGACATTTGAATTATAGAGCAATATGTGTCACATACAGTTATGAATCATTATCAGATCATCGCTTTATTTTGCTTTTTATTTGCATTCTATTTTATCTTACACGAGTTCTACAATTCTCGCTTACATGTTCTGTATACTGTAAACAGTTCGATTTATTTAACTGCATGTTTGTCCAATATCAAACCGACCTGTATTCTCAAGCCATGCACAGAGTTATAGTCATAGCCATATTATCTATTATATCTTGTATAATTATCTCACTGTTTCATACAGTATATCCTAAATATATAAGTGTAGTAGTAGTCCTTATCAAAATGACAGTTATTTTGGTGTATCATATTATCTTATTATCCAGTCCCTACGAGTTGTATAAGTGATCTGTCGTCAGTGCTTTAATCGGAGGAAGTCAAGCCTCAGCGTAGTTGATTAGTGTTTGTGTTATAAAGTGTTATGGTTGCTTGTTGACCTGAGTAATTCAGTAGTCTAGTTTGAATATTGTTTTAACTGTCAAGTTTTTCCGCATGATTGCTATATATATATATGTACATGTTCTGTAAACATTAGGATTTTCTACAAGTCTCTAACACGAGTATTACAAATGTTTTTCTACATTTTCGTTTACTATGGTCATCTAACTACCCCTTTGCGGTACTGTATATGAGTAGCAGTGAGTCAATGAAGTGTGTGTAGTCATTTGAGTGTAAGTTACAGTTATGTTTAGTCGTGTCAATGTAAAGAGTGGCATTCTTTTTGGTCCACCCTGCTTAAATCTGGGGAATTCCAGTTGGCTAGCATAACCACAATGACTATGTTGTAGTTTTCAAGGCCATGTGAGCATAACCAGATTTATCTTGGCTAGTTACAGAGAGCTATATTTGTATGCTGGGTGTATCAAGTTTCTTGGCAAAACCGTCGTCCTTCGACTGCTGCCAAACTTTAATGGCATATCATTACCGATCCAACTCAGCTCTAATTTAAGCAGCCACCACTTGTGTTTTAGTTCATCACTGTTCCTTAGCATGTCTTTCATTCATGTCCTCTTTTCACATTAGTTTATTAACTTAATTTATCTCATTCTCTTATAAAAGATAGTAACTTAGGGTTCTCATGTATTCATTTTCATTCATTTTTGCTTTTTAGAGATTAACATGGACCACTTTGCGACATTACAGTTCTTTCTTATTTTCTTTTGGATGTCAACTTCTTCAATGTCAGATTCCACTCCTTCAGTGATCAAACGTTATAATTATGGAGTCATTTTTAAGTCACAAGGACAGTCTACACCCAAGGCTGGTTTCTGGCGTCATACCTACCACTGCGTACTTCCAACGCTTGAACAGTGGCAATATGTAGACAACTGGTGTTTAAAGCCGGAATATACATCTGTGTGCTCGGAATTTCCCTATTTGATCCACCTGGCTGTCAGTTTTGCAAATCACACCCAGATCCAATTTCGTCACAATCTTAAAGCAGCTTACGACTTGTTGCCAGCCACCCCCCTCCCTCTGAATTTTAATAGGCGCAAACGTTCACTCCTACCCTTTATAGGTCAGATATCGAAGTCCTTGTTCGGAACAGCCACAGAAGCAGATGTCGAGATCTTAGAAAAACATGTTCGATCCATTAGTCAATCTCAATCCCAAATCCTGACTGGTTTTCAGAAACAGTCGGAACATCTTTCTTCATTTATGTCATTGTCTAAGGAGCGCATGGATAATTTCGAAATGGTACTTAAAGAACAGTATGCAGATTTGTTAGACTCAATTATGACAAATAGGAAATGGGCTCAACTAAATACTGAAAACCTAGCTTTCATGTTGTACGAAATGTTCTCTAAGTTGTATGATTACCTTATCTTGCAAAATCAGGTGCAAGATCTGTATAATGCAGTCGAACAATTAACCTTAGGATCCCTCCCTGCCTATCTAGTCCCTGCTTCAATTCTAAGACGTACAATTAAGGAGATTGATTCTACTTTGGTGAAATCTTACACTAATGTCAGATTATTGTACCGTGACCCGAATCATTATTACAGCAGCCATAATTTCCTGTACTTCAGAAATGGCTCTGATTTGTATATCACTGTTAAGTTCCCTACAGGTGTCACCGACATCCCATTTCTGTCAACTTATTCTGTCACCACCTTCCCAGTTGTTTTTCACAATGACTCGTCATTGTTTACAATTTTAAACACTCCAGTTCATCATCTGCTTGTCTCAACAAACCATCGTTATTTTGTGGAACTAAATCAACAGGATCCTATTTTAGAAAAGTTTTCAGTGGACACTGTTAGCAATTTTTCACAGCCTACCTGTTTACTGGCATTGTTTATAGACGACCCAGTGTTGATTAAGGCACTTTGCAAATATCAGGTTGTACATTCAGACAGCTTGACTCAGGACATTTATGTTATCAATTACACTGGTCAACATAGAAATCGTTACTGACTGGAAAAGGCCCTAATGTGTAGCATCTTGGTGTGCTGAACACGAATATAACCATAAAAAGTTTTTATTGGCTCTCGTTTTGAAAATATTTCATATAGTTCATTTCTTATGTTTCACCATGTAAATTTATGCAGTAGAAATGCGACAATATCCTAAATAAGTCTAGAATGATGCTTAGGTGCAATCACGTCCTAAAAGTTGGAGGGGACCATAATGAATCCCGTCCTAAAAGTTGGGGGACCATAATAATAAAGTTAGGGGGCCACTCAAAAGTTGGGGGACGCGTCCCGTGGGTCCCATAGGGTGGTTGCGCCTATGGAATGATGTAATATTCTACCTCATTGCATAATCCTATCATGGACACATCATGCACAGTTGATTTTTTTTATTACGTCATTTTCTGATGCAATGTAAAAGGACAGCCAGTCTGATGAGGACAAGGGTGAGCCGACATGTTCTTCTCCTGAACCGTCAGCGTGCAGTGATCCCGATTTTCACTGTGGTGCATCATCAACCCCACACAGAATAACACAGGAAGAACTAAATGACCTTGTTCGTGATTTGGACTTATCCAAAAACAAGGCAGAGTTGCTAGGATCAAGACTCCAACAATGGAATCTTCTAGAAGAAGATGTCACAATCACTTCATATAGAAAGCGCCATCAGCAGTTGGAACCTTTCTTCATGAAGGAAGGTAATCTGGTATTCTGTTCCAATATTGACGACCTCATGAATGCCTTACAGATCACTCATGACCCACAAGAATGGAGACTCTTTGTAGACTCTTTGACACTGAGTCTTAAGGCTGTGCTTTTGCACAATGGAAACCGTCTTCCATCTATTCCATTAGCGCATGCTGTCCACATGAAAGAGACATACGATAACCTAAAACAGCTACTGCATTACATTGACTATAACAGGTACAAATGGCACCTGTGCGGTGATTTGAAGGAAGTTGCCATTTTAATGGGACCGCAGCAAGGATATACAAAATATATGTGTTTCTTGTGTGAGTGGGATAGTCGGGCAAGAGAGTTGCACTACGTGCGGAAGGAATGGACTCCCAGACAAAACATGGCAGTTGGACAGAAGAATATCCAGCACCCAGCTCTGGTCGAGGCTCACAAAATCCTACTACCACCCCTTCACATCAAACTAGGTTTGGTGAAGAACTTCGTGAAAGCCATGGACCGCACTTCGCCAGCTTTCCGATACCTGCATGAAAAATTCCCTCGACTCAGCGAAGCAAAGATTAAAGAGGGAGTTTTCGTGGGTCTTCAGATTAGAGAACTTTTCAAAGATGACCGCTTCAACAACTTGCTGGAGGGTGATGCGAAACAAGCATGGAATGCTTTTCGTCTAGTGTCTACAGACTTTCTGGGGAATGTTAGGGCAGAAAAATACAAGGAACTAGTAGAAGACATGCTCAAGCAGTACCAGAAATTTCGCTGCAATATGTCGCTGAAGATGCATTTCCTTCACGCCCATCTGGATTTCTTCCCTGACAACTGTGGTATGGTTAGTGACAAACATAGCGAACGCTTTCATCAAGATATCGCAACAATGGAGCAAAGGTATACCAGGGAAAATGGTCCACTACAATGTTGGCTGACTACTGCTGGACACTCCGCAGAGATGCTCCCGAATAGCTGTACAAGAGACAGGCAAAAAATCTAAGAACTAGTCTATGACCTGGTTTTTACAAATATTAACCGTAAGTGTATCACTATTGGAATGCATTGTGCGATATAAAATTACTTCATTTGAGATTACAAAAAAACTAGAGCCAATTAAGCAATTTCACTGTCATATTCGTGTTCAGCACATAAAAATTGATAAGAACTGACTAATTTCATTTCAGTAACATGACTTTTGTAAAAATTTGTTGTCCAGTGTTACCCTGAGATTGTCATAAAGACTATTCAACCAGTTAAGGTTGTTTGCAATCAACTTGTTAGACAGTTAGATCATTGTTCTTATTGTGTGTACACAGTACCATGTGCTTGTGGTGTCATCACGTCACTTACTTATTTACCACCACGATTTTCTCAGTGTGATGTTCTTAGACTAGGTCATCCCTTCACTGTACCACCCATGTACCCTGTTAACCTAGCTTTATTGCACCATTTCTTTGAGAACGATTCTCTGAATGCCTTTTCAGGAGATACTCTTCTTTCCCAGCCCTTGCCAGTCAGATTACCCCCCATGAAGTTTTACAACCATTCTTTTGAGGATAAGATTGCTGCTTCTCAAGCAATATCTTATCAATTGGATAAGGTTATCAATGCAACCAAGGCTGATGAGCAAATCTTTCGTTCTATCGTAGATCCCATTTTAAACGGTGATATCTCAGTCCCCTATGACTATTTTTTTATCCCCCCCCCCGGATATTTAGCCACCGCCACAGCTATTGTCGTTTCAGTGAATGTGATGTTTTCATTTTGGCTTGCATATCGTTTACGACTTACTGTTGCTGCATTGACTGTTCTTATGAGTCATGCACCATCAGTGCATTCTCATTCTCTTCCTCCTTACCTTATTGCTTCCATCCCCACCACATCCCCTGTTACTATCCCCCCACTTCAGTCTGTTCTACCTGAAGATTTTTACAGTTATGTGTTTATCATCCTTGCTGTCATTTATGTTATCAGCAGAGTTTGTCGTTGTCGTTCGTTGTCTTTTGGAACTAGTCCATCCTTTGACATTTATTTAGAGGTCAAGGCTAATCGCAAGTGTATGTTTTTGAAGTTACAAACTGTTATGGGTTGTCCAGCAGAATACTTAGTGACTGGTTCAGTCTTATGTTCAGATTTGCGTGTTTCGGGTTATTTGCGTCCTAAGTTGTGTGTTCAATGGGCAGACTTTGAGATGACTCACAAACCTACAGAGCGCTCTCTTGTGCTCTCAGAACATTACAGACTGTCTATTTTTCAACGTTTTAAATTGTCTGCTATGATGACTAACGACTTTGTGTGTTTGTTGTTCTTCAAACATGACGAGCACGCATTCTACGTTTCGCTCTGAACAAGTCGATGGTCGAGACGCGACAGCGAGTCAACTTCTGGAACTCCGTTGTCAGCTGTGACGATATTTATATGCAGCAACGCGTTTCTTCATCGCGATTTCTAAATCCACGATTTGGACTTCCACATTCTACTTGTCCTTGACAATTCAAAAACATATACCATTTCAGAGCGTTACAACAGTGCAACTCGTCGTGTTTATAATTGAAGCACACTAATTTTGCGTTTACGATGCCATTTTTGCATTTTGTTTTAGTACGTTTAGATATTTTCTCGTTTATATCGTTTCTTCGTGCACATTTTGCATTGACATTATCTTAGTTATCCATATATGCGATTTAACATTTTACTATATCCGCTTCTATATTAGTGTATTTTAGTTTCGTTAGAATTGTGACTCTATTAATCACTTTATTTTTTTTGAACTTTATTTTTTTAAACAAAACATTTAGCTAGTGACATTTGGATACGTTTTTACGATTATTTTTTTATGTCCTCTATTCAAATTATTACGGATCGAGGACGATCCCTACGCTTTTTGGGGCGGGACCATATAATAATAATATAAAATAATGCTGTTTATATATATATACACTGTGAGCCATAAAAAACCGTGCCACTTTATGTTTAGCTATATCTCTGTCATTTCTTTATCGATTTTTACACTTTTTGCATTATTTTAAACAGGAATCAATACTCTAAAGAGCAGAAATAAACATTATCGATTTCATCCTACATGTATGTTAAACTTGTCTTGCGAAACTGAAGACACTAAAAAAACAAGTGAGAATCGATCAATGCTGCATTTTTACTACTTAAATGCAAACAATTTTTCAGTGCCTTTATTTGTTTAAAGTTTGTGTTCAAAATGACTTCCTTTTTCCCGTACACATTTTGCCAAGCGACGTCGCCACTGATCAATTGCAGTGTCAATAAGATGTTGTTCCAGATCGTTCCAGACGGATACGAGACACTGCCGATTCGAAGTTCATCAGTGTTCTGAATGCGCTTTTGGTACACGCGCTGTTTCATAATGGACCAGATGGATTAATCGACTGGATTTAGGCCAGGCGAATTGGGTGGCCATATCTCTGGCCCTATGAAGTATGGTGCATTGAGAGACAGATACTCAATTGTTTCACGAGCCCGATGCGCCGGAGCTGAATCTTGTTGGAAAATGATTTTGGCCGACCACTTCCCGCAGCGCGTTCAACTGAACCGGTAGTTCTCAACTTTCGCAGAAAGTCATCTAATGTTTTTCTTTTCCAATTCTTGTTCGGAACTCCTTAATTAATCGTCTAGAACAATAATTTTTGCATTCCCGCAGATTTTTGATTAAAATTTTATCCTCAAAGCTCAACATTTTAAAATTTTAACTCAAATTTTCAACCATCAACTTTATTTACATTATGCTGCGAAACGGATATGACGTCATCGCGCAAGTAAATAAGTAAATCGTAGAGATTTAATTTTTCTTTCAAACGACACAAAAAGATATAAAATGGTTAAAATATCGACCGAGATATAGCTAAAAATAAATTGGCACGGTTTTTTATGGCTCACAGTGTAATATAGTATGTATGTATCATGAACTCGTTAATCACAACGCCAGTTTAGTGTCAAATTTAGCAGCGAACATTCTAATTGGCCGAAGCTTATCTTCGGACAAGCTGATTAGTCGTAGGCGGGACTTTAGGGTTATTGCCTTTGCAGATTATCTTATAAAACTGAAATGTCGAATGTATTTCGGTGTGCGGAGATTGTTTAAGCTAGGAGCAAGAGTTGTTAATGTTAGATGGTAAATTGTAACTTCTGTTCATTTGGAATAAGTTCTATTATTATTATCTTTGATCATTCATGTGAGATCTAGCTTATTGTAATAATAAACCATTGAAAATGTATTCGTCAGTATTGGAGAGTTAGATTCTTAAGTTCCCCCTTCCAGAGCAGGTTAATCAATTAATTAAGGTGATTCTTTAAGGATCATATATACCCGTCCAGCCCCCTCTGATCTAATATGGTAACTCGATCCGGACCACCTTCGAACTACTCTTACGGACACCCCTTTGACTGACGCAGCGCTCGTGAATAAGCTGGTGCCCCGCGCTTGACTTTCGAGTAGCGCTTTAGAAGTTTTGAGATTACGATTACGATTAAGAAGGGCCTGAAGACCGCTCGCAGAATTTTCGTGCAAAGCGAAATTATAAATGAAGCTTTTTATAATGCAAGCAGTGAAATCAAATTGTAAGTGAAGAATATAACAGAATATTAATGTTGAGCTTCGTTATTGTTAACGCTTAAATATCGCATAAAACTCACAAAGTCTTAAAATTGAAATTTTTTGAACTTTTAGTGGCAAGTTGTGCATGTGGTCGTTAGACACGGTTGTACGGAAAGCCATCTTAGGCCGGTCAGAAACGACCTCCCCTCGGGGATCAGTTCTTTGACACCCGTGGCCTACTTGTACATGGAGATACTTCACAGACACGTGCAACGACCATTATGGACATATTTAGTTTTTGCAGAACGCGTCCAGCCACTGGACAGGAGCCTCATCATGCACACATAGCAGGCGGTTAAACCACCCGTGAAGCGAGCTATGTTACAGTCATTTACGATATGTGACATTGTCTGGATTTCACCACAGTATATAAACAGTGGATCCGAAACCAGCCTCCATCGATCCATGTTAGCAGCGCAGCGTCTTTGCCCAATTTTAAAAGCGATTTAGCGTTGACCAATGTCCACGTGGCAGATCATGGCCAGAGGCCAGACAGACATAGGTCTAAGCATCTAACAATAAGTGGAGCCAGTCGAATTTAAGTATACGTTAATTGTTTCATTACGATAGTACAGCACTGAGTTTATAATTGCCATAGCGTCTTAGCACTAACGGTGTAGCGGCTATAATATTGGTAAAGCAGTTGAGCTGTCAGCCATTTCAAGAGTCGCAGCTTCGATTCCTGCAGCTTCGCTTCCTGTGGTGGAGGCATCCAGGGATCAAAGTGCGACCCGACGGTCTCCACATATGCACTTATTTTCAAATCACAATGCCGTCCTGCCACTTATTCGGACTGCATTTAGCTTGGAGAAGTGACGGGCCTCCAGACACATCTTTTTCTCGACAATTTAAGCACTGCAGGGTGGATACATGGCCGTGGAAGTCAATTAATTAAGCGTCGTCGCTTCCCTATATATAAACCAGGGGCAGCAGGTGAATTTTCCTTCTAATAATTACGGCTGCTCTTTCTGGACTACCTCTGCCAGATGGGCTAATCAGAGGTAATTTTTATGCTTTGGCTTTTGACCGGATGGCTTTTGACAATTCGAGATCGACTTTCCTTTTGGTTGGACGGCTTAGTTTATTTAGCGCTCGATATAACGGAGTGGTTGGCGTGTTAGAGTCGGACACACACACACACACACACACACACACATATACATATACATATATATATACAGGGTGGCCCAGCATAAATGTCCCGACTTTGCACGCGTATAACTTCGCCAATTTTTAACATTTATTTATACTTAATGCATCAAATTAAAGGTAGTTCACTCTAGTATTAACTTTAAAAAAGTCGAACTGATACTAGTTTAGGTTTTAAATATATGCCCGGAACAGCGCTAGCTACCATATTTTGCTGTCATTTGTCACGCCACCTGGCGCCGTTGACAGACGATGATCGCGTTTCGATCTTAATTTTACGAACTGATAAGAGATTTAATTCGTTTGAAATGACTAACGAATATTCTAACAGAGGATGGAATAAACAATACCTTGTATTATCTGCTACGG
Organism: Lumbricus terrestris; assembly: GCA_949752735.1. Lineage (NCBI taxonomy): Eukaryota > Metazoa > Annelida > Clitellata > Crassiclitellata > Lumbricidae > Lumbricus > Lumbricus terrestris. Next base: position 18,530,671 of record OX457043.1, on the reverse strand, counting down.
AAAATTAATAAAACAGGACTTTCTACTTGCAAACCATGGGAATCGGAGCGCACGGCGCTCACATCCGCTAACATTGCTCGTGTGTCCGCGTACATTTGCAGTCAAGACAATGACCAGGGCAGGCCCTGCATGCAAATTCAGCGCAAAACAGGCCGTCTTAGAAGCACTGAATAGCGTATTGGAAAAGATTATAGACCTAAAGTTAAAGTAATTTGTCGACGAGAAGTCCCACGAACTCTCCAGCTCTTACGCAAAGAAACGACTGCATGGCAGCGTGCAAGCGTCTGAAGCAGCGCATGGCAGTGCACGGCTGTTGGCAAAATTGAAAGGACGTGGTTTTGCGATTAGAATATATTCATGGTAGGGACACTACAAACACCCAAAATGATTGTGTCTACGCGCGTTTTAGCAAAAAACGATAGAATTTCTCGGGGAAACGGCGTCATAATGCGTCAGTAATGACAAAAAATGGTAGCTAGCGCTGTTCCAAGAATATAATTAAGACCTAAACTAGTGTCAGTTCGACTTTTTTAGAGTTAATGCATTAAGTATAAATAAATGTTAAAAATTGGCGAAGTTATACGCGTGCAAAGTCGGGACATTTATGCTGGCCCACCCTGTATATAGGGTTCAAATCGTCGCCAGGACAGAAAGTTGGCTTTAGATTATTCTCTGTTCTACTTGCATCCCCTATTATATATAGTCGACTCAACCATAGTGAGTCGCTGTCGATGGGAGGATAAGACGGCATAGGAGAGGAATGATAATTACTCCAGCATGAATTGTTTTACTGTGAAATTTGACTTTGTACGTCGGGAATTGTAATTATTTCTTAGAGTGGGTATACCACGGTCGATTTGGTCGACCAGTTGACCAACTAGTTGTCCAACCAGTCAACTAGTGGACCGACCAGTCAACTAGTTGACCAACCAGTCAACAAGTTGCCCAACCAGTCAAATAGTGGACCGACCAGTTGACCCGTTGATCAATCAGTCGACCAGTGTACAGTCGGTACACTGGTCGACTGACTGGTCAACTGACCCGTGCAGTGTACAAATCCCCGATCCATCGAAGTTCGTTATATTTCGATAATCAAGATATAACGAAGCCCGATTAATCGGGTCCCTGGCAGGTATTGTAAAGCCCCCTGCCAGGAATTTACAGGGCGATCATTTAAGACGCTATACGGGCAAAGGCGTTTTCTTTTATCAACTTCTGGTGAGTGGACAGAACGTTTTCCCTTCCAATTGGTCAACGCGGTAACCTAGGCAACTGACATTATGATGTCACAGTCTGTTTTACGCGATAATAAGTTATTTATTAGTGTAGCAAGCATCAAGATAACCTACGCATTGCAATACGTCATTTTTATATTGTGCTATACGTGTTTACTCATACATGTATGTTGTTGTTATTATATATACTAGAGTAACTAGACCTCCGTGTAGGCAATGTACGGTCTGCGGGTACACCCGGCGGGTATGCCCGCGCTGATGTTTGGAATAAATTCTGGATACACTATTCCAATACTGCGCAGAATAGCAGTCACTTCATGATGATCTCTTCTATAGGTTTTCGTATAATTGATGCCTTATGCGGAATCACTGGTGCATTTTTTACATGCCTGCGCGTCTATCACTGACCTGCTATAGTATACATAGGTTTTTAAATAGGACTGTTTTTATCTGCATGCAAACATGGTCGCATATGTTCATGTTGGCCATATATGTTGCTTCAAACGTAAAGCCATGAGAACCACAAGAGAAGAGGACTGAGGGTTTTCCTCTGCCCTACTGTGCATGTAGATTAGTCATTGCCATGGTCTGCAGTTCATTAATCTCTGCAGCAATTGATGGCTATTCCGTTTATCATCGCATTACAACGCTGAAGCAGTTCAATAGTTATTCTTAGAATAGCTATTGAGTGGTTTGTGAAGTTTAGATTGGATTAAGACGGATTGAATTGGATTAATTATTTTAGTCGATTTGGTCAAATGCCACTGCAGCCATTTCTATCACAGGCTGTTCACAGCTGCTTGGAAGAATGCAGATCTTTTAAAAGTGCTTTTAATGGTCGCTTTATATGTACGCTGAGTTTACTTCAGGGCTTTTTTAACGTGCAGTTGTACACAAAATGTGCAGTTCTAAATGGATTTGTGCAGTTGTAGAAGCACTTCTGTACAGTTAAAAACTAGCAAAAAAGGTCATTGTCCTCCGATTGAAGTAATTTACCATGGAGGATGGGACAGGAAAGAAGGGATTGTGCGGCTATAAAAATTCCTTAAAAACAGCCCTGGTTTACTTGGCATCTCCTCAGCACATACATTTGTTGAAAGCATACATGTACAAGAGGCTGCGTTCAGTGTGAGAATTGTGGAAAATTAACTGGGTGGGGATTTGACTATATGATCCATTTGGAATTGGGTTGTGAAAACAGACTTTACTATGGGGCTCTACGACAGACTGGGGGTTGAAACCCGCAACCCCGGCAATTCTCATCGTGGCTGCGTCAGGTGAATTCAAGAAAAGCAGCAGTCCTTGAAGGGCGCTATAACAAGTGCACATATATCTGAGTCGGCGGGAAATTGATATGGATATCTAATAATTGCCTCATGTATTATAGAAAATCTTTGCTTACTGTGAGACTCTTACCTCAAAAGCTACTTCCTCTCTCTTTAGCTCTCTATATATCTGTGTCGAGCGGACAACGGACAAAAGAGGACGAAAGAGGACGGAAGAGGACGAAAGAGGAATTCCGCACAGAGCGACCGATAAATCCTCTGCAGATGTAAATCGTCCAACAAGGTATGTATACGATGCTCATCGAATCTCTCTCGCGCGCCGAATGCAGTCTGCAGTGTCACGGACGGAGCGATGCTCGGCTTCGACTAATACAGCGCTGCAACGTAAATCTCTGCTCTGATGAAGCTCGGACATTTATGCCACTGACGCTGATGCTGCTGCTGCTGCTGCTGCTGCTGCTGATGCTGCTGACGATGACGACGAGATTGCCTGCAGCGTGGACTGTCATCACGATGCTCCCGTTACAACCGCCATCACAACCCTCTTATACTCCTCATCCTTCTCCTCTTCTTCTTCCTCCTCTTCTTCCTCCTGCTTCTCTTCCTCTTCTTCATCTCTCACACACTCAATCGCCATCAAATCCTCTTACTAATCCTCAACCTTCTCCTCTTCTTCCTCCTCTTATTCCTCTGGCTCCTCCTGCTCCTCCTCCTCTCTATCACACTCAATCGCCACCAAATCCCCTTACTAATCCTCCTTTTCTCCTCTTCTTAATCCTCCTCGTCTTCCTCTTCCTTGTGTATTCGTTCTTCATCGTCCTCAATTTTTTGCCATCAAATCCCCTTCCTACTTATCCTCCTATTCCCCCTCTTCGTCCTCTTCTTTCTCCCCTCCTCCTCTTCCTATTCCTATTCTTGTTTCCTTTCCTCCTCTACCTCTCCTCTTTCTCCTTCATCCATCGCCTCTTCCTCTTCTTTCTTCTCCGCCTCCTCCTCCTCATCTTCCAGAACTGCTTTCTCCTCCTCCTCCTCCTCCTCCTCCTCCTCCTCCTCCTCCTCCTACTACTACTACTACTACTACTCCTTTTTCTCTTCCTATTCCTATTCTTCTGTCCTTCTCCTCCTCATCTTCCTCCCTCTTCCTCCTCCATCCATCGCCTCCTTCTTATCTTTCTTCTCCGCCTCCTCCTCCTTCTCATCTTCCAGATCTTCCTCCTCTTCTTCTTCCTCCTCCTCTTCTTCCTCCTCCTCATTCAGCTCCGTCGACGTAAAATACGGCCGGCGATTTCCTCGCAGAGATGCGCTGGTGCAGAATAATAAGAGGGCGCATCCATGTAGAAAATAATGACCGAAATTGAAGGCAACGTCCTTGTAGTCGTCGTCATCATCCGCTGGTCGGCCGGAAGATGCGGCTGCTGCTGCTGCTGGTGCTGAATGCAACAGACGGTGCTTAGTGATGACGTTTGATGTATTGCTCCACATGTATAATCAGTTAAAATTGTCGTCGTTCTTGTCTCTAACTCTGTTTGTCGGTTAAACATTTACAGACTCTGGCTCCGATGTCCGCTCGACACAGATAGAGACAATACAATACAATACAATACAATGCAGTACAATACAATACAATAAAATACGATACATTACAATACAATGCTTCTTTGAGTGTTGAGAAGAATGAACAAAATTGACTGATGGACATTGGCATCAGTTATATAACCTTTGCAGTTGGTAGTCGCGCTTGTATCCACTACAGAAGGTATCGATCGCCAACGCTCCAAAAACCGAAATGTAATCACGTTAATATCCAGAATATCAGTAAATGAACCACCAAGCAACTTGCTGCTTCAGAAATTTAGATTACCAATGCAACAAAAGCTTTGCAGGACCTTTTAAAGCGTGCAGCTGTACACAAAATGTGCAGTTCTAACAGGATTTGTGCACTTGTAAAAGCACTTCCGTGCAATTGAAACTAGTTAAAAAAGGTCAGTGTCGTCCGATTGGAGGTAATTTACCATGAAGGATGGGAAGGAAAAGAAGGGGTTGTTCTAAAAATTCCTTTAAAACAGCCCTGAAGCTTTGTTTTTCAAAGTGCAGTAGTCAGTGTTAAATCTAGTCCCCTAAACTTTGGGGAGGGGAGAATTCAGGTTTCGGGGGGGGCAGAAATGGCCGTTCATGCGGACGCTAACCCCGACCCCGACCCGAGACGGCCGGTGGCGACGACACTCTCATCCCAGTCATTTTTTCTGGCTATACCGTTTTTAAGTCTTTGTCTTCAAAAAAAGACAAATTCAGGTAAATAAGATCAGTAAATTTTGAGCTTTGAAATCTGATTACATTTTTACAGATGTAAGAAGAGCTCTGGCATTTTTATGGAGGGGGATTTGCAAATCATTCCTGGGGCGAAACCTCCCCTCCCCCTCCCACCCTACCCCGGAGATGCCTAGATTGAACACGGCTAGCGGCGCGTCCGCGATGTGAGGTTGGCGTAGCAATGACATGTTATGTTCGCTTCTGGGATTTAATGAGCAGAGAGAAGCATTGCGAAACTACAGTCGCATTGTATTGTGTGTGTGTGTGTGTGTGTGTGTGTGTGTGTGTGTGTGTGTGTGTGTGCGTGTGCGTGTGCGTGTGCGTGTGCGTGTGCGTGTGCGTGTGCGTGTGCGTGTGTGTGTGTGTGTGTGTGTGTGTGTGTGTGTGTGTGTGTGTGTGTGTGTGTGTGTGTGTGTGTGTGTGTGTGTGTGTGTGTTAGGATTCTCATCTGTGTCTAGTTTATATACGTGTTGGCCGCATGAAATCTAAGATTGATCGATCTACGAGACTAATTGCTTTCCAGCCATTTTATCTTGCGACGATGGAACATTGATCAATCCAACTTGGACTCTGCATGTCATCGTTTCATAATGTATACGGCATGATGAAGCGACGACCGAGCAAGGCATTAGCTGTTGATGATTCATTCAGTGAGTAATCATGTGCTGGCTGTCAAGTTCAAAGGAGGGTCATGCATCCGAGCGGCTCATTGTCACGTTGGCTAAAAAATTTATTCGATGATCTAATATAGAAAAACTAATTTCTTCTCGTATCTGTTGAGGTGGATTCGTGTACAAATCGATTAAAAATTTATGTTAGGATCAGTATAATGGCTGCTACTAATTAGAAACTTCTGAAGCACCGATGCTTAATGGTAGTGAAAGTAGTAATAATAGTAGTTGTAATAATACTAGTAGTTGCTGTTGTTGTAATAGCGATGATGTAGTGGCAGCATCAGTGGCAGCAATAGCAATATATCAGCAGCAGTAGTAGTATATAGAAGCAGTAGTAGTGGCAGCAGTGGAAGCAGTAGCAGCAGTAGAAGCAGGAGTAGGCCCCTAGTGGCATGAGTAGAAGCAGTAGCAGCAGTGGAAGCAGCAGCAGCAGCAGCAGAAGCAGTGGCAATAGTGACATGAGTAGAAGCAGTAGCAGGCTTCTTGTTCTGTCCGATGATCAGAAAAAATGTTTCAGCATGCAGCTGTATAGAGGCAGTAGCAGAAGTAGTGACAGCAGCATTAGAAGCAATATCATCAGTAGTATAAGAATGATGTCGAGGATCGTTTGAAAGCATAAGAAGTCTTAGTATATGCTGCATGCATTATTGTCCAACTGCAGTTGTCAATGGTCTCTGTCGGTGAAGGCTTAAGAGGCACTCTGCAGACAATGAACGACAGCGTCACGAAGACAAGATGCATCATGATACCCGATGCACTAATACACTTATAGTAGTGGCTGCATGCATGTGGGCGACGAATTAACCACAGTAAATATGTGTGTCTAATTGCAAGACTGAACAAACAAAAGCACACATGCCTTACAGAACAAAAGCAGCAGCTGGGCCCGATGGACTATTATATATAGGCTATATATGTCACGCAGTGCCGGCGCTAGGGTATCTGAGCCTCCCCGAAAAAAACTTGAGGCCCCCTAAACCTTAAGCTGTCATCTTAAAATTCTCATAATTAAAGAGCTGATAGACATGGTTTAATACTTCAATAAATGTCCCCTCTCAATTGTTATAATTTGTGAAATTTCCACACTGTAGACCTACAGGTAGAATTTTGAGCTGTCATCGTGACAATAGTGCTCCATATTTTTCAATGCTGTTATTCATGGTTTAGGACTTCAGAGTGTCGACACCTCCTAATTGCTAAAAAAAATTGGAATTTGTTCACTGTAGCTGTTGCATTTGAAGCTGTCATCCGAACAAAATTGTTCATAATTTTAGTGCCCATAGACATGTTTTAAGACTTCAATAAATGTCCCCTCTCGTTTGTTTCATTTTTCGATTTCAACGCTTTAGTCTAAATTGTCGTATTTTAAACTGTCATCTTAACATAATCGATAATCATGGATAGACAGTGGATAACACTGAAGATTTTTACAATATTTATGAAATATTTCTAAAATATTGGGAGAATATAAAGAATCCGTCCCCACCACAAATTGTGGGGTCTATGCCTCTGTTCCTCCTAAGTCTCCGCCCTTGGTTGAAGGACAATAATATTGCTGTATTGGTTTGCGTAATATAAGTTGGTATGTTTTGTGTCAATATATAATTTGGAGCGTAGTTTCAGAAATGAACAGTCTTTAAATGTATAATTACCGCCTAAATTTAGAGGCCCCTTACAAACTTGAGACCATACACGTCCCAATGACATCTGGGGCTTTATTTGGGGGCCTCACCCAGGTTTTATTTTGAGGCCTCACTCTATTAATGTTTAGAATAAGTTACAGGCTAAACGCTGTGTTTGAGAAAGTAGACTCAACTGGTCTGATTAGTTTAAATGGCTAGCCTCTTCTTACGCCAAAAATCAGTATGATATCTGTAGTAGGTCTGCTATGGCATGCTGCAGTGTCATGGTATGTTGAGGCATGTAACAGACCGGACCGGGGGCCCCAAGTGAATACGCCAGTGTAAGAAATATACAGTCACAAATAGGTATATTGAACAGCTAAATTTGGAGGCCCCTTTCAAACTTGAGGCCCCCAACCGGGGGCGCGGGGGATGCTAACGCCGGCACTGTATATGTGAGATGTCTATTGCAGGTGTATTAAGAAGACCGGCACAGTCTCACACAGAAAAAAGATAAAATATTGTTTCTGCGGACAAATGCAATTAGTCCACATATGATATATTTGGAATAATTTTATTTAGAGCTGCTGTTCGATTTAAAAAAATTAATCGAAATTAATCGCACGATAAAAATTTTTAATTGCAATTAACTGCAAATTAATGGCAAAACAGTTCCTTCAAGTAAATTAATCTTAATATTTTTTCTATTGACCCCTGAACCATAAATGACTGAACACATACTTTCTATTACACAATAGTTACAACAACCATTGTCGTTTATGCACAAATTGCACATTGTATTTCTCCAGTTTGTATTTTCATAAGTTTTGCCTAGCAGAAAGAATTGAAACACTGTTCAAATCAGTTAGCTGCTAAAAGTCGGTTAATTGTTAGTCTTATAGACCTACTGTATTTTCGCCAATGTAATGGACACGAATCTTTTGAATGTAGTCTGATGGAGTGTTGAAACAACTTTAGTGGAATACTTATATTTTCCTTAGACTATTTGCAAAGAAAATTATCGCTGGTTTTAAGGATAAAAATTTTAATCGCAAATTGTTTTGACGCGTTAATCGCGATTAATCAACAGCCCTAATTATATTTGTCTGCAAAAACAATAAATCTGGCAATATATGTACGTACTATGTAATATAATATGTCGATTATGTCATACATACGTTATATAATAGCCGGGGACACAGACAGACGACAGAGAGAGAGAGAGAGACAGACAGACAGACAGACAGACAGAGACAGAGACAGAGACAGAGAGAAAGAAAGAGAGGGAGAGGGAGAGGGAGAGAGAGAGAAAGAGAAAGAGAGACAGACAGAGACAGAGACAGACAGCGACAGAGACAGAGAGACAAACAGATGGATAGACAGGCAGATATATACAAATATTGAGAGAGGAGAGAAGGTGAGAGATAAAGAGTTCTGAATATATAGATGTATATAAATATCATGCATATATAGGCTACATGTATTATATATTATATATTATATATTATATATTATATATTATATATATATATACAGGCCTAAGCTGCTCTAATGCATGTGTATTCATTCCTGCGACGACAAATTGACGTCGTCTTCGTGACTGGAATTAATTCGGTAGACTAGAATTAAAGTTCTGCGACTGGTGACTTTTTATCGAACGGAATTAGGACGAACGACGGTCGACGGGAACGAGGAAAGGGAGGAGAAGGGAGAAGCGAGAGAAAATTGGGAATCAATCGAAAGAAGGAAGAGTGGATATCACCAATGAATCTGGAAGTTCGAAAAGAAGTCTAGAAGGAGAGGCCACAGAGCAGGAAATTTTGGAGGTTTTATTTGTTACTTTTCTCCCAATGGACATGGTCGCAAAATACACAGAATTAGTCTCGGAGTGTCGGCCTATGTCGATCTGTCTGTCTTCTGTCTGTCTGTCTGTCCATGGGCGCCCGCAGAAATTTATTCTATGGGGGCAAAATTTTTAAGATGGTCACGGTTAGATTTCCTAGTCGCAAGAGCTTAAAAATGCAGAGCTGGAAAGTGAGAACACGGGTGTTTTTCAAAGAAGTTTCTCAATGCATATTTTTCAGTTTCATTTTGTGTATAATTTTTAATATCAATAGTTATCTTAGTGCAAAGAAATTTAAAAAAATCAAAATTAGATGTTAAAAAGTAGGTTTCTGAAAGGGGCACTATTGAATAAATAATGAATAAATGACCGAAAAAGGGTATCAGTTTTCAAGGAGCAAGTTCTCCCTCAAGTTAACCTACTTATATTTTAATCATAATTTCTAAACGTTAATTGCGGGGCACCAGCTTATTCGCAAGCGCTGCTTCGAGTAAGCAGGCTGTTCAAATGGTATACAGTCAGGAAAGAGGTCCGAGTCATGAAGCCAACGAGACAGATGTTGATGCGGGTGTCGTTTAGGAAGGTGGAGGATACAGAGGATCAGATGAGTGGAGGATCAATTCCTTTGAACAGACAATACGTCGGTTTTTGGTGGAAATCTCGAGGCATGATAACCAGTGTCAAATAATCGAAGTTTATTTACAGCTTGACCTACCTATAGATTCTGTACTGGCAGCATGCAAAATGGACAAAATGCAGCCTGGCTTATATCAGACTTGATTTTATATATAACATTGCATGGCGAATAAGTAGGCTTAGATCTCTTAATCACTTAATTTAACGCTTCTGTTGATAAATTTCAAATGTTTACATTTGATAATTTATTGATATTTTTTTAGTTGTGAAAGGCTGCATTACAACGAGATTTCATGTCAAGTAGGCTCTTAAGCGATAGGCCTCCTATTTGCAAGGGCGCCCGAGGAAGGTTAAAAGCCAATAGTCATTGCTACCGTTTTCAGCATGAGCTTGAAAATGCAAGGCAGAAAACTAGGAGCTTCTTTATTTCTAGAGATTTCTACACGCAAACTTCTGACTTTAACTGAAATGTATCATTAATTCGAATTTGTAGTGTTTTAATGAGAAGAAATTTCTTGGACCCCAAAAGTAGTTGGTAGAAAAAAATCGGTGTCCATTTTCCAGGGGGGCAAGTGCCCCCCTTGTTCCTATGTACGGGCGCCCATGTGTCTGTCTGTCTGTAACTCGACTTCTATGAAGTGATAGTCTATATCAACGTTGGCGCAGTTGTCCTACGTCAGCGAACAGCCACATTGTAAAAGGACGAAAGTCAAATTAGTAGGCTACTGTATACTTATTTTGATTCTAGGACACCCACGTGACCTAACCACGTGACCTCAATAGGTCCCGATTCCCAAAATACTCTGAGATCGCTGAGATTACAGTGGCGCATTCCAACCACTTTGCATGCAGCACTATATAATAATAATTACAGCGATGTGTAAATTTCTTGGAATGTCGCCAAACACATTCATCCATCTCTGGAGATTTATTTCTCCACGCAGACAAGCTGCTCAGAAATCTCTTTGGCTTCGGCAGCTCATTTGGAAGTAGATAAATTGCTTTAATCGACAGGTTCGAAGGTGAACGTACATGTATTTATCTTGCTCTAAGAAAATCTGATCCACCATCACTCAGCATGAAATCTCTAAGCAATGCCGATGCTTGTTGGTCGCTCGCGGTATACGTGGAATATGCGCAAGGCGTGCTCGGAGCAAATATACAGGGTTGGCCATAGAAAAGTAATCCCCTCCTGATTTTGGTCAATATCTTGGTCAAAAATAAGAATTTTTCAAATCTGGTTTTACGTGCTTAAAGGCAATTCATATCTACGTGCAATAGTCAAATTTCATTGATATATTGCAAGCAGAATAAAAGTCAAATCGCTTTTAATGAGCCAACCATCCCACTGTTTTGTAACGATCCAAAAACGTAACGTAACAAAAAGTAACAAAAACCATGTTATTAAGCTAAATCCCACATAATTATTATCAAGTGAACTTTATATTGCCATTGCTACTTTTGAGAAAAGAAACGTGTACCAGCTTAGCTGCAAGTCACTGTGACATCTTTTGGTAGGATGTCTATACGAAGTTGCAAATAAAGAATATTTCAGATTCAAATTCTGCTATTAAACAGCAAAATTGAAATTTATGAGACATTAAAGTGACCAAGGCTTCAATGACAGACAAAATGTGTAGGCCCTATCCAGAATTTTCCAGATGCTTCATGGCCAGGGTCTTGAAGCCAAGCTATAACACCCACTTACTCTGATGCATGGACATTGGACAGTGAGAGCGGAGGGAAATTACGAGTTAAATAAAAGTTAAGAAATATGCCGCTGATGAAAGGAGAACGGTTCAACGTCAATATTATTGTTCTGGTTTCATTGAGAGGAACCAATAACCCATGCATAATCTTCGGATATTTACCCGATAGATTATCAAATGTGGAGAGCTATGCCGGAGAAATCCCACAATCTGCAGCCAAAACCAGGAGTGATATCAGAATTGATGGCCGCATTGGAATTGATATGAGAAGACTTACTTTCGGAAAACACCAACAAGGATTACAAGGCCATCAAGAACTTTGCAAAGAATATGAGAATAAGTGTAAGCACTGGTTGTGGACACATTGAACACAAGTTGTGAAGCACTATCAAGTTCATTTGATAACAAGTATTTGAGATCTGACTTAATAAAATCGGTTTTTTAAACTTTTTGTTGCGTTACGTTTTTGGATCGTTAAATAACGGTGGGGTGCGCTCGTTCAAAGTTATATAACTTTGTTCTGTTTGGCTATAGGGGAAGCCGGGGTAATTTCGGCCATTTTTCGTATTTTTATAATAAATTGAAACGGGTTGACTGCTAAAATTAAATAAAGTCACAACTGAATAAAGCAAGATAGGGACAATATACTGCAAGGTTACTTTTGGGGAGAGAGGAAAACATTTGTGAGAAAAAAATTGTTTTTTAAAGTGAATTTTTGGCCGGTTTTACCCCAGTATACGGGGTGAATTCGGCCAACACGATTAATTTGATTCTCACAACAAACCAAATGAGGTATATGTGGGGGTTCACACCGAAATCAGCATTAAGTCGGAAATTACACATCAGAGATACTTAGGAAATACCTGGTTGTATGTTTGTGATTTTTAAATTTTTTAAAAGAATTTAATAAAAATAATAATTTTTAAAAAATTTATTTTTTAAATTTAAAAAAACCCCACAACATTTAGTATGAAATGATGCGTTATAGTTATATTTTAAATTAAAACTGGGTATATTGGTACAAAATATAAAGTTATTGTATTAAAATTGGCACTATATACCATTCCTAACATCTTTGGGGTAAATTCGTCCACATGGCCGAATTTACCCCGACCCACCCACCCTCCAAAACAATTTAAACGAGCATGGACCGCATTTTTTTATCATGAATTTGGATAATCAAATTGGCAAAAAATATCGTGATTTGCAGAATAAAAAGCAAATAATTAACATTTGAACAAGATTACCTTGAATTCCTAGCTTTTACTGCCACAGTATGGATAAGTGGGTTAGGCTCGAACTGGTTTTTTTGGCTTTTAGCAAATTATACTCACATAAAAGCAAAACTATCTCAATAAGCATACTTAGTATGATATTATACGCTAGATGGCAGTATTAAAATCTTCCTATTCCCACTGGTTTCCTGGAAATCACCCTGGCCGAATTTACCCCATGGCCGAAATTACCCCGTCTTCCCCTATAGGTTCAATTTGGCTGTTGTAGGCCTACGTACATGTAGATCTGAATTAAATTGAAGCTCGTAAAAGCTGATTTGAAAAATTCTTATTTTTGGTCAAGATATTGGCCAAAAAACCCGCAAGGATTACTTTTTATGGCCCACCCTATAGAACGTTCTATGTATATTCTGAATCTACTCTAAGTGCTTCGCATGCACCCGAAGTTTCAAGTTACTAGCGGCCATGCATGATGTGGATATACCCAGTTGGTTTAGGTTATACCGAATAGATTCTGGCTGGTGAGTCATAACAAAAAATTATATTCAAGATGTGCTAGGAGCATATTATCTAACAATCTCCAAGCGTCTACTTCCACCAGCGTCTGAACAACGCATACAGGAACACAAGCACGCTCTGTGCTTATTCGGCTCTTAACACAGGCCGTGTATGATTTAGCTTTAGGTAACTTTCCAATGAAACTCATTGCTGTTATTAGATGCCGTTATTCCCGCCATTATTTACCAATGGATTACATGCAATGGATGATCTGGACCTGGATCTGATACTGCAGACAGATAATCTGTCTCCTTCCAAACGGATTGATAATTATTCTCCTCGTAGGGTGTGTCGAGATATTTATGGCAGTGGGATCATCCAATATCTGTCGTTTTCATGATCCACCCATAGATTGTGCTGTGTGCCTTTCTCGCGTAAACGAATCAGACCTTCGTTATAATTAATCTGCTCATAGTCTTATTTGGACAGTGCTGCATGCATCATGTATCATGTATCATGCCGCCATTCATCCATCTCGTCAACCCAGCTTAACATAATACTATAGCCGTCGCAACCGTAGATGTCATGACGATGATGATGATGACGACGACGACGATGATGATTGTGATGACGACGACGACGATGATGATGATGATGGTGATAATGATGATAATGATGACGATGATGGCGGCGGTGGTGGTGGTTATGGCGGTGTTGTGGTGGCTTTTGTCGTTGTGGTGGTGGTCGTTGTGGTAGTTCTGGTGGTCGTGGTGGTGGTGCTGGTTGTGGTGGTGATGGTGGGTGTGGTGGGTGCAGTGGTGGTGGTCGTCATGGTGATGGCGACGAGGACGACGACGATGATGGTGATGATCATCATCATGAAGATGACGACGATAGTAATAATAATAGAATGATAAAATAATAAAAATCATCATCATCATCGTCGTCATCGTCGTCGTCGTTACAGTCGTTACTATATTATGAGCATTATGAAGGCAGACCATCATACAAGACTGTACATGTACATGTATGTACACGCACATCATGCACATGTACATGCACATGTACATGCACATGTACAAAACATTGTACATGCACATGTACGTGTATACGTTTTTCGGCTGGAGTTAACACTATATAAGGACGAGCTTCGTTAGTTTCCCAATCACTTTACTACACTGTATAGATCTATTATTAGACCTATCAGTCTGCTATTGTCGGTCTAATATATGGGATTTAAAGCACCCGGAACCATCTGGTCAGCCTCAGCAACTGAGAGAAACCGACGACTAGATGGACGGTCTGAAAACAGACGCACATTCCCATTTTAGTCACAATCTGGAGCATTCAGTCCGACTGGAAAAACGTCTCCATCATCAATCGATACAAGATTCCTTTGGCGTGGCAGCTGTACTTGGAAAAACTGGACCGACTGGGGTAATAAAAGTGGATGGGAAGATCGTCGTGGAAGAGGCGAGCAACGGGAAAACGAGGAAAATCTGATTTACTGTAAAAGAATTTGTCGACTGAAATTGAATCTGAATGATGATGAAGCTGATATATATATATATATATATATATATATATATATATATATATATATATATATATATATATATATATATATATATATATATATATATATATATATATATATATATATACATAGACATATATATGTCATCTCGACGACCACAGCACGACGTTATCTGCAGTTCGAGGAGTATAATTATATATATATATACACGCATTAAACATATAGATCTATATACACGGTGTTCCAAAAAAACCGAACCTCTACTATTGCTGCAATAATTTATGTAATAATTTGTACATTTTAATAAAACCTGGAAAAACTTCAGTTTACAGAACATGAATCAGAAAACTATTATTTGTTAGTTAAAACGTATGTTCAAAATTCCCTCCTTCAGCCTCAACACACGCACAAAGACTGGTCGCCACTGACTAATTCCTGAATCGATTACAGCTTGATCAAATTGGTCCCGTGCCTGCATAAAACGCTGACGCAGTTCTCCGACATCGTCAACCTTTGTCCTGTAAACCTTTTCTTGCATCACAGACCAGATTTTGTAGTCCACCGGTTACGTCTGGGTTATTTGGAGGCCAAAGTGCAGGGGGTATGATAGCTGGGGTCTCTTTTGTGAGAAGTTCAACAGTCTCGCGAGCTCGGTGAGCAGGAGCACCATCCTGTTGAAACGTGTAATATTCGTCAATTTCTAACTGGTATAGCGCATAATTATAAAAAGTTGAGTCTATTGCTGTGCATAACATAGTTTTATTCTCCATAATATTTTTACAATTTTAGTGTCAATTTTTCTATTTATTGTAGAGGTTCGGTTTTTTTCGGAACACCGTGTATATAATTTTATGTACATATGTAATATATTTATGTGCGTATATATAATTATGTATATGTATGTATATATGTACATGTATATGTATATTATATATGTATATGTATGCGTATATAAAGCATGATAGTATATGTATATGTGATGTATATGTAGAATATATGTATATGTATAATTGGATATGTACATGTATATGCATATGTGTATGTATATATAAATGGGCACCTCTTACTGTCGATGGAGTCTGCTGAAGTTAATTGGACGGATCGAAAGCAGTGGGGTGGGGTGTGGTGGGGTGTGGTGCGGTGTGGTGGGGGATCGACCATGGCGAATGGTTATACGACTGCAGCATGGTGTCAAGAAGAGCAACGAACGACTGACAAAGCAAACCGGTGATATGCATCGATAGCCGTAAATAAACCGACTCTCATTCTGTATTATTATGTCTCTCCCTGTCTGTCTATGTCTCTTCGTCTGTATGTCTATCTGTATGTCTATCTAGTATCTATCTGTATGTATATCTGTCTCTCGTCCCTCGCGAACCTCATAACATCCATTGCAAAGATCGAAGAGTTGAGCTCCATTTGTGGACGTGCGAGTGCATGTATGTGTGTGTGTGTGTGGTGTTTCTCTGTCTGTATCTTTGTCTGTGTCTGTCTCCATCTCTGTGTCTCTGTCTCTGTCTCTCTTGAGCCTCTGACAAAAGACTGACATCCGTCGCAAAGATCGAAGAGCTGATCTCTGTATATGTTGTGTGTGTGTGGTGTGTGTGTGCGTGTGTGTGTGTGTGTGTGTGTGCACGCGTGTCTGGAATGATGAAGGCGTCTCTGATGTGATGATGGATCGATTCGTCCGATGATATTTACTCTTCGTTTGTGTTCTGTCATGAGGAGAACATTCTTCGATCGGTTCACGAGTACACGTCTATATACCTTTACCACGTATACGTGTATAATAAAATGCCCCACGTATGCAGAAACGCCATGCATGTGTTCAAGTGCAAACATGTCTTAAATGTATGATGTATCTATTGTACATGTATACATTTAGTTGTAGGTCTATATGTACGCATATATTAATGTATATCTTATATTATAAGTCTGGAAGTTTGTCCTTCTGTTTGTATGTCTGGATGTATTTTGACTTCGTCCCAGACCCTGCTCGGAAATGACAGCGATTCGTTTAACCAAAATTTTTGCAATTGATTCTTACCCAAATTTGCAGTTCAACGCGACTATTTTCAGCTGTCAGTTCACTTTATAACCCGAGATGTGAACATTTTAACTTTCACGCGATAAGCGCCTATAGTAGGCCTATAATACAGATTCAAAAGCCATTCACGTTGTAACGTTAAATAAATAGCTCGCCTCTATTGCTTAGCAGAGTCGTGACGTCATAACTTGACGGTGTTCTCGCCGCTCTCAGAATAAGTATACCTAAGTCACTCAGAGGTTCGCTTAGCCTTATTGTAGAAACCACAGGGAAGGAAAGTTCGCAGTTGTGGATGTGTATTTATGTTTATACCAGGACGTCCACAGTTTCGCAGTTATTGACCAGACCTGTACACCTAACGGAGAGGTTGGTGACTTCTCCTTAACGCAGGGGGCCAGCATGCGGGCAAAATACCGAAATTTCGGGGCCGATGGAAGGCGGGGTGAAAATGGCGAAGTGGGAACGGGGTTAGGCGTGGCTGCATGGGGACAAAAACTTGTATTTCCCGGGCAACGCCGGGTAATTCAGTTAGTACATATATAGATGCACAGGGATTTACTAAATACATGTATACACTCACACGTGTGTATATATCATGTAAATATTGTATATATCGTGTGTGCTTAAATTCATTCATTCATTTCAGGAATTTATATAACGCCCCTTCAAGAAATCCACTCAGAGGCGTTGTCGCTAAAGACAAAAGGTCAGCTAGATGTCTAGATGTTTCTCTGTCAAATTCTAAATCTAACTTCCGGCTGTCTTCCTTTGTCTGTCTAGATGTTGTCTCCCTTTCCGTGTGTCCGTCCGTCCGTCCGTCTGTCTGTCCGTCCGTCCGTCCGTCCGTCTGTCTATATGTCTGTCTGCCTGTTGTTGTTGCTATTATGTTTCTGTGTCTGTTGAGGTTGACCCATAGGTCTTTGATTTATTCATGGAAATCGTTTGCTTCATCGGATTACAAGTGACAATTCTAGACTTGATCTCAGGGGGTCATCGCCGACGGTCTCCGTGGGCAACGCTTTCCCTCAACTTCGTTTTCTCTTTTTGACCCCTCAACATGCAGATAAGCTTCTCCAGTAGACTTCCTGTCAAGCAATCAGCCCATCAATCACTTTGCTTGTTCTTCTGTTTCGAATAAGAATAACATTGATTTAAATTCTTTCTAATGAAAAATTCGATTTTTATTTGCCTCTATTTTTCATATCAGTTTTATATAACATTTGGTCACATCAGAGGATATCAGTTTTATATAACATTTTGTCACATCAGAGGATATCAGTTTCATATAACATTTTGTCACATCAGAGGATATCAGTTTCATATAACATTTTGTCACATCAGAGGATATCAGTTTCATATAACATTTTGTCACATCAGAGGATATCAGTTTTATATAACATTTTGTCACATCAGATACCAGTTTTAAATATGACATTTTGTCACATCAGAGGACAAACACGTCGTGTCAAGTCCTGTTGACCGTCTGCAGCGGTGTTTACATGTTTCCAACACAATGCTTGTTCGGTAAATGGTCGCCCATCTCTATGAACGCGAATGCACAATTGCACACTGTTGTTATATGTAGGCTTTGTGTTCTGGATTTTTTTTATAGCGCATTCGTTAAAAATCAAGCTTAATGCGTCTGTCCCTTTTGACCCTAAATAGATCTATATTCTTGTCGCATAGTCTTTTATACTGTTTGGATCGTTCTCCTCGTCCATTACCTCTTCTTTGTCCTCTCCCATGCATTGTCTTACATGCATCCCCCATCCTATAATTCCTGTGTACTATTTAGAGTCCTCTTCCAGTTCTTTCCCAATTCTTCTTCCTCATTCTCTTTCAAATTTTATTTCCTCTCCATTATAACGTCTTCTTCTATACAATTTTCCCATTATTTTCTATGTCCTGTATTCACCATCCTTAGTATCCTATTCCTGTCTTCTTACTTATCCTCTCATATATCCTCTAACCCTCCCCTCCCCCGTTCTTATTACCATACTCTTCCTTCTACTCCTCTCGTCCTCTTTCATGCTCTCTTTCATATTAAATCCCCTACCATGTCCATTTCTCTGTTCAATTCGTTCTCCCACCCCCAACACTCCTTTACCACGCCTTACCTTCCCTTTTCGTACGCCGATCAATGCCGAGTCTCGCGTTTCATGTCGCGTTGATGTAAGGACCTATATAAAGATAATTATATAAATATATAATTATATATATATGTAGATAATTATATATATATATATAATTACATATATATAATTATATAGCGCCGTTGTATCTCATTGTTTCGCTTGCATTCGAAAGCAGAGAACATACATTACAAAGAGCATTTGCTTACAACTAAGTACTTACAGTCGCTGCTCGATGCAACAACGCCAACGTACACGTGTACTGTACACCGTACACCGTACAGTCCCATGAAAGGTTCTTGCTGCAACGTGTATACAATGCACATGTGCAAATGCACATGCTACTGAATATCTACCTGTCAATCTGCCACTCTACATGCACTGCAGTCAACCAGCAGTCAGTCAGTCAGCAGGGCCGGATTAAGAAATGTGGGGGCCCTGTTAGGGAAATTGTTAGCGGATCCTTCGGCCGAAAATTCTGATGACCTTTTTGTCTTTTCCCATTCATTGTTTGCAGTTGTCAATAATTATGCGACGACTTATAACATATAAATCTGATATCATTATAAGGTGACGCAAAGAAAATCGTTATATATATGTGTATATATATAAATGTATACATGTATATATATATACTGCAGTGTTTACCAATTATTTCATGATACTAAAAGGAGAACATAATATACACATGCAGGACAGATCGATAGTTAGAACGATTGATTGATTGATTTAATAATTAATTGATTGGTTGATTGGCTGACTGACTGATTGGTTGACTGACTGACTGACTGACTGACTGACTGACTGACTGACTGACTGACTGACTGACTGACTGACTGACTGACTGACTGACTGACTGACTGACTGACTGACTGACTGACTGATAGACACAGTCTTTTTGACCAGGCCTGTGTTGGGAGCGCCTCTGAGTATAGATCTTGAAGGGGCGCTATATAAATTTATGTGATTGATTGATTGATTGTTTGAAAGATATGTATGATCTTTGGCTCCATAAAAATATACTATGCAGTTATTTTCCTATGGCTATCAATGTGATGTCACTTGTGACTTGTGCTGTAGTATGATGGTCAACCCTGCAGGCGGCAGACTGATCTGACCAAACGAACGGTGACATTTATCGTCGTAGTTCCCTACGGGAGCTGCATAAAAGGTTTGGTATTTATCGTCGGTTGTTTACCCTATGGTATTAAGTGACCGGCTTTTGATCCATTACCAGCTATGGCGTAATCGGGAAGATTCAACAGAGAATGAATTCAGCCGTGACGCAGTCCCCGATGGACACTTAAATCTCCCCCCTCTCCGACCCACATCAGTCTTCGACCAGAGACACATTGTCGAAGGACTCTGCCTGAATAGTTTCCCATCTTTTCCACTCGTCGGTTAGCGCTGGAATTTGACCACGACGCATTTTCGTCGCAATAACCAATCAGGCAGATATGGTATTCATCGAACAATTATTACTCATATTCGAACGATTGTTACTTATAGACTACAGAATTCGCGTGACGGATCTCTAATCTCTCTGAGCCGCTGCAGGCGAAATATTTCTTTATAATCAACGTACATGTGCACATGTGTACTCTACAGTCCTATGAAAGATTCCTGCTGCAACATGTATGCAATGTACATGTGCCCGTGCACGTGCACACGCTACTGAATATCTACATTGCACCTGTCAATCTGCCACTCTATACATGCATTGCAGTCAACCAGCAGTCAGTCAGTCAGTTAGTCAGCAGGGCCGGATTAAGAAATGTGGGGTCCTGTTGGGGAAATTGTTTGCGGATCATCGGCCGAAATCAACGAATTAGAATTAGTTATTTATAATTGTTATCCGATTGTCGATATTATGTTCACTCTTAGCTTTTGTTTCTAGACTTTGTTGTAATGTTGTTACATTTTCGTTTATCAGGGCTTTTTTTGAAAAGAAATTTGTAGAGTTGCACAACCAGGACATTTTTTGAGTCCGGTTTTGTTTGGCGAAAATTTCTCCTCGTTTCAGAAAATTTACTTGAAAAATATCGCAAGTCGGAGAAAAAACTAATGACTTTTTTAGTCGTTTGTTCGGAGATTTATTCCAATTTGTTGCCATAAATATCACAAGTCGGCGAAGAAAAAGCTGATGACTTTTTTTAATCGTTTGTTCAAAGTTTTTTTCCAATTTGTTTCCAGAAATATCAATAATCTGCGACGAAAAACCTGATGACTTTTTTAGTCATCGACTTGACAAATTGATTTATTTCATCTTCCTGCTTATTTTTCACCGCACATCGCTGCACATGTCCTTCTTCTTCCGTGGTAAACCTGCCAGCAATTACCTTTTTCTAATGATTTTCACTGCACAAGTACACTGTGCCCATGACAATTTACGTGGTATACTAGTAGTATATTAGGTCCTACGGTCTTACATAATATACACTCGCGTAAAAAAATCGTAAGTAACTGGTGTGATCGTCGCTACTGAACGTATTGATTGGTGTATTGATTGAGATGCAATCAATAGTTCGGGAGATCGAGCTCGATTGGCATAATTGCCAGGCAGACATCGCAGAGCAATTTCTAAGGAGAGAGAGAGAGACAGACAGACAGACAGACAGACAGACAGACAGACAGACAGACAGACAGACAGACAGACAGACAGACAGACAGACAGAAAGAGAGTCAAATAAACGGAGATAGCGACAGACAGAAACAGTAACGAGAGGTGGCGGAGACGGAGAGAAAGACACATACAAAGACAGTGGCGGAGACAGACTGTACATACATGTACAAGGACAGATACGGGTACATTGAAGAAAGACTATAGCAGAGAGTTTGCCACACCACCGCCCGACTCGGTTCTCATTAGAAACAGACTAAGAGATTTACAATCTTTGGTTCAATGCCAGAGCGCTGAGAGGAGAAGCAGCACCGACCTGATACAGCCAGAACCTACCAGCTAAGCAGGTATGCTGTAGGCCCTTTGTGATATATGATATAGATATAGTAGACAGTAACTCCAGTTCATTCAAAGGTATCATTTCGACTAACTACATGCCCCTTTCGAACGAATTATTAACCGTCTAAATGCCTGCCTTCAAGAGCACTTTTTCGGTCTGACATAATGGATGATTTTTTTATAGCTATTCTCACCGAATCATTACTCAGAGACGCTTTCTGCAGCACGGTATCTCCGGAGGAAAAGAAATGCCTTCAAGAATGAGACACTGATGTGGAAAACTATTCATTAGGTTGCTCTTGGTGATGGTGGAAGGTCAATCGCAGCAATAACCCGATGTTGAAAAAGAGCAGTCATATATATATATATATATATATATATATATATATATATATATATATATATATATATATATAGTCCTGCATGGGAACAAAAAGACAATCAGCAGAACGCAGTGAGCGAGCAGAATATGCAGAAACGGCTTTTGCATGTAAAAATAGTCTACAGGAAGTTTGAGAGGCAACCATATACTATATAGGGCATTTTCAAGCTGTGCCTTGGAGACTAGGATTGGGTATTACATTTTTACGTCTTTAACTTGATCATAGAAATGATCATGTGATTGTAAATAAGTGTAAGCGCAGAAACATAACAGAAGTTTTCCGAAGAATCCTCTCTTCAACTGTTTATGAATCCTGAACGAATTCAATTCAACTGATTTCGAAGCCATTGAAATAATATTACGCTCTTGACAAAGAAGTGCATGTTTAATCTTCTCTTCCAGTCAAGTGGTTGAAGCCAATTGATGCGGGGCGGGTTAGAGGCAGATATACATGTATTGTTGGCAAGAGAGACATGCAGAGACAGACAGAAAAAGACAGAGATAGACAGAGACAGGCAGAGACACATAGAGACAGACAGAGATAGACAGAGACAGACAAAGACATGCAGAGACGGGCAGAGACGGACAGAGAAGGACAGAGACAGACAGAGACGGACAGGGACAGACAGAGACAGACAGAGACGGACAGGGACAGACAGAGACAGACAGAGACAGACAGAGACGGACAGAGAGACAGAGACAGGCAGAGACAGACAGAGACGGACATGGACAGACAGAGACAGACAGAGACAGACAGAGACGGACAGGGACAGGCAGAGACAGACAGAGACAGACAGAGACAGACAGAGACAGACCTGGAGAGATATGTCGAAGACTGAGCAAAAAAGATATCGCGTAAGTGACACGGTTTCAGAAAGACGCAGACAGAGAGAGAAAGGGACAAAGGCAAAAGGCGCATGCGCGTAGGATTGTCAGGCAGAGACAGAGAAAGAAAGACAGACAGACAGACAGACAGACAGACAGACAGACAGACAGACAGACAGACAGACAGACAGACAGACAGACAGACAGACAGAAATGCAGAGACCCGGCCAGTCAGAAAGACAGACGAGAGGACCGCAAACCTTTTAACAGCGGCATAAAAAACAACATAAATTTTTTTCCAATGTCTCTTACCGTCAAAAACGATTGCCTGTTTGTACATGCACGGAGAGCCTACACAACAATATTCGAAATATTGACTTGTACGAAAGAGTTGCTGCTGCTGCTGCTGCTGCTGATGATGATGATGCTGCTGCTGATAATGATGATCGCCATCATGGAGTGGCTATATCGCCAGATTCATGGCAACGCCATCGCACAACTCTAAATCAACCTATGGAAGAAAATTCGCTGCAGTTGCCTCAATCGCAGATCCGTTGCATGAAGCAGCGTTGTGTAACCGGCCGCATGTACCAGTACCAGTGTCTCATGAGGCTGCCCTGAAGCGATTTGTCAGATGCTTATAATACTATCATTGGAGTATTGGCTCAAGTGCATAAGAACAACAGCGCATGCTTGCACGGTGAATGCACTGCAGGATTGAAGAGCTATATGGTTATACGCTGTTTTGGTTTCTGGTTGGAATGTCGCTTAGGGACGGAAAGATTAAAAGCTCAACGAATCCTATTGCACACTGCAGTCTCTCAGTGTCACAACGACGACGACGATAACAGACGTGACTTACTTTGCACTTTACACTTTGCACTTTACACTTTGCACTTTGCACTTTGCACTTTGCAGCTGTTGCTGCTTTGTCGATATCGTTGCTCCGTTAATTGACTTCAACTTAAAGCGATTTTTTTCAGCTCACGAGAGATGCAAACACATGGGCGCCACACATATGGCAAGAGGGTGGGACCACAAGCCCCTGGGAAAACGGACACCTAGTTTTTTAAACTTCTGCTGCTTTTGTTTCTACCAAATTTTTCACACTAATGCACCAATGATACTAAAGATACACAAGGCGAGACTGATATAATTATTTACATTAAAGAACGTCTATGAAAAACACCCAGGTTCTTAATTTCCTGCTCTGCATTTTCCTAGCTTTTGCTAACATTGGACCATTCTATATATATTGTGTTTTGCCCCTCCTTCCAAAAAATCTGCGGGCGCCAGTGTGTATATATATATATAAGCTGGAAAAGAAATGTCTGTCAGCATTCTGCGGTTTATGAAGTGTGTGCCTTCTTTAACTATATATAAATCAAATCAAATCAGTTTATTCTGAGAAAAGAAGAGCAACAACAAACAAAGAATTAGCCAAGGCAGACAATAAAGGAAAAGTAGCACACATGAAAAAAATTAATGTTCATAGGACATCTTGATTATATGCACAGTGAATCATCAGAAAGGGTTATCCAGAAAGGGACAGGTCCCGCTAACCTATATATGTAGTCTAACAGAATGCACCAAATCAAGAAAGATTATTAGAATCCTAATTTGAAGAAAGAAATCGTCGCCTTTTAGAGCTTTCAGAACGACAATTATAAATCAGCGATTCATGATATCTCACCACGTCCACAAATGACGAATGCTGAGTCATCTTTATGCAGGAACTAAAAATTTACCTCTTCTTATTTTTATATAATATATGAATATGAATAGGGCCGTTCCAGACTGTGATTTTATATTAGGCGGCAATGAAGTCCCTGAGGGATCCTGTATAGCTCGGGGCAAAAAATATATATGAATAGTTTCATATATAATATATATAAAACTACAAAAATATTTGTATATACAATATATATAAAAATGTATAAATATTTTTATATATAATAAATTATATATAAAAATAAGAAGAGGTAAATTTTTATATATTAGTATATAGGCCTATAATCAGCATTGCTTCTTGTTTTTCTCCTTCGGATAGTGTATCGGTGGCATCATCAAATGTCGGTGCACAGCGTTTCATCATGCTGCTGCTGCTGCTGCTGTGCAGAACGCATTAGCAGCGAGTTGTTCTACCGAGACGATGATTTATTGTCATGATGATGATGTTGATGATGCATATGCCTTGAGCTGCATGACTTGATCGCGCAGTGGAAGACATATATAAATGGCCAAATCCCAGGGACATAATCTCTCATTTCTGGACATAATTCCTCATTCCGTTAAGGATGCAGAAAGCTATCTGTCACCTGAGGATGGACCGAAGCCATCATCCGGCTTCGGTATTTCTCCAAGCAACTAATCAAACTCAGTTCCTCAGCCATGCTCGGCCATAATATATAAATATATGCATATATATCATATATACATATCATATATATCATATATATATATCATATATGCATGTATACACATATATCATATATATATATATCATATATACGAGTATATATATTCTTAGCATGAACATTCCAAAAGCATCCTTACTAACATTTGGTATACGTAATACGGCTTCATACAGCTACAGTGCTACACGCATTTTGGGACGCGGTGGTGTAGTGGGTGTGTTCGTTGCCTTGCAGCCGGAGGGTTGCAGGTTCGAATCCACCTCAAGACGCCGCGTATGGACCTTGGGCAAGTCACACACCAACAACATACTATAGATCTATACGCACATTAAAAGCCACATACAGTTGGCACAGCTACTCATAGTTGTTGTGTATCTCGCGTACCGAAAATTGATCTGCATGTAGAGTTATCTTTGTAAGCCACCGTGAAGCGAAGCAAAATTGTTCCGCAACCACAAGGCATGGAGTAATCATCAATAACTGTAGCGTAAAACACGGTCATGGTCCAATAGGCCTACTTTATCCAGCTCTCGAGATCAATGGTCTACAAATGACGCTATACAATGGAATAACAAATCCATGTGTGTGCTGTCTACAACATCGCTCGCAATGGCAGTATATATATATTTATTGGATCGTCGTTGGACCGTCTTCTCAGATATTCCGTCTGCAGTAGCTCATCGTATTTCGAAGAATCTTCAGAATGTTATTTGCCAAATGAAAGCACTGCAGCTTCATATGCTGAGATGCTAAGATGATGGGCCATCGGTCGAATGAATAATATTGCTAATGACAGTCGCGTTTAGTGTAATAACAGTCGTGATCGTATAGTCGTATATATATATATATATACTCTCCAAATTTATACAGCACCACTCGAAAGCCAAACGCCGAACACCAGTTTATTCACAAGCGTTCTTGCAGCTTACGTTTCTCAACATCACAGAAAAGCACGACGCACGAGAATTTGAAACACCGGACAGTGCTTCTGCGCGTATTAATGTAGGCCTACGCAGACTGTTTATATAGCGCCCTTAGCACTTCACTGAAGGCGTCGGCGTCTCCACTGCGCCACTTGTTTGTGTACGATACAATTTAGCAGCCATAATTATTTTATTGTGTCGATGTACTTAAATATAAGTACACCATAGAAGAACCACGTTGCCATGCATTTGTGATGGTAAACACGGAGTGCAATTCAGTCACGCCGGTGACACGAAACGGAGTATCCCCCTGAAAGCTATCCGGGGGGGATCAATTAATCTATCCCCCCGGATGGAATTAACCGGTCTATACTATCCGGAGGGATAAACCATTCTATCTCCTTTTTTGAAAAATGCGCATAATAAAAAAAATTATGCTGTAATCAAAATTTAAAGTGACTCTAATTGTTTTAAGTGTCCTAAGCAATGCTCAGATAAAGGCAACTCGAATTTATTTAGTGACTCTGAGTGTTTTTAATGTTAAATGTTTTAAGTGCTCTAAAAACAGGGCAAAACAAATTATCTAGCAGGAATAAACATACCTGTTAGTGTCATTGTTGAAAACAAAGCAGATGAAAATCAATTTGCAAAGAAAAATACACACGGAAGCGGTTTTTTCGACTTTCTTTAATTTGGGGGATACAATTAATACGGGGGATACTCTATTTCGTGACACCGGCAACATTCTGCAGATGCCCTTAAAACGCATTATATTAGGAGCAAACCCGTGTATAGCCTACATAGGCCAATAGCTGCAGAGATGCACAAAATTACTTAATCATAAGATACATGGATATACTAGGCAACACGCATGTAGGCTACACGTAAATGTACATGAATGCGCGCTTTATACAGCGTTCCTTCATGAAAACTATATACGGTACTCATCGGCGAATAGCGATACGTGTGTAGTAAGACTTGATTGCTGCAGTGGCGTTAAGTGACTTCAGGGAAAAATTGAGAGAGGCACGTCGTATGGCAAACCAACGCACACATGTAGGTATAATTATTACATAGATTGCGGCCTCTTCCAAAAAATATCAGTTGACCTCTAAAATAAGAACTAATTATTGCCTGAGTGCAAAGTCATCTTGTCCTCATTCTTATTCTGTTCCATATTATATTCTCCTATCCTCACTGCCCCTTTCTCTCCTTTTCTTTGTCCTCACATGATTCGGTGCCTGTCCTCCTTCTGTCCTCATTCCTATCCTCTTTCCAGCTTTTCTTCACTGCTCAATTACGCCAATCAATGAAATCAAAATCATTGACTGCAGAGACAAAGATAAAAATGGTAAACACAGGTAGCGAGGATCACTGATTGCTTTAGCTAGATCAACACAAACGACACAGTTATGACCGGCTGTCTTACACAAAGGCCAACAACTTGGTCTGCGTATATTGACATTTTGATGGCCGGCCCTGTAAATTATTAAGCCATTCTCGTGTCAATCATTGATGACAGACACCTTCGTCACTCATGACGGCCCAGAACTACACTCATGACATTCGAAACTACATTCATGACATCCAGAACTACTCTTATAACATCCGGAACTACTTTCAAAACATCCGGAACTACTCTCATAACATCCGGAACTACATTCATGACATCCAGAACTACTCTCATAACATCCGAAACTACTTTCATGACACCCGGAACTACCTTTGTGGCATCTGGAACCTTCATGACATCCGGAACGACTTTCATGACATCCGGAACTACCTTTATGGCATCTGGAACCTTCATGACATCCGGAACGACTTTCATGACATGCGGAACTACCTTTATGGCATCTGGAACCTTCATGACATCCGGAACGACTTTCATGACATGCGGAACTACCTTTATGGCATCTGGAACCTTCATGACATCCGGAACGACTTTCATGACATGCGGAACTACTTTCATGACAACCAGAACTACTTTTCTGACGTCCGGAATTAATTTCATGACATCCAGAACTACTCGTGACACCAGGAACTAGTTTCATGACATCCGGAACTACTTTCAATTCAGACTGACCGGGCCACAGTCGCAGCAACGACAGAGAGACACGTCCGACTGAATACAGAGACGGCGTCTGAATTGTCTTCCAGTTGGGCACAGAATCTTCCATGTGTCTTCGTCCAGGGCGCGACCTTAATCTGTCAGAGTCGACCTAACCGCAGCCCCCGTCATCAATTAGTCACGATGGAAATAGCATCACAAGCTCCATAAAGAATTGTCTCTTCCGCAGCAGCCAGCCACTGCGAATCTGGGATGCTGATGGATGCTAGCGGATGCAGAACGTTCGATGATAACGTCTTCTACTTTGGACATTTTTAATCTTTTTTTTTATTCATTTAATAAAAACCTGATCACAGCAGGATTGCAATTCATAAATCTGATATATTATCGTAGAAGCAATTTTGAAATTTAATTGCACAATAAATTTTTAATCTACTTGCTGCTCATCATGAATTCGATCGTAAAATACACTTCTGTCTTTTATTTTCTCTTCGTGTAATATAAGTTGCGGTCTGTCAACTTAATCTTCTTGAATAAACGAAGTTATAATTTTATATATATATATATATACCATATGTATATACACATGCATGTATACTGTATACCGTAATCATGGCGCCTCATCATGTGTCGCCGTCTATAATATCACTCAGGAGAATGCACTTGCATCTTTTGACCCCAATAAGCTAAGTATTTGTAGGTCTACGTGTAATTTATTGACTCTTGATTGTAATAAGTCCACCTTATCCATGCATCTCGGGAGGTATACTAAAGCGTTTTTCAAGTACAGACCAAAACGCATTCATGCAATAATTATCCATACATGTACCTACAAATACGTACATATGTACGTACGCACATATACACAACACATACACACGTATTCGTGCATGAATATGTACACGTGCACAAATGCATGCGTGAATGCATGCAATAGATGCACGCAGGGTGGACAAAAAAGTATTCTATAGATTTCGCCCCCCCATATTTTGGCCAGCAGTAAGAATAATCATGTCTTACAGACTTAAAGGTATAGGCCTACGTCATATTTACGTATTACAGCAAAATTTAAACAAAACATTTAAAGTAGAACAAAAGTTATATCACTTTTAGTTCACTGTTTTTTTAATGATCTAGCTAACACATAAGGCAACAAGATGCAGCAAAACGGTTTTATTAAGTCACGTATATGATATAATTATTATCAAGATTAATAAACAATATTAAACATGATACTGCTTCAGAACTTGTGTTCGATGTGTCCACCCCCGGTGCCCACACTTGTTCTGAGTCACTTTGTAAAGCTATTGATGGTCTCGTTGGCGTGTCGCTACAGAGGTAAATATTTCCATATCAACTCCAATGCGACCATTAATTCTCTTACCTTTAGGTTCGCAAAACTTGATTACATTTAAAAAAAGTCTTACCAACATATATTAGCAATATTCAATAGACGCTTACTTTTTTGGTCCACCCTGCAAATATATAGGCTACATTCATGCCTAAAATTAATATGCATTGCTTAGGTCAGCGTATAAAATTCAGCAAAATTACACGCATACAGGTAGAAGCACAGGCAGTGACGAAGGCAGCGGGCGAGGAAGACATGGACAGAGATGTAGTATGCCATCTGAGTGAAATTCTTCTTCTGCCCTCCGGAGATTTTTCCATTTCATCTTATTTCTCGTGACTTCGTTTTCCGCGATATAATCGA
This sequence comes from Lumbricus terrestris, assembly GCA_949752735.1. Lineage (NCBI taxonomy): Eukaryota > Metazoa > Annelida > Clitellata > Crassiclitellata > Lumbricidae > Lumbricus > Lumbricus terrestris. The sequence goes on along the minus strand of OX457043.1, from coordinate 18,500,619 downwards.
CGCATGCACGCACAGTATATAACGAAATTTCAGTGAATTACTGCATCATGTGGCTCATATTTCTTCGCCTCTGCTCCTTCTTTTACCGCTGATCCCTCGGGGCCTGTTCCTCCTCGTCCTCCTCGTCCTCCTCGTCCTCGTCCTCGTCCTCATCGTCATCTTCATCGTCCTCGTCCTCATCGTCATCTTCATCGTCCTCGTTCTCTTCGTCCTCCTCGTCCTCCTCGTCCTCCTCGTCCTCGTCCTCGTCCTCCTCTTCCGCCTCTCTCCATTTTATTCTCATACATGTATGCCTGTCTGTAAGCCAATGTATATTGCTCGTCCATACAACGGTCAATGTTTGACGGTTGCTGATACGGTGAACCGGTTTCAGTTGCTGTGTGCATGCGTACGCGCGCTTGCTTCAGTAATGTGGAACCGGTTTCCGTGCGCATGCGCGCTGTATCTGGTTTCAGGCCACTGGCCACAATTACTTTGTGCTGATCTAGAAGACAAGGTTTGACGACGCCTTCAACGTCGACTCAGCAACTGCATGCGTTGTCATTGTTGTAGCTCGTCAGCAATCAATAACGCATTTCCATCCCTCGATGTTTTTCCAACTATAATATAATTTCCTTCTTTCCATTGATCAAATGTTTCTCAGTAAAACGTGCTTTTATCGACGTTGAAATCGGTTCATTATAGACACATTTCATGTCTTCTGCCCGATCTAATCTGACGCACGTTTCATTTTATTACATTTACACCAGTTGAGACAATGACGAAGAGTGAACATCTCTTTGGTTGAAAATATTTTAAAATTGTTCAATCTTCATGTCATGCGTTCATCTTTCCTATCTCTCTGCTCCAAGGTTCACAAAATAATTGAATACCCGAAGCATTTAAGTTCCTCGAATCGTTTTCACGCAAAAACAGCAATACATCATCAATTTATTTATTGCAGTACGGAGTATTCTTCTTCTTCTTCTTCTTCTTCTTCTTCTTCTTCTTCTTCTTCTTCTTCTTCTTCTTCTTCTTCTCTTCTTCTTCTTCTTCTCCTCCTCCTTCTTCTTCTTCTTCTTCTTCTTCTCCTCCTCCTCCTCCTTCTTCTTCTCCTCCTTCTTCGCCATAGTCTTCTTCTTCTTCTGCGCGTTTTTCACACTCTCGAAGCTAGTGCATCGCAATGTTAGTGTAAATATATAGGACAAAATCTTGAACCTCATCGTATTTCGCTTAAAGTACATCACTGTATATACCGTAAGAAGTTCTTAAAATCGACAAACGTATGATACACACACACGCACACACACACACACACATCTATTCCGATCAGACTGCGTGTGTCACGTTCATCGACCCTTAATCCGCGCCTTTCTCAGATCTGCTTTCCACTCAATTTCTACGATGGCTTAAAGCGTAACACAGATGAAAATCCTAATCGGCGACTAAATCGAAGCGAGAGGCATAACGACCATTAAGCTCCCTCTAGGGACATTAGTATACGATCCACACGATTCGCTGACGTATTTCGCACTTCCGCGATGTAATCCTCCTCATCGATCGGCTGAAGATCCGACGAACGACGGTCCATCTATCCACGGCCATAAAGAGCAAACATCTTAAAGGTCTGGATGTCGCTCTGCATGTGACCGACTCCTCCCTCCACCTTGCGACCGTTTCTGCAGCAAAATGACCGTCTTCGTGTTACGTATACGCCTGTGACCTTCGCTGCAGTCTACAAATGGATGTCTACTCCGATTGCTATTCTGCTTATACTCTGTAATTTTGCCTACTCACCAATGGATTAAAATATGGGATGGACAAGCAGAAAAAGCCACCAATGATGAAAGTAATACGAATCTCTGCAAATTGAGCTCGATAGTATAACGATTAGCATGCTGCATGAGCGGTCAACAGGGGCGGATACATAAATTTTGGAAGGGGGGCCAAAATGTTGGGTGATCTTTGCCAGAAAAATCTGATGACCTTTTTCAACCGTTTGGCCGAAATGTCTGGAAAATATACCAGTTTTCCCTGCCAAAAATAACTGACGACCTTTTTTAGTCATCAGTCCTCCTGGTCGAGGTATGGAAGTAATCTCCGCAAGCAATATTATACTATTTATACTATAGCCTCTCTAGTATCCTACTTTTCTCTCCCCGCTGCATTGATTTAATGGCTTGTTGAAACCAAATGGGGAGGGCCACGTCCCATGTACTTTTTAAATGGGGGGCTATGGCCGGATTGCTCCTCTGTATCTGCCCCTGGCTGTCAACCCTAGAGTCTGGGTTTCAGACCCGACGATTTGCCAACGCTGTAAAAGGTCTACAAGAACTCATATTTCATTACAGGCGTGTTACCAACTGCACGAACTGTAGTATAGGACAAGGCAGTTTTCGTTAAACATGTAGCAAGCAGTACCTTTGACATCTCGTCCTGTCTCTAAATATTGCATGTCTTGAATGATCATTGCTTGTTACATGTTTAATGACACTGCCATATCAAAGATGATTAGTGTCGCCCTCCTCCTTTATCCAGGCTTGGGACTGGCACTGGCAGAAAACAAGCAGTGTCTGATTGATCATTGTCTATTCCGACATAATTAAACCCTATATATGACCAAATCCACACATGTAGTGCAAGTTGTTCTTGATAAAGGAGGATGAGTGCGACGTTAATGATCTTTGGTATTGCACAATGTCGCTAAACTTATACTTTATATAATATGTACTAAGTACTGAAACTGATACTACTAAGTACTGCGGATGTTATGTGGCATTTGCGTATCGGATCGATCGCTTGCCCCGAGCAAATGCATGGTAAAGGTCTGCGTTGTTGTGTACCGTACACGTCGACGTCGTGCCACCTATATGGACGACTCCGCGAGTCGTGCGACGTGCATGCCTCAAGTCTGGCAGCGGATCATGTTGCATTGGCCGTGCAATGTAATTACGACTGACGAAAGATTCTTTACTGCAGCGTAGGCCTATACAGGCAAATTGGTTTAGTGCTAATATCCGTTCCTGTAAATAAATCACATTAATTTGCAACTATTACACGGATGTTTTTAGATCGATTGCTCAAACCCATGTGCACGTATCTCGTATTAAGTTATGCCTAGGTACATCGTATTAAGAGAAAATTGAAATGAATATCCTGCAAAAGTATAACAATATCCGACAGAAATGCCAATACCCAGAAGACGCTAATGTATGATGCCAAGAAGTCCTGCATTGATGGCCGTATATGCGGCAAGACGAATGTCATTGGATGCAATGGTGTTACGGTATAGGAGTCTACAGGGTTTGCAATTAGCCTACAGAGAGTGGTTATAGTGGAGCGCAAGTTCTGAACTTCTGACCAGCCGAGAATGGCGGCGTGTCTGATTTACTATAGTATAGTACGGAGCAGATAGGGTTAATTCAACTGATCAACTTGGGAGCCGTAAATCTGAAGTTAACCAGTTTGATTTGCTGGCAGTTGGTTCGCGACTGTATGCATCCACATCTGGGACGGTGGAAACATAATATTACACTTGCACTTTTTGGTGTTTGACGAAAGATTAGTAACTTAGATCGGCAACCGTACAGTAAAAAATTGTAATCGTAATCTCCAAGCGCCACTCGAAGGCAAAACTGTGGTTGACTCGTCAGTATGGAATACATCCTACCTTTTGAGCTGTCGCCCTATAAGTCACTATCTGACACGTCCCGTAAGCACTCTGAGACCTGTTCTTTTTGGTCGTGCTGTAGAGTCAGGAGCACCCCCGAGTAGCTTCCTTGAAGAGGTGCCATCTAGATACTTGAATGAATGAATGAACAAACGAACAAATGAATAAATGAAACAATGCTCTTCGCTCAATAACAAGAATTCATAATTCTTGGCAGCAGTAGCGGCGCTAGGGGGCTAGGGAGCTAAGCCCCCCCCCAAAAGGCCATCCATTTTTTCCCATGCAAAAATGAAATATATACCTCCTTTAGCCCCCCCCCCCCCCAATAACCGTAAAGGTACGCACGAGGTTTGCCAGAGAGCCGGACGGCTTGGCGGATATGAAAGAGGACCATTTTCAAGATTTCAACTAAGTGACTAAAAAAAGTCGTCAGAAATTTTGACGGCCAAAAACGGAAAATTTTCTTGAGATTTTGGCCGATGACTAAAAAAGCAAAAAAAACAAAAAAAAGTCGTCAGAAATTTTGGCGACTGAAAACGGAAAATTTTCTCCCGCAAATTCAGCCCCTCCCAAAAAAACCTGAAATCCTGGCGCCGCCACAGATTTTACTTCGAATTTCCTTGAAATAATTATGGCTACAGCAATCAAATGATACTTTGCCTTCGTGGTAAACATGTCTATATACAAAAGGCATATATATTATATATATAAAATATATAATGTATATACATGGTCTACCTTGATATAATAATTATGAACTAGATTGATGCAATCATATAAAATGCACGCTCTCTATAATTATATATAACTAGCTGGGGTACCCGGCGTTGCCCGGGAAATTTAGGATTCGACCTGCTCCGGCCACAACCCCACTACACAACACCCCACGACACACCGGCCTCTACCGGTACGCCACCCGAGAAATTTGGGTTTCAGTAAAATTTCCACCCCCATTCCACCCCACCCCCCAACCCAGCCTTCCACCCCATCACCCTCCCAACCCCACCACCCCTCCTCCACCCCAACCCAACTCCCACCCCATCCCAAAACACCCCATCTCTCACCCATCCACTCCCACCCCACCCTCACCCCTCCACCCCAACCCCACCCAATCCCCCACCCTCCACCCACCTCTCACCCCCTTCACCCCAACCCCCATCCTTCCACTTCCTCAACTCCACCCCACCCACCCTACCATCCCCCACCCCACAACACCCCACCGCTCTCCGACCCCCCACTGGTACGCCACCCGTAAAATTTTGGTTTGGGGACAAATTCCCCCACCCCACCCGTTCCCACACCCGCTATCCCACCCAACCACAGTACGACCTCCACCAGTAGGCCACCCGTGAAATTAGGATTTTCGTGAAATTGCATCAGTTTCTCTCGCCATTTATATAATGACCATGTAAGCGTTTAAGAAGGTGTTTAACTGTCTTAATGTTTTCGCCCCCACTCTGGCCCCCTTGGTGGCAGAGATTCACCAACTATTGATCTGGGTGGTTCTGATGGCCGTCTATCTAGGAAAAAAATTTCATATGAATGGCTAAATTTTTTTGAAAAAAAATTGGGGGTTTCGCCTCCCACCCTGGCCCCCATGGTGGTAGAGAATCGCCAACCCCTCGACTTTGTGTCTCGTGCCGAGACCTACACAATAGTGAAGGTTTGGAGTGAAAAGCTCAAAAACTGTGGAAATGCATCCCGGACAAACAGACAGACAGACAGACAGACAGACAGACACACGTTACAGAATCTTCTCTTTATTTATATAGATTTAATTAATATCGCATGTGGTGACAATGTCAACTGCCATTTGCCTTCCATTACCAACACTTCTTTATAATCATAAAAACAGGTTTGTCAAGGGATTTCCCGCAACACATTTAGCGTTTAAAAGTTCAGTTCATTTCCTTTGATAACAGAACTAATCTCGATGCCATTATTTTCATCCAGGGACCAGACGAGATTCTGCAGTTGAAGTCTTTCTCTTTCACCAGCGACCAAATAGTCTTGACGTCGCTTTCAAATGCAACGCCTTATTACTAATGGTGACGGCAAAGTGCAGAATGCAGTTCCGGATCCAATGCGAATCGTGACAAGGTTTCAGATTATATATACTGTATATTGCTTCGTCTAACGCAGATGAAGACACATATAACCTATGATACCTCGGCCGCTGTGTATACCCTATAAGCTATAGGCTACAATAATAATTATTCTAATTTCCATTTTCGGTCGAATCAATCCGTCTCCCGCTTCCCTTCAGTAGCGGCGCCAGGGGGCTAGAGGACCAGACCCTCCCAAAAAGGCCATTCGTTTTTTACATGTAAAAATAAAATATTTCCATGATTAGCCCCCGCTAAAAAAGTGAAATATATATGCATGAGATTTCGACCAAATGATTAAGACAAAAAAGGTCGTCAGAAATTTTGGCGAATGAAAATGGAAAATTTCCATGAGATTTCGACCGAACGACTTAAAAAAAGGTTGTCAGAAATCTTGGCGAGTAAAATGGAAAATTTCCTCCGCAGTAAAATACAGAAACTCACACACATGATTAGGCCATAATAAAAGAAAATTTAATTTTTTTAATATATAATAAGAAACCAAATATATCTCAAAGTGAGTATATGTGTATGGTTAAATTTGCTCATTTATATAGCGGTCTTTTACGAAAACCCATTTGAGGTCACTGTATATACCGTCTTGAAACAATCGGAGTTGATATAAGAGAAAAGTGGCGTCGCTACCATAGGTGACGGCAGGTCAGTTGACATATTATTGCCTATTTTACTCTTGACCTGCCTTTTTGACAAATATGTGCCAAAAATTCTTCAGCATTTTTAATATTTTCTTTTTGCTTAGCTTCTTCGATCTGCTGAATAACTCCCGTGACTCTGACAAACCATGTATTTCTGTCGCTGCCACTGTATAAGAGAAGGTCACTTTCTGGTCCAATATACCACATGACTGGGGCGCGGTGGTGTAGTGGTGGCGTCGTTGCCTTGAAGCCGGAAGGTTCGAGGTCCGAATCGACCTCAAGTCACCGCGTAGGGACCTTGCATGGGCAAGTCCTTCACTCGCAATTGCTCAGCGCTTCGGCGTGAAACTCCGATGCAGTGTCCGCTCTGCAGTCGGGAGCGCCTCTGAGTAGAGGGCTTGAAGAGGCGCTATAACAAGTGCACATACAAAGAAACTTAGTATAGAAGAAAGTATTATAGAAAGTCAAAGCGGCAGAGTATACGCAATTCTACATGTGTATCTTCTGAAGCGGATGATATTATTTTAGGACGTCAGATCAGTTGAGTAATTTTGGAATAAAGATGGAGTCGGTTTTGGTATTATACATGTATGACGCCAAGTAGGCCTACAGAGAGATTTAAGTAGGCCCCTATCTCAATTATTTTCTCAGTTGCGAAAATTGTCTATGAAATTTGTCCATAAGGCTGCGCCAGATTGTCGCCCCGCAGATGGGTTAGAAATCTGATGATGATTTTGGCCTTATCATCCTAATCCTGCCTTTGTCACTTGAGTCTAGAAAAAAATAAATGCCATCTTCAAGAAGGTATAATCCTTGACCAAAATGGTGCTGAACAACATTGAACTAATTAATATCAACAAAATAACATTAAAATACATTATCAGCAGAAATATTATTAACCAAGACTTCGACACTGGATCCAAATCACTTTGAATACGACACCAGGGGCGGCTATTATGTGCCACATGTACGCCGGAGTATTTTACGCTATATTTCTGGACATTGTTATTCGGGGAGCGGATCTTACTCTTGTAAGGAAATCATGAGCAGTCGCATCTATTGGAATATGTACTCTTGGCGTAAAAGAGGTGGTTATAGATTTCTAGGTTATCGCACATGCGCATAGCCTACTATATTTATATGCAACCTTTCCTACGAGAAGTAAGCAAGTAGATGGACGGCCTAAAGCAAAACGATGCATATTTAATATAGCCTAAATACGAAAATTACGAGGCTTGATAACAGCAAATAATAATTATGTGAGTCAACGTTATTTACAAGGGTATTGGAAGAAAATTACACAGCGAGAAGAGAAAAGATTTTGAATAGGATGGTGATGTGGGGATAGAATCTGATGAAACCGTAACCGGTTTCAGCTAGTGTTCGCCGAATTAAAATTCTTAAAGGAACTATTTCTGTTGGTTTTTCGAACTGTCCAGTTTCACGTGGCATGCGTTTGATTTATTGTAGAGTTTAATATGCAAGCTGTCGCTAGAACAAACTAATTACAACAGATAAAAGGGTTGCTACGTTAGGTAAGCGACCCACGATTTGGTAGGCCGACTGTAACGCGGCACTTCGAATGCAATTTACTATGGTATTTAGCCAAATTTTAATATTTTGTGACGGCGAAAATAAAAGCCAGTATAATGTTCGCCGTCGACGAATGATACGTGTTCATTGCAGACGTTTTAAACACGTTTTGACATGTAAAGTGTGGTCGAATGCAACGAGTTTCGAGCCATAAACAGCCGCCATCTTAGGGAGTAGAGACTTACACCTGCCCGATAATGGGCGTAGCGTTACTCGCAGAGCAAAGGTTTGCGCCTGGTCCATGATTACCGTTTTAAATCGTTATTCGGATGTAGACCATATATACGCTGGAGTATGAGATACGCGTAGCGTAAATATGGCACATAATAGCCGCCCCAGCAGCAGCAGCTGCTCTTCTTGTAAATGATCTGTAACGCTGACATCCGATAGCTAGTCAGTGTATGCGCTATACATTCATTTAAATAGACGCAAACATGGATACAAATGCACATACGTAGCTACATATCATTGTTATCCAGTACCTTCACGTCGTCTCCCCTGGCCAACAGGACTTGGTCCTGGCTAAATAATCTGAACCTTGGATTCTGAGCGAGAGACCTGATCAGTTGTCTTCCATACCATTCAATGATGACAGTGATGACACTCAAAATATGAAAAGCTCTTTCTTTTTACAATTTACCAATATCAACCATCTACCACTTTCGTGCATGTCCTTGTATGCCTGTGCACAAGACCGGTCGATTTTTCGGGGAGTGGAGGGGGACTTGTTGCGCGTTTAGTTTTTCTTGGGTGGGGAAATGGTACGAATTTACATGTAGAGCCTATACAGCAGCTCGAGATTTTTCCTGGGGGAATTTATCCCCGAAGGGGGAACTTTCGCCCCAAGGACGTCTAGATCAAACAGTGGCTGTAGTTCTAGGTCTGTGTGTTTATCCTTTCTTTCGTTCGGCTGCGTATACATGCCATAGACGAGAGAGCATTCAATTAGCATGCTACAGAGATCATCGAATAAGATTTGCGATTAATTCCACGTGGAAGATGACGATGACGATGACGATGACGATGACGATGATGATGATGATGATGATGATGATGATGATGATGATGATGATGATGATGATGCTGCTGATGATGCTGCTGCTGTTGCTGATGATGATGTTGCTGCTGCTGCTGATGATGATGCTGATGCTGCTGCTGCTGCTGATGATGATGATGCTGATGATGATGATGCTGCTGCTGCTGCTGCTGATGATGCTGCTGCTGCTGATGATGATGATGCTGCTGCTGCTGCTGCTGCTGCTGATGATGATGATGATGATGCTGCTGCTGCTGATGATGATGCTGCTGCTGCTGATGATGATGCTGCTGCTGCTGATGATGATGACAATGATGACGATGATGATGTATAGAGCGGCAACAGTTGCCGCTGCTGCATCTGACGCAGCAACAGCGGAAGAAGCTTCAGCGGCAGATGTCTCCGTAGCCATGGCAACTGATTTCTAAGGATGCTGAAAGCGGACGAGAAGACGCAGCTTTCCCGATAACTCTATTTCAGCATCGTCGGTCATTCGGCTGCATGCATGGTCAGTCGGTCAGCCAATCGGTCATGCGCTCGGTCAGTCGGTTAATCAGATATTCGGTCATTCGGCCGATCTTTCGGTTATTCGACCGATGTTTCGGTTATTTGGCCGGTCTTTCGGTTATTTGACCGATCTTTTGGTTATTCGGCCGATCTTTCGGTTATTCGGCCAATCTTTTGGCTATTCGGTCAGTTGCCGGTCAATCAGTTAGGCAGGTGTGGTATATTAATTTCACATAAACGCATTTACACTCGTCAACCTATAATATAAGTTAGCTCAATTGCAGTCCACCTGCACCTTTTCGCTTCTTGAAGACCTTTCTCTTTTCATGGGCCTGCCACGCCGAGAGCGCTTCTGAATAGCTCTGCTGTGAGAAGCGCTTTACAAATATGAAATTATAATATAACGACACAAAAAATAAAAAATAAAAATCGACGTTTTTGAAAGGTAATAAAAACTGAAATCGGTTTTTCAAAACTATGGTAGTCGTCTTTGAGCATAATAATAAATAAGGTTACGTATTAACCCAGTAGACCTATGTTTAGATTGCAAGGAATCGTCTAAACGGCGGTATGGTAATTAAGCTATTTATAGCATCACCCAAGAGGCTGACATTAAAATATTAGTATAATTATTGGCACAAAGATGTTCAGCATAAATCAGCGAAAGCAGCTTTCGTGGCTCACAGCAGAACACATAATGCGATTATTTTCTTTTACGCTAAGAATCGTCTATTCTTAGATCACATTGGCTGCCCTTAACACTATAGCAAAAACGTTATGCTCATTCTGTGTAGCCGAAATAATATTATGTCCAGTGCATATAGGAGACATTAAGATGAAAGCATCTTGCTTTCTATGAACTCCAGCCGACACCCGAGAGACATTTCGCTCCAGACTCTACTGCAGGGAGCCACAGCGTAATCGCAGCGGTGGATCTTCTTCTTCAAAGGGAGGATGACATATACGAGGAAGCTGAAGAGCAACCCTCCTCTCTCCATCGTCGCTTCTGCCGTGGACTAAACTGCATTATTTCTCGCATAAACCACTTATATATATATATGTATTATGTATATATACATATATATGTATGTATATACATATATATATGTGTATATATGCATATACAGGGTGGGCCAGCATAAATGTCCCGACTTTGCACGCGTATAACTTCGCCAATTTTTAACATTTATTTATACTTTATGCATCAAATTAAAGGTATTTCACTCTAGTATTAACTCTTAAAAAGTCGAACTGATACTAGTCTCGGTTTTAATTATATGCCGGGAACAGCGCTAGCTACCATATTTTGCTGTCATTTGTGACGCAACCTGGCGCCGTTGACAGACGATGATCGCGTTTCGATCTTAATTTTACGAACTGGTAAGGGATTTAATTCGTTTGAAATGATTAACGAATATTCTAACAGAGGATGGAATAAACAATACCTTGTATTATCTGCTACGGAAAATTAATAAAACAGGACTTTCTACTTGCAAACCATGGGAATCGGAGCGCACGGCGCTCACATCCGCTAACATTGCTCGTGTGTCCGCGTACATTTGCAGTCAAGACAATGACCAGGGCAGGCCCTACATGCAAATTCAGCGCAAAACAGGCCGTCTTGGAAGCACTGAATAGCGTATTGGAAAAGATTATAGACCTAAAGTTAAAGTAATTTGTCGACGAGAAGTCCCACGAACTCTCCAGCTCTTACGCAAAGAAACGACTGGCAGCGTGCAAGCGTCTGAAGCAGCGCATGGCAGTGCACGGCTGTTGGCAAAATTGAAAGGACGCGGTTTTGCGATTAGAATATACTCATGGTAGGGACCCTACAAACACTCAAAATGATCGTGTCTACGCGCGTTTTAGCAAAAAACGATAGAATTTTCCCGGGAAACGGCGTCATAATGCGTCAGTAATGACAAAAAACGGTAGCTAGCGCTGATCCAAGTATATGTGGAGTTCGGCGCTCCTCGTCGCTTGCGCTTCTGGTCTGGCACTACCGGGAGGGAGCCCCCTTGCCCCCGGATCTAGTATTTCCCGGTCCCCCGACCTTCCGCTCAAGGACAGGAACCCTTGGCCCAAGTTGAACTCCGGTGTAGTCTTCGGGGAGGCCAACGGGCGTGCTACTTCCGGTTGTTTGAGTACCCCCCGGGTCTTACGATACGGGCTCCACCTTCTTCCATCTCCCTACTCCCTTCCCTATCTAGGGTGGAGTAACCGGCCTGGGAGGGGAACCCCGTTGTCCTCCTTCCTCCCTCCTTTCCATGTCTATCTCGGTCTCGTCTCCGTCGTCAGTCACAGAAACTTTAGACATGACACTTTCAAATAGCGAATGCTATATTCTTTAATACGAAATACAATGAAAAGTCACAATACTAAATAGCGCAATATAATACTTAACGGCTAAAAATACATTCACTCCACATCCGTTCGTCTCTATAACTAAAGGCAACAGCTGATAAAGGTAATTTCTGGCATGGGTTTTTCCCCTGCTAATCAAACATTCAAGGCTGTAGGTCTAGTTCATAACATACCCGCTGAGCTCGTAGTTTACTGTCTTCTACGATCTCAACTTTAATGTCCTCTTTCTCCGATTGAATCACTGAATAATCCTGCGTCCTTTTCCTTGCTTCCTGCGGCAACGTAATTTAGATCCTTGTCGTCGTCAACGTAATCGCAGCTTCGGTCTTTCGTTTCCCCTCTTCGTCGTCGTTACTCAACCGCTTCGTTCGGCTGAATCTCTCTTCGGTCCGCTTCACGTCGATAATCGCACTGATCCTTTTAACGTCGTTCTGATATCGGCATCCAAGAAGACGGGCTTCGTTTCGCATACTTTTCGACGAACAATCCAACCACAATCGAACAATTGAGAGCGCACACTTCCACGAACAATCCAACGTCAACAGAGCGAGTCACAGCGAGCGAGCGAGCCCTGATTGCTTGCGCTCGTTCCTTTTAAACACTTTCCATGCTGAGCTAAGCAGAAATTCAGCATTTGCACGGTCTCTCTTCCTTTGACTCCTTGCCTCTGTCTGTTGTACGTGCCGCGATCCTGTTCTGTCTGGCACGCCACCACGTCTAGAAATCGCTGATGCAGCGGGTCTTGGTACAACCTCGTCAGCACGGTCTACTAAATCAGCTGCCTGCCTTACCACATAACCCTACACACATCCATACTCATACACACATAGTTAACGATAATCGCTATTAAAAGGCGCTATATCAAGTGCATTCTTATAGATTCGCACAAATATAATTAAAACCGAGACTAGTATCAGTTCGACTTTTTTAGAGTTAATACTAGAGTGAAATACCTTTAATTTGATGCATCAAGTATAAATAAATGTTAAAATTTGGCGAAGTTATACGCCTGCAAAGTCGGGACATTTATGCTGGCCCACCCTGTATGTATATATATGTATATATAATTATATATATATATGTGTATATATATAAGTACCGGTATATTTGTAAAAGTATATATATATATTATATATTATGTATATCTGAAATCATATACTCTCGGTTGGGGGTATAAAGGGTTAAGGAGACGGCGATTTCAAACGGCTGATAAAATACGAAGTCGACGAAAATGCAGAGACCGCAGTGCGCATGCTCGTCAAGAGTGGCGACATCTAGCGAACAGCTTAGCAGACGTTCGTTTCATCTCGCCTTGGTTTCCGGTACGTGACGTAATTACTATTTATGCAGCGCCTTTTCTGTGTCGTTCACTTAAAAGTGAGAGTGGGACAACATATATATATATATATATATATATATATATATATATATATATATAATTGATGCTCCAACGCCGGAATTCTTTCGTCTTTCGACGGTGAAAGACAATCCGTTCAATTATCTGGGTTTAATGACCGTCCAGATCCAGATGCAGACTGTCGTCGGTTACTCTGTGTATAATAAACCATGAGATTTGTTTTCTTCAGAACCGACAGGAATCTGAGATTACCAGTCAACGCCCGAGTGTCCATTGCTTTTGAGAAGTCGTTTCAACCGATGTACATGTATACGCCTATACGTTGCCATGGAGATTAACTGGACACTTATTCAACCGCATATAATATATACACTGTGTCCGGATAAAAAGTAGACCCCCAAAAGAAGTGTAATAACTCGGTCAAAACTCTTAGAATTTGTCTGAAATTTTAAGCAGAGCAACAGTGACCATATATACACGAGATCCTAAAGCCGATTAGAAATATTCGTGAGTTTGTCTTATTTATGAGCGTTTAAAATGCAGCACCAAAAAATTGAACTTTCCAACATGGAAAACCTGAAAGGAAGTGAAATTCAGCTATATCCGGTGTTTAAAATGTCCTTCTTGTTCACGGACACACGACCGTAGACGTAGTAGAGTAATAGTTGTCCCGGGAGACACTCGGTTTCATATCCCGCAGATGTGGCCGCCGTCCAGCAGTCCAGACCCTTGATCCGGAGTACACGGACTGGAGGAGCACGTTTGTCGTTCACGCATTTTCATGACATCGATAACGGTAGGGCGCAGGGCGCGTCTGATTGAAGAGTGGCAGGTGTTTGACCAAGTGATCATCGACCGGACCATCAAACAGTAGCGTCTACGTCTACGGTCGTGTGTCCGTGAACAAGGAGGACATTTTAACACCGGATATAGCTGAATTTCACTTCCTTTCAGGTTTTCCATGTTGGAAAGTTCAATTTTTTGGTGCTGCATTTTAAACGCTCATAAATTATACAAACCACAAATATTTCTAATCGGCTTTAGGATCTCGTGTATATTTGGTCACTGTTGCTCTGCTTAAAATTTCAGACAAATTCTAAGAGTTTTGACCGAGCTATTACACTTTTTTGTGGGGTCTACTTTTTATCCGGACACAGTGTATGTATATATATATATATATATATAGACATTGGACTGCTGCCTTGATATAGAGTGTGAGTGAATGAGAATAAACAAACGGCAAAGAAGATGGCCGTCTTTCTATGGAAAAACTACAATGGACCTTTATTCAATACTACGTTGCACTGCGACTTGGTGTCAACAACAACCAGGGTGAACTGAACTTGGCTCGAAATCATCGTAGGCTATAGTCCGCCGCCATAAACACATTCAATGAAACCCAGATGGGTCTTCTATGTGTCCCAAATGGATCCCAGATTGACGTGTTGACAAGGAAACACTGAACGGGTCAACAGGAAACTCGTCACTGCAGTCAGCTTTCTACAGCATTATTCTTCTGTAATCACTGGGGCCCAGCTGTCACCACCACCACCACCACCACCACCACCACCACCACCACCACCACCACCACCACCATATATATATATAGATATATCGGTAACAGCGCTGGCCGCGCGTCTGACGCGGCTCTGCGATAGAGAGCGTGCGGGCGGCGTTTCGCTTCCCGAAGGTGGCTTGTTTCAGAGAATCAAAATCTCGGGCTAGCATGGTCTGTGCATTGGGGACCTAAATGGCGTGGCGTCCATTCAAACGGGCGAGCGGTGAAGGATCTCACCTGATCAAATTCATTGAAAAGTGAACAGGGTAATTGACGCCATATATAAAATGCGAGTACATTTTACATTTACATATAATTATAGTCATTTGAGAGTTGGTCGACGTAGATCGTTGAAAGTAAACATCATGCTTAATTAATGGAATGCAATGGTCATTTTTCGATTTATAGAATTCTAACTCTATAGGGAATCAGAGACTTTAAAATTACAATACTGAGAAGCTTCTCTAAGCACTGTGTCTGGTGCAAGATGCAATAAGATTATAACTATAGGGCCCAATATTATTTTTTAAGCCTCGAGGTATTTATGATCTCTCAGGAATTTTTTACTTCTTGTTCAAAACCCAGTCCAAAGTGACCCTAATCGTCATTTCTTGGCATATTGTTATTATTATTATTATTATTATTATTATTATTATTATTATTATTATTATTATTATTATTATTATTATTATTATTATTATTATCCTTTTTTTGCCCCGAGGTATTTAGGATCCCTCGGGGACTTATCTCCTAACTACTGCTATAAAACCAGTTCGTCTGGTTCCAGGCTTGCGAAAGTGCCTCTGAAAGCAACTGCGTTAAACCTCTGTATTGTCAACGAGAGGTGTTGGAATAAAAACGTGTTATTATTGTTATTATTATTATTATTATTGTTATTTTTTTCGCCCGAGGTATAAATGATCCCCCAGGCTTTAAAATCATTAATAAAAGTTTTGTTGTTCTGCAGTTAGCGGTCATCCTCATCGGTCAATTGTGCAAAAGTGCCTCGAAATGCAACGGCATTGAACTTCTGCATGCAAATAGACAGGCGTTGAAACAAGCGTGCTGGTTCCTGCGGATCCCCAGAAACAATGGTCAGACGCCGACCAAGTTCTGACAAGAACTCCCGACCCTGAACGTTGATGGGTCCTAGGGTCTCCAATGCCACCGGAATAAAATCATGCGTAGTGGGTATTTCTGCATACTTTGCAGCCTTCTTCGTGGCTGCCATTGTTATTATTATTATTAAATTATTATTATTGACTTTTTATCACGGCATGGCACGTAGGCTACACACAACTCTCGTAAAGCAACGGACTAATCAAAGTAATATGACCAACGATCGAGTGATCGAAATAAATGAACATCTATGAAATTCGATTATCAAAGATAAATTAAACAAACGTATCAATAATACTTAACAAGACTCTTAGCTCCGCGAGATGTAGGCTACATGTATAGGGCTATTATAGGCCTATAGCCCATTCACGGTCCATGCTGAATTTTCCGTGGTCGGTCCAGGCACGTGAAAGTTGCTGCACGTACACTCTCAGAGGCGTAGGCCTAGCGACCGCCTTCCGTACCCTCCACCCGGAGGGGCCCCGCAAAGTAAGGGGGCCCTGAAAGTGGCAAAAAATGTAAGGATGCGTGTTTGAACATCTGTCCAGCTGTCAACCGTTTATCGAAGTGACGTCTGCTTATGAAAATGGAAATCCTATTCCAACCATCAGCTGCAGCAGCTGCTGTCAGTAGTTGTTCCGCATTTGGGACTTTATCACAAAATGACCTGCAATCCATTCGCAAGAGGGCGATATGGGCAACTTCATTCAGCTTGTCATTTAACATTTGCCTTAACGTTGGAATGCGTTTGCATTCGCCAGGTGGACTATCGCTTCGACTACGTTTACACAACCCTCTCCGGAAGGAAGGGTAAAAAAATGTGTTAGTTATTTTGTTCGGCAAAATGAACTTTACATGTATAAGTAGGCTCAAGGTGAGAATTGCCGGGGGTATTTTTAACCCCCACTCTTTCTTAGAACCCCATAGAAAAATTTGTTTTTCACAGGTCCAGATTCCAAGTGGATAATGGTCACCCACCTCCGTTATTTCTCCACAATTCTTACACTGAGTACAGTGAGTAGGCTAACACTGAAGGATCGTAGAAAATGTTATAGGAATCCTACAGTATGCTAATACATCTAAGTATTTCTGCGAAGCATCAAATTTTTTTCCAACAGAAGTAATATTGGGTTTCAAGGTGTCATTTGCATCCGGCAAGAATTGAGTAAGTAAGAAAGTAAACAGCATTATTTTTAATGAGACTAAACTCAAACGCTAAATTTTGCAAAATTCATGTCGCTGAATCACAAAAGACACAGTGTATTAGTAGCTACAACTAGGCCTAATGTCAATGAGCGCGGTAAACTATTCGGAGAATTGCAAGCTTGCTGGTAGCCGATGATGCAATGTGAACAAATCCACATAATTTGAAGAAGACCCGGTATAATCTTCAAAGTAGTTAAACTGTCCAGGGATCATAAACGAGGAACTAATGGAGGAGAAATGTGATTAATTCACGCATCGTAATTTAGTATAAAATAAGGTAATGTATAACGTTATAATGTGAAGTGATATCAGGATCCGTTTTGACATGTGGGGAAGAAAAAAACTGTCCACAAGTTGAGTTCTTCCAATATATACAGGGTGCGGCAAAATAAAGTAATTCCCTACGGTTTTCAGCCCATATCCTGGCCAAACATACGAATTTGTAAATGAAACTTTTCAGTCTTAAAGGCAATTCATATTTACGTACAATGGTCAAATTACAAAAAAATATTTCAAACAGAACAAAAGTTTTATCACTTTTAGTGAGGCTACCCACCGCTTTTTGACGATTCAAAAACGAAACGCAGTTTTTTAAAGGTTTTTTGCTAATATCATGGCCAGAAGTAAGAATTTCAAAGTGAATCTTTACAGGTTTAAAGACAATTCATATTTACACATGATGGCCAGATTTCATCAAAATATTTTAAACACAACAAAAGTTATACCCCTTTTAGTGAGGCCACCCACCGTTTTTGACGATTAAAAAGCGCAACGCAGCAAAAAGTAACAAAGACGTGTTTTTATCAAGTCATTTCTCAAATGACTGTTTGGAACTGAACTTGATAGTGATTCACAACTTGTGTTCAATGTCCCCACCACCAGTGCCAAACTTCTTTTGAGTCTCTTTGCAAAGTTCTTGATGGGCCTGTTGATTAATCTGACAGATTTCTTATTTACCAATTTGATTGTCATCTTGCTAAGTGACTTCTCAGTCACGTGCAGCTACGCGGGTACCCTGTTCCTTTTTTAACAGTAATAATAATGATCATCTGACATTATCAAAGCCTATTTGATAACAAATGTTTGAGATGATAATCAAAAAATTGGTGTTTTTGCTACTTTTTGCTGCGTTACATCTTTGAATCGTCAAAAAACGGTGGGTGGCCTCACTAAAAGTAGTATAACTTTTGTTCTGTTTGAAATATTTTGCTGAAATCTGGCCATCATATGCAGATATGAATTGTCTTTAAGCCTCTAAAATTTCATTTCGATATTCTTTCTTTGGCCAAGATATTGGCCAGAATAATAAATCCGTTGTATGTTGCTTTTTGTTGCGTGACGTTTTTGAATCGTCAAAAAATGGTGGGTGGCCTCACTAGAAGTGATATAACTTTTGTTCTGTTTTGCATATGGCGATGAAATTTGGCTATTGTACGTAGATATGAATTACCTTCACACCCGTAAAACTGGATTTGAAAAATTCCTATTTTTGGCCAAGATATTGACAAACATCCGTAGGGGATTACTTTATTTTGCCGCACCCTGTAGAAGCATAAGTCTTATGCCGCATGCAGAATAATTGCGCAGGAATAGTAATTACTAATTATTTAATTATTTAATTATTTAATTATTTGATTATTTAATTATTTAATTATTTAATTATTTGATTATTTAATTATTTAATTATTTAATTATTTAATAACTGCATTGAGTAAA
Organism: Lumbricus terrestris; assembly: GCA_949752735.1. Taxonomy (NCBI): domain Eukaryota; kingdom Metazoa; phylum Annelida; class Clitellata; order Crassiclitellata; family Lumbricidae; genus Lumbricus; species Lumbricus terrestris. Next base: position 18,481,753 of record OX457043.1, on the reverse strand, counting down.
ACAATATTCCAAACTTCAACCAGTGGAGAGAGAATTCCTCTGCGATCCCTCCCAGGATTTACGGCCCCCATGGGTAACATATACGGAGACATGACAAGAGAAGGGCTACTGCATATATAGAAGCTAGACATATTTTGTCGAAGGCTAAAAAGTAGGAGGGAAGATCAATATTGAGGAAGCTCTGGTGACTTTCCCATGGCGAACTTTCGACGAACTTTCCGAGCATCAGGAAGTGGCGTAATATGTCAGGAACAAAGACAACTGGGAAACCGACAGTTTACAATTCGTATACGAATGAGATCTCTCGACCGTGAATCGATGCAGACAAGGAGCTGAATCCACCGTCGTTCCAGATGAGGAAGAACGTCACCGACCCCTAACACACGACCTGTCATGGTTGAACGACGTCCAGGTTTCTTCAACGATGTGCATCGTCCCTGTCGATCACATCTCGACTGTTGGCTCTGTATTATTCACCAAGTGTCGACACGACTACCTAAGCTCCTCTGACACTATCGTCTGCTTTCCGTTGGTTGTCAGCATGGCGCGTGCTCCACGCAGTTGACTTCTCCTCTGTACCTCCTTCTCTTTCTTTCTTTCCAGGCTTCGTCTATAAACTTCTTGTATTCTCTCAAGAAGATTAAATCGATCTCTGGTGAAGAAAACATTGACCCCGTATCGAATTATCGGAGCACGTAGGTCGCTGAATGGTGCTGGAAGACATGGAAGGACGGTGGGAAAGCAAACCTCGACTTTCGTCCGAAGTTGACTTCACCTGTGATCGGCCACCAACCGACTTAAACAAAAAACAACCCGACCGGTTGGCACCGTTGTGAAACGTGTAGCCAAACGCATCATTAGAATCACACGGACCACAGGTAAACAGATGAAGACAATTGTCTGCATGCCCCCCGTATAAGTCGAAGTCAGAATGTCATCAGGCCATTATGCTGCTGGTGTGTTGGTCTGTGAGTCGGTCGGTCTGTCTATTGATCAAGGCTTAGCTGTTGTCCAGCAGTACTTCCGGAAGTCCCTCTCGCCGTTCTCAAGTGCTCCTATTGACTCGACGCTTTTCTTTCGCCCCGACGAACGGCGGCCATCTTGGATGACAAAATGGCGTCGACCGTGGACCGACTTGAAAGGCGACTTGTTGCTATATGCTCTCTGTGGAGCCACTTCCTGTTATCCGGCATTTAGCCGCTAAGTGTGATGGCTGGTTCCGATGCAGTTCGACGTAATATATTGGAAATTGCGCCTACAATTAGCGGCGCCCTTTGTCGCCGACTAAGTGCTGCGCCATCAGAGAGCATTGTTGACCGGCAGAACGCCACCCGCTGCCCGCCCGTCCACCACCCTGGCCCGCCACTGTCCCTGCACGGTCAGGCGTCTTGTCTTGCTTGGCCTCGAGCATCCTCGGTCGTCTGGCGTAGGTCTACCTGCCGGAGCAGAGGTGAAGAATGGCTGGGTTGAGGAGGAGAGGGAAAGGAGATGGGAGGTCTTAGCTGAGATGGAGTATGGGTATACAAAACTATACATACATTTGAGATGTCGATTTCAAAGCGGCATATAGATATACATGAAGTGAAAGAACCTTTTAGCTGCATAAATCGATTCTCCCGGCATGCTCAGTTGCCACCACAGACCTTACTCGAAGTAGAGCGTCGGTGTTATTGTCTTTTCGAACCCGAATGAAAGCATGGCCTTGACAGTATACGTACCACAGTCACGTTTTGCAATCTAATAAGATATTGATTAGATATTGGTTCGTAGACATTGAAGAAGCGCCTATAGTTCGAAGGCTGCAGCCAACCTTTTCTGGTTGCAATGCAGCTTTTTATATAGCGTCACTGAGGTTCCTTTTACAGATCGGTACCGTTACCGTAGCCGATTGGTAACGATGTGTGTCTTATAGCGTATCGAGTACGGGTTCGAGACTTCCTTCAGATGGTTCGTATGTATGGATGGAGTGAGAATTGCCGGTGTTTGAGTGTTTCAACCCCCCAGTTTTTCTTAGAGCCCCACATATAGGCATATATAGTAAAATCTGTTTTTCACACCTCATTTTCAAGTGAGTCATAGTCCAACCCCAGTTATGTTTCCAAAGTTCTCACACTGCATGTATCCCTCCTGAACTTTTTTCAGGCTCCACGTCTGCGGGTTCGTGTCATCGATTTGAAGGAAAGCGAGATGACCGAAAAAGCGAGTAGAGTCTCAGGAGACAGAATGAAGCTCAGTGTCGAGATCCAGTCGGTATGTATTGCAACACGAAATGAGATTATTATACTTGGTACATGTTCTCGAGTGCAAGTCGTGTAACGTTTTTAAATGCTTGTACTGTAACGCCCGCCCCTATCGGCATCCCCGGAGTCGCCACTTCCGGATCCTCGCTCGATATGGCCGCGTGCTGCTGTGGACGAGCTCTAGAGATAGAGGGAGGACAGGATGAGGTGACTTCTGGGTTCGATTCCCAACCCAGGAAAGGCGGCCAGTCTTTTCGACTACCGTACTCCCTATATGAAATTGGCGGCCTACCAGCCAATCTATCACTTCTCCGCAATATACCAGGTTGCGTGAAATCTTTAGGCCTAGCACCCAAAGTTTCCTCCAGGCCGATGGTCGAGTGGTATGGCGCGTCCGCAGTGGTAATAGCGGTGAGGTAACCAGGGTTCAAATCCACAGCAGGCTTGGGTACCGGCGATGCCTCTAGCCTTTCCAATCGTGATACAACTTCCGTCAGCGCTTCCCTGACGTTATCTCTTACAGCCGAGATCTCCTCTCTTACATTCGATTGCACTGAGGAAATAGCATCGCCTACATTGGATTGCACGGCCAGGACATTAAACTCCACCGTAGCAATCGCCTCTTGCGTCTCTCTGGCATTCAGTTGCAAAGACGACTGTATAGAAGTCATAGCATCATGAGTTGACTTAGCATGCGCTTGCATAGCCTCTTGTGAAGACTTAGCGTTAGTCTGTATTGCTTCATGAGTGGACCTAGCATTAGTTTGTATTGCTTCATGAGTGGACCTAGCATTAGTTTGTATTGCCTCGAGCAATATCTCCATAGAAGAAGGGGGCCTAGAAGGCTGAGCGGGAGTGACTGGCCTAGACTCCTCCATAGCGCTATAGAAATGACTCCTATCTTTATAGCTCACGGTCAATATCGCTAGCAGTGAACGAAGTAGTTATTCTTATTAACAAATCAAGCATTCAATCCACATCCGTCACATTCAAAGCCATCAATAATCAAAGTCAGAAGTTTAATTAATATTTCTTATTATTCCCAATCAATTGAATCTTCAATTGACATCAATTATGTTCAAAGCAATCAAACATAAAAGTCAGTAAGTTCAATTATCAGTTCCTATCCTTTGTAAAGACATTCAATGAAAATCAAATGCAACAATTCAATGCAAACACCTATCAACCGGAGTATGCCTAAATTAAATCCCGATTGACTCTCAAGTCCCACAGCCAATTTCAGTTCAGCCCAAAATGTCTTAATAACCGATCGTATTAATTCCCCAATAAAGCGTACCTTATGTCCGAAGACAAGGGACAAAGCCGATCGTGTGCGAAGAACAGCGACGAAGACGATATCCAAGAGATGCGACGACACACACAGAAAGGCGTCGAGTTTGAAACGCCCGAAAAGATCAGCTAAATCCGATGCTGATTTCTCGCAATGAACAACAATTTCGGCTATTTATCCAAGCCGTTTGAGAAAGACGCCCTTAGGCAACCATACGAACAACCGCTTCGCAACACAATTTCGAAGAACGAGAGCAGAGCGCTGACGATTCGAAGCCCACGATAAATCACTCCGTGTGACAGGGCGAAGAGAGGCCTTGAATTAGTAATCCAGGAATATATCCGAAGCGAGAGCGAAGACAAAACTTGCAGCGACGCTGATGTATTTCTCGCAACAAACAAACTCTTTTATTTAATCGACTCCATGTCGAGAGAGAATGAATCGCCGACAGAATCCGTGTATGCGCAACTAGTGCAAGCAGGCGCTTATCCTGGCCATACTTCACCAACTTGATCGAGCCTAAAACTACCAACCGCCGCAATACATCCGACCGCCCTGAGATCCTGTGCGCAACTCACTATACATCCGACCGCCCTGAGATCCTATGCGCAACTGAGCCTCTCAGCGTTGCGCTGCTCTTTTATTACTGCCTGACAAGGAGAGCGTCCCTCTACTACGCATGCGCAGCTGAAGAGCCGAGCGCGCCGAACCAGCAGCTGTGCAGCTGTCTCAAGGCGGCAAGAATCAGCTGCCACGTGCGTCCTCTCCTGTGTATCTCCGCGTCTGTCTGTAGCTCACTATCTTTCTCCTTCTATCTCTCCTTCTGAAAGGCGCCATCTGCCGCTGATCACGTAGGCATCAAATGCACCAGTTCAACCTTGAGAAAACACACGTACACAGACCCACACGCCAACGGTGTTTCCTTCTCAATCCGTGTCCCTGCCTGTGCTTGTCTGGCTGGCTGTATTCCTCGCTCACTCTGATCATCAGACCACCTCAGAGAGCGTGCGAAAGTTTAATTACCCTCATCGACTGCAAGCGGCACGGCCTTTGAAGACAGCGACCGACGATCGCTGAGAGCGTGTGAACATATACCAATTAATGGAACAGCAACGACTGCTGCCTACGTCAGCGGTCGCTGTGACCCGTGTCAAGCGCAAATCAACATTAAAATATAGGTCACACAAGGCAGCTCAAAAATACAGAAATAAAACAAATATATCAGATCCCTGAAACCCCATAATCGATCAAAAATAAAATAATATTAGCGACCCGAAACCTGTAGCGTAGTTATACAATCGTTACACTATTCTCGGCCCTCCCTGATTTCAGGATCCCTTTAATTGGAAAAATGGATCCTGAAATGTTAGTAAGGCCATACTCCAATTTTTACATCAATGATTCAAATGCAAGAATTAAAAATATATGCAATGAACAGTCATCAACGTAAGCATCAGAAAGTTCACATTTTAGCGTTAAATGTCAGTTCAAGCGAAAGAAACATTTATTATTATTATAATTATATAGCTCCATCGCTAATAGTTCAGTAAAGCTCAAAAGCAATTCTATATATAGGTCTCCTTGAGTTTAGTTAAGCACAAAGTCCTCCACGGCAAGCATCGACTTAAGAACCCACGGGACAGCCACAAAAACCACTAGACCTTCGTTACCTTTACAACAGGTCATCTGATTAATAGGCCACCCATGGCCTTTACTATCGAGACTTCTTTAGGCATTTCACTGTAGGCAAACGTCTACATTTAAAGACTCATCTAAGCAGTTAAACCTAAGTCTCTAATCCCATTAACAACGGTGCTATCATAGCAAATTACCTGAGACTACACACACAGCTAAAGTCTCTGCATAGCTAATAATTATTATAACTATCCGTAGGCTCCCATCAAAGCTTACCGTAAGAGACCAAGCCTAACTTCAGCTTAATAAGCCGCTCCCTTCCCAACATCTTTCAGTAGGCCTACTTAATTATTAAAAATGCAACCGATTATGCACAGAATTAAAATAGGCCATTTAAACATAGGCTAAAGTAACATATTATTGCAATTAACGTTACAAAACAGTCACATTGCATAATCGTAAAAATCCTAGGCCTAAAAGGATTATCATGATTTTAATATGAGATCTTAGTCTAAAGCGCAAATCAACAGTTAGGCCACTTTAGTCTACTAAAAATCCTTATGCATCATTGCATAGCATCAAGGCCTATTATCTTTCCTTCATTCTATCAGAGATGCAGCGGAGACTAACGGGACCACCCACGCGCCTGGGAAACAACGATTGCCAATTAATCGCCGCTCACTATTCTCCCACGCCATGCATCTACAGCGTGCGTCTCTTAAAATCCCGTGGGAATTAGGCAACAACCGACCATTATGTAGGCCCAAGTGCATCACTCGACGACCAACGTCGCACTGTCTTGCACAAAATTAGGCCTAATTAAACGCTCGTACAATTAGGATGGGGCCTATGCATTAATCGATATCTCACGCATGCATTGAAAACTTAAGTTACATGTAACAAATCAAATACAAAATTATATTTCTGCTGACTTTTCTGCGTTCAATCAATCATTAAACTGGCCACCGAAAGTGACATTATATACACTGTTAAATCAAGACCAAAGACGAGCGCGGTCGCCTTTAATGTGTCGCTGTCGGTCTCCCTCCCTCTCTCTACAATTGCCTCTGCAGGAGTCGTGGGAACCGAACGCGTCCAGCAGACCACACGCAATAGTGACATTGCAAAATTAGGCCTCCAAAACTAGGTCAATCAACAAAACTTAGCAAAACCTTTCTAAGTTAAAATTATTGATAAACCATACATGGCACGTTTATCCTAATATCCACTATAGCTCAAATGCCGACAAATTTTGCCGAACCTCACAATTGTATGGGCCTATCCTCAAGGTAAACTATATATTTATAGGCCTAATCCCGACAGATTGCAGTTAAGCGCAATATGGGCCTTAAAGCATTCATTCAGCGCCTCTTTAAATCATCAGTTATGCATCCATACAATTATATATATATGCGATGACAATAGTTACGCATATAAGAACTCTATACACGGAACTTAGAAGCCTTAAAATTTAACTGTGCAAATTTCTTAAAATTAAGCCTAATGCAAATTTCGCTTCCGAGCATCATCTCAGTCACCTCGTAGGCCTACAATTTTAACCTAGCCTCAAGAAAGGTCGGTTAAGTTCACATAATCATTATTAACAGTCTTAGTTAAAATAGGCAACTTTAGTCAATCTCTCTTCATGCCAGATTAATATTTATGTAGCGCAATGCAAGAGCATGGACAGTTCACATTCTGTCTATAGCAAGGCAATAATAAAATCGTCCATTGCTTCAAGGCAAATGAAATGCAATACTAATCTATATCACCATTGCGAACATTAATCAGACAGTCGGCAATGCAATACAAATATTAATACTATGCACAATATACGATGCAAGAATACAGTTATTTACACAGTAACACACACATGTAAAGACTTCCACATGTAAAGTAAACGTATTCATCACAATCAAAATAAAACATGGTTACAGATGCTTCTGCATTCATAATGGCCGCAAATTAAGCGGTCATTTAACAGAGTTACCCAGCCGACGTCAAGTTTTCAGGCGGACGAAGTCCGGTCGGTTCTCCCAGCATCCTCCAGATCCGGTCCTCAGGGGGTCCATTGCGAAGCGGACAGCTCCTCAAAAGGTGCGAACTGTCGTCACAGTAGAAACAGCGTCGTTCCTCTCTTGGTGAGTTCCGACCACTGTCCCGCCTCCTCGACGATGATGGCGACCTCCGCGACCGACGCTCCTGGTTCTGCCCGTTCCGCTGGTCCCTGCTCGGCGCTGGAGCGGACCGAACAGCGAACACACGACCAACGCTGGGGTTGTCGTGGTTATCGCCCACAGGTTGTCCAAGGTTGTCGCTAGGTGGAGCCTGCTGCTGTTGTCGAAGAGGACAGAAGCGCGCTATGTGGTCCGTCGCAGAACACTCGAAGCATCGGCGCGCGGAAGGTCCTGCTTCCGTTTCTGTTTCCACATATGGCCGAAGTCTGCACGCCGAGCTCAAATGACCGAGCCGATGACACAGGAAACATCGCGGAGTTCCCCGTCCATAACTTCCATTGTTATTCGACCATTCATTTCTTGTTGACCCGTTCTGACCTCTCCACGGCCCGCGATTGTTGTCTCTGTATTGTGGCGCCGAAACGGATTGTCGCTCCTTCTCTAGTCGCTCCACTTGTCTCCTCATTTGCTCCATCCGCCGTTCCAGATCCTTTACTTTCGACTCTTCTTCCTGTTCTTTAATTGCGTTGACACGGCCGTGTCGTCGGTCTTGTTGCTCATGGCCACCGTCTTCTGCTTTCTGGTAGCCGTCCAATCGCATCGCTACCTTGTAGGCTTCGTCGAGGGATTTCGGTTCTCGCTCTCGGATTTTCAGAGCAAGCGTTCTATCTCTCAGGGCATCCAAGAATGCACGAACGGCAATGGCTTCGCTGTGAGCTGTCGAGGAACCCGGATAGGCTCGCGTGGAGAGACGTCGGATGTCGTCCACCAGGACGCCCATATCCTCGTCGACTTTCTGTTTCCTGGTGCTTAGCTGCGTTTGGAACAGGGCTTGTTGTTCAGCGTTGCCGTATCGTTCACGAAGTCGCTGGACCAAAGCCGTCCAAGTGTCCAGGCTATCTGCGTTCGACTCGCTCAGCAAATGAGTCGCCGGTTCAACCAATGAGACTACTAATTGGTTCAATCTCTCCTCGTCCGTCCATCTGTTATTCCTGGCGCACACGGAGAATTTTCGTAAGAATGTTTCAACGTCCGTCTTTCCGCTAAAAGACCCGAGTTTCAGGAATTGCGTTGGCTTAGGAGGAGAAGTCGATGACTGTTTAACCTCGCCCTCTTTAGCTGTTGCAGACGCGGTCGGTTCAAGTTCCTTGACTGTTCCCTTTGAACTGATCGACGGTAGCTCCCAGTCGCCGGTCGTTTGCGTTGCGACGGTGGTCGTCGGGACAATTTTGATAGGACCGACCGAAACGTAGGTAGGCGCCAGTGCGTTCGTTTCACCAACCGCAGACGTCGCTTTATTATCGGCCGTCGTTTCATTTCTCTCCAGAGGTGTCGACTTCATTACCGCCTGACATCGCGGTAATTCGGCGTCACGGCTAAATCCGAAGTTCTGCGCACCCAGGCATGAACTCATCCTCGCCGATTCCACGACCGTTGGCCACCGAGGAAAGACGGCGTCGCTTGGTCGAAGCGGGTCGAGACAGCGAGGCGGGTCGACCCAAACCCGGTTGTCGCTGCTACCGTAGAAAGCGTTCGGAGCGTAGGTCGGAGCATACCTCCACGGCATGTTTGAATGGTCGGGACGAGCGTATGGTTGCATCCAGTCGACCGTTGCCATCGCCGCTGGTCCAGGAGGAAGGTCGGGTCGAGCGTAGTCTCGACCAACCATGGTCGAAGTTGCACGACCGTGGAAAGCACCGTCGGGCATTGAGGTCGGCAGTCCCGACGTTGGTTGCCGGCTGTCGATCCGGTGCTGCGCCGTTTCCGCTCTTTGTTGATCGACGAACGCAGGCGGTTCTTGCATCCTCCATTGCGGATCTAGTCGAGAATATGCACCGTGGGAAGGCGACGAAGAGGCAAAAGGAACTGGATTGACCTTATCACCCCCCTCCCGTGACAATTTATTAGCGATCGGTTTATTTATTTCCAAATTTCTAAACTCCGGTTGCCGTGCTGCATGCATTCTGTTATCAATTATTTTAACAGTTTTAGGTCTAGATTCCATTATCTTGCTGATTTCAATGTCTACACTACCATCATCAGACATTATATCCACAATATCAGCAAATTCCCTTTCCTTCCTTCTTTCAAAAGAAATTGCCATTTCGCCTGTTCTAGCATAGTCAGTTTCCTCTTCTAACCTATCATCGCCAAAATCTCTAGAACTAATTTGACCCCACTGGCTGGGACCAATTGTAACGCCCGCCCCTATCGGCATCCCCGGAGTCGCCACTTCCGGATCCTCGCTCGATATGGCCGCGTGCTGCTGTGGACGAGCTCTAGAGATAGAGGGAGGACAGGATGAGGTGACTTCTGGGTTCGATTCCCAACCCAGGAAAGGCGGCCAGTCTTTTCGACTACCGTACTCCCTATATGAAATTGGCGGCCTACCAGCCAATCTATCACTTCTCCGCAATATACCAGGTTGCGTGAAATCTTTAGGCCTAGCACCCAAAGTTTCCTCCAGGCCGATGGTCGAGTGGTATGGCGCGTCCGCAGTGGTAATAGCGGTGAGGTAACCAGGGTTCAAATCCACAGCAGGCTTGGGTACCGGCGATGCCTCTAGCCTTTCCAATCGTGATACAACTTCCGTCAGCGCTTCCCTGACGTTATCTCTTACAGCCGAGATCTCCTCTCTTACATTCGATTGCACTGAGGAAATAGCATCGCCTACATTGGATTGCACGGCCAGGACATTAAACTCCACCGTAGCAATCGCCTCTTGCGTCTCTCTGGCATTCAGTTGCAAAGACGACTGTATAGAAGTCATAGCATCATGAGTTGACTTAGCATGCGCTTGCATAGCCTCTTGTGAAGACTTAGCGTTAGTCTGTATTGCTTCATGAGTGGACCTAGCATTAGTTTGTATTGCTTCATGAGTGGACCTAGCATTAGTTTGTATTGCCTCGAGCAATATCTCCATAGAAGAAGGGGGCCTAGAAGGCTGAGCGGGAGTGACTGGCCTAGACTCCTCCATAGCGCTATAGAAATGACTCCTATCTTTATAGCTCACGGTCAATATCGCTAGCAGTGAACGAAGTAGTTATTCTTATTAACAAATCAAGCATTCAATCCACATCCGTCACATTCAAAGCCATCAATAATCAAAGTCAGAAGTTTAATTAATATTTCTTATTATTCCCAATCAATTGAATCTTCAATTGACATCAATTATGTTCAAAGCAATCAAACATAAAAGTCAGTAAGTTCAATTATCAGTTCCTATCCTTTGTAAAGACATTCAATGAAAATCAAATGCAACAATTCAATGCAAACACCTATCAACCGGAGTATGCCTAAATTAAATCCCGATTGACTCTCAAGTCCCACAACCAATTTCAGTTCAGCCCAAAATGTCTTAATAACCGATCGTATTAATTCCCCAATAAAGCGTACCTTATGTCCGAAGACAAGGGACAAAGCCGATCGTGTGCGAAGAACAGCGACGAAGACGATATCCAAGAGATGCGACGACACACACAGAAAGGCGTCGAGTTTGAAACGCCCGAAAAGATCAGCTAAATCCGATGCTGATTTCTCGCAATGAACAACAATTTCGGCTATTTATCCAAGCCGTTTGGGAAAGACGCCCTTAGGCAACCATACGAACAACCGCTTCGCAACACAATTTCGAAGAACGAGAGCAGAGCGCTGACGATTCGAAGCCCACGATAAATCACTCCGTGTGACAGGGCGAAGAGAGGCCTTGAATTAGTAATCCAGGAATATATCCGAAGCGAGAGCGAAGACAAAACTTGCAGCGACGCTGATGTATTTCTCGCAACAAACAAACTCTTTTATTTAATCGACTCCATGTCGAGAGAGAATGAATCGCCGACAGAATCCGTGTATGCGCAACTAGTGCAAGCAGGCGCTTATCCTGGCCATACTTCACCAACTTGATCGAGCCTAAAACTACCAACCGCCGCAATACATCCGACCGCCCTGAGATCCTGTGCGCAACTCACTATACATCCGACCGCCCTGAGATCCTATGCGCAACTGAGCCTCTCAGCGTTGCGCTGCTCTTTTATTACTGCCTGACAAGGAGAGCGTCCCTCTACTACGCATGCGCAGCTGAAGAGCCGAGCGCGCCGAACCAGCAGCTGTGCAGCTGTCTCAAGGCGGCAAGAATCAGCTGCCACGTGCGTCCTCTCCTGTGTATCTCCGCGTCTGTCTGTAGCTCACTATCTTTCTCCTTCTATCTCTCCTTCTGAAAGGCGCCATCTGCCGCTGATCACGTAGGCATCAAATGCACCAGTTCAACCTTGAGAAAACACACGTACACAGACCCACACGCCAACGGTGTTTCCTTCTCAATCCGTGTCCCTGCCTGTGCTTGTCTGGCTGGCTGTATTCCTCGCTCACTCTGATCATCAGACCACCTCAGAGAGCGTGCGAAAGTTTAATTACCCTCATCGACTGCAAGCGGCACGGCCTTTGAAGACAGCGACCGACGATCGCTGAGAGCGTGTGAACATATACCAATTAATGGAACAGCAACGACTGCTGCCTACGTCAGCGGTCGCTGTGACCCGTGTCAAGCGCAAATCAACATTAAAATATAGGTCACACAAGGCAGCTCAAAAATACAGAAATAAAACAAATATATCAGATCCCTGAAACCCCATAATCGATCAAAAATAAAATAATATTAGCGACCCGAAACCTGTAGCGTAGTTATACAATCGTTACAGTACTCGTACTTATACTTGAGACCAAACTAAGATTGCTTGAAACCCCAATAAGATTACTCTCCAGATTTCAACAAGGGTTCGTCTTGGGCTTAAATGTTTCGAACAAATACCCTTGAGAGGACGGCTAACGTGATATATGTCAGGTATACTCTCGTGATAATTTTCAATTTTTGACGGAGCTGAGACTCCTCGTGAGTGAGAAAAGTGATGACAAATAAAATCGCTACAAAAGGAATAATACAATGAACGGTAATAAGTTGCTCTATACGCCTACAGAAATGAATTAGTCTGAACTTGTGTTCGTCAAGGTTTTCTCTTTTCAATCCACTGCATCAAAAACACACATTGATCTTTCACATTTTAATCTGTTCAAATTTGTGCGAACTCAATTCACTTACTAAGAGTTACTTATAAGAAAAACACTGAGGTGCTTCGATTTAACTGTATCAAAGCTCAGTTTAGCCAGATTTCCTGCGTGGGGTGAGGACCGTGAGGTGTCGTTAGCCGTATACATATACATGTAACTATTACAACGCTCTCTAAAATCAATAAACTGATGCCAGCTATAGGGGGGTCAAATGCCATCCAGTGGCGTAGCCAAGGGGCGTTTCGGGGGTTAAACCCCCCCGCCCATTGGCATAGGAAAAAAGTTTTGTTAAAGGTTGTTTATCTACTTAAATAAGAAAAAACAAAACAATTGCTTGTAGTGACAACTGTTTTCCTTACTTTATTCCCTTTTTAAACTTTATTCCCTTTTTTTTACTTCATTCCATTTTTATTTACTGTAATACTGTTGGGTTGGTTTCAGAATGGGTATCCGGCCAGGGAAAAAAACACGAAAAATTCCTGGCTACGCCACTGATGCCATCATTCCTGGTGGTGGTGGTGGTGGTGGTGGTGGTGGTGGTGGTGGTGGTGGTGGTGGTGGTGGTAGTGGTGGTAGTTTTTAGCGTTGCAACATATCAGCATCGTCATTTCTTTCTTTCACAACATATAATTATAATTAGACCCACACTAAGACTTGGGCCTATATAGTGCATGCAACATATTTTATGCTTAGGTCAATTACTATAATTTTGAAGCAAATCATGTATAAATGGTTGAAAGTACCAAAGCCAGAAATCTCGGCCTATAGAGCTCAAATAGCGGAGAGTTGAATTGGCCAAAGGATTAATAATTATTATTTATGGTCGAGCTTCAAATTTTGTGATTCTTTTCAGCACGTCATATCTGGGTGAAGCTGGTTTTAAAACTATAGTCTTGCTATAAAAAACAAACATGGGGTAAATTTGCGTTTGAAATTGACAAATTTAATATTAAACCAGATATTTGTTATCTTTGCTATAGTACAAACAAGCCCACATCACTATGAGCTGGCTCTTTCTTACAGAGGTTATAGACCAATTTCCCTTTTAAATTTGCTGATAAGATTATATTATGATTCAAACAAAATTTTGCTCCCTACGACTCTAATAGGCCTAAACGATGTCACCAATTATTAAATGGACGTTTAGATGTCACTGCAGGAGGATCTCGCAATGGCATTTTGCTTCTGATCTGACTTTGATTTTTCGATTTTTACATGGGGGTACAATAAAAATAAAGTTTGATAACCTCTGATCTATAGCCGCAATCGTGATCGCAAATTTATATAGCGCTTTTCAAAATTAGACCATTCAGACGCTCTGACTATACTTCATCCTAAATTGCGCCGAGGTTTATTACGAGTAAAACGCTGACGATTAAGTAAACATGACTCAGGTGACCGGAGAAGTCATCACTTGTTGTCTCCCTCACACACGTATTCCATTTCAGAGATGAGAGTGGAGGAGGAGGATGCGTTCAGAGTTCCGGAAAACTCCTCCATCCCTCCATCTTTCCTTTCCTTCCTTCCTTTCATCAACAGCATCTCGTCTAGAATTTCAGACAGCAGGGAATTCAATTCTCCCAGCGGTTCAGGTAAGGTGATTGCATGGAGAGAGATGAGGTCTATCAACATATTGAGTATAGTTTCGTGTTTACCTATACGATATATTGACGCTCTACCGTTTGGCTACTATATAGCCTCCCATAGAGCTACTATAGCCTACTATAGGCTACTCTGCAGCTCCTTCTGCGTAACGTATCTAATCGTCGATACGGCAATTTCAACGAGCTCTTTAATTTTCAATCATTTTTATTGATGCAGAAAATTTAACATATCAAATTTAACATACAATCAGGCTCTTTGCGTGTGAATTTCACATGTTTCATATGTAAGTTGTATGTGCACTTGTAATAGCGCCCCTTAAAGAAATCTGCTAAAGTTTGTCCGCACTCTGCACTCGCTAGATTGCGTCGTTCAATGTAACATGCGTCCAATGGCGATTGCCACAACAATCTATATAAATAAAAATGTAAAACGTTACTTTTGTGGCCTCAGAACTCGATAAATTCTTCACCGATTCTTTTCAAAATTTTCGCAAACCGTTCCATTCGAACATAAGCGTGTTGTTATAATGCCTTTTGGGGAAAAGCGCAATCTTTTCGACCAAAAAACACAACTATGCGAACGATTTGACCGATCTCGATTTCAATTTCAAACCGACGTTGCTTCCGACTGCGGCCGTCTATTTATAGCACATATATAGGCTACGTGCGTTCTTTTTATAGCGCATATATTTATCTAGCTGTTGATTTATACATTATTTATAGGCCTATAGATTTTCGCAAACCGTTCCATTCGAACATAAGCGGGTTGTTATAATGCCTTTAGGGAAAAAGCGCAATCTTTTCGACCAAAAAACACAACTATGCGAACAATTTGAGCGATCTCGATTTTTACAAAATCAAGGATCTCGGAGTTTTACGGACGGACGGACGGACGGACAACGGACGTACGGACGGGGAGGGACAAAGGAGAGGAAGAGAGGGGTGAGTGTGAAAGGGAGGGAGCGGGAGGAAGAGGGAGGGAGAAAGAGGAGGGAGAGAGCGAGGGAGAGGGATGGAGAAAACGGGAGGAGGGTGTGAGGCAGGGAAGGGGAGGGGAGGGGACGGGAGGACAGAGGCAGGAAGGGAGACAGAGGAAGGGAAGTAGGGAGTGAGGGTGGGAGGGAGAGTCTTTTCAGCCACAGCAACGCGTGGCGGGCTACAGCTAGTTATAATAATAAAATTATACTGTCCATGACAATAATAATTATGAGCAACTTGGTTTTTGATCAAACACAGCGCGTTATGTACGACCAGAGAGTCTACGAGTCCTATTCTTTTGGCCTGTCTTTGTAGTTCTTAAAATCTTCATGCTGGATTGGTAAGTATACAAAATAGATGTTTGTTTATCGTATACATAATTATAAACTATTGTGTATTGTATATGTGCGTAAGCAGCTATATATACTCATGTGTGTGCGTACGTGCGCGAGTGTGTGTTTGTGTAGGTGTGTGTAAGTGTGTATGTATTGTATATATAGGTGTGCATTGTGTATATAGGTGTGTGTGTGTGTGTGACTGTGTGTGTGTGTGTGCGTGTGTGTGCGTGTGTGTGCGTGCGTGTGTGTGTGTGTGTGTGTGTGTGTGTGCGTGCGTGTGTGTGTGTGTGGATGATAGAAAATGGCTTTTGGCGGCTGAGCATCTCCAATGACGAGCGTTTGTCCTTCCTCTTCGATCGACACATAATATCACTGCATCAGCAGCATCAGTCGTCTATACAGTCGTCGTCTCACTACAGCAGCCATGCTATCACTCACCTGTCTCACCTGTAAGTGCGCCTGAGTGCACAGATCTCGCGACAGGACGAGATCTCGGAAGGACCGGAAGTAGGCCGTGACGACGATGGACTCTCGACGCCATGACGACCGCAGAGGCCGATCGCTAGAGGGAGACTGCAGAGACAGACAGGTATACAGGCAGACAGGCACAGAGGCTAACTTATCATCAGCACGAAGAGATCAGTTACACATGCATTCAGGCAGACAGGTAGGTAAGCAGGCATTGAGGCAGTCAGGCAGTCAGACAGGTTGGCTGGCAGGCAGGCAGGCAGAGATACGAGAAAGCGGACAAACAAGCTCACTGGCCGCCAGTTCAGACGTGAGTTCATTTGCAAAGAAAATTTGTAGAGAAAGACTGCAGATAATTTGACAGATGAACCGAACGAGATAAAGACAAAAAGATAAAATTCGATTTGTTTGGAACATCAATGAAAATTATTCAAATAAGCACAAAACTGCGTGTAATAATTCTATTGACTTCTGGTTCCCTGCTTTGTCATAATACAGTGTGTATACATTCTTCTATTCCTATATCAGTAGGCCCTACACGTCTTTGTCCTGTTTCTGATGTCCTTATACAGGGTGGGCAAAAAACCTAGGTATTTTGCCAATATCTTGGCCAGAAGTAAGAATTTCGAAATGAAATTTTACAGACTTAGAGACAATTCATATTTGCACAGGATGGCCATATTTCAATAAAATATTTCAAACAGAACAAAAGTTATTCCACCTTTAGTGAAGCCAACCACCGTTTTTTGACGATTCAAAAACGCGACGCAACAAAAAGTAACAAAAAACAATTCAATTATTCTGGTCAATATCTTGGCCAGATTTTAAAAATATCGAAATGATATTTAACACGCTTAAAGACAATTCATGTCTCCACGTGATAGCCAGATTTCATAAAAATATTTTAAGCAGAACAAGAGTTAATTCACTTAATTGTATCACTTTCAGTGAGGCCACACACCGTTTTTTGACGATTCAAAAGCGAAACGCAACAAAAAGTAACAAAACACGATTTTATTAAGTCTCATCTCAAGCAGCGGCGCCCGCAGGATTCTTTTCTTGTACGCACAGCCAAGGGCGGATACAGAAATGTTCGATGGGTCCAAAATTGAGGGTCTTGGAGGAAACAGGGAAAAAATTTCGTCAGGGTCGCCGAAAAAACTGATGACCTTTTTTTAGTCATCAGCCTCTCGAATTTCCCCAAAACATGCCTTTTCCATCCGCCGAAAAAACTGATGACTTTTTTTTAGTCATCAGCCTCTCGAATTTCCCCAAAACATGCCTTTTCCATCCGCCGAAAAAACTGATGACTTTTTTTAGTCATCAGCCTTGAATTTTCCAAAAACACTCTTAGGATTTTTTTCAGCCGTTCGGCGTTGTACGCACTTGAGTACGTGCGTGCGCCTGCGGGCGCCGCTGATCTCAAGTAATTGCTATCAAATAGCCTTGATATTGCCAGATGATCATTATTATTACTATTTAGAAAAGAAACAGGGTACTAGCGTATCTGCACGTCACTGAGAAGTCACTTGGCAAGATGACAATCAAGTTGGTAAATACGGAATCTGTCAGATTAATAATTGTGCTTTTAAAACAATGAAATTCAAATTTCTAAAAAAATGAAAATGGCCAATATAGGCTATGGACGACGAAATATCCTGGAAAAGCAAGAAAAGGCAACACAGATAATTTATATACAAAGACATGCATGCAGAGAGGCCAGCATGAGAGAGGGAGAGTCAAAAGCGTGTGGTATCTTCCGCTGCTTAATGTACTCTAAATGGATGAAGCGCGGAGCGACAGGATCCGCATTTCAGGAAGACACCAGGAAGAACGGGCAACGACAGCACTGAGGCGTCGGCAGTCGGTCGGTCGTGCAGCGCTCAGCCGCCACCGACTCCACCACCGACGCCGCAGGTGAAGCGAGCATCGACGGCGGCGGCAAGCGAGGGTCTAACGGGAAGCGAGACGCCCCTGCCTGGCGTCCGTCCGTCCGCATGGTCGACACATCCGATCAACTCCACGGACGAACGGCCAATTGATATCCTACCTGGATCTGGTTACCGGGCGTCGAGGCGACCGTCGCGCGACCGACTCAGCACGACCGACCGACCGACCGACCGACCGATGGACGCATGCAGGAGCCGGTGTCACGAAATAGAGTATCCCCCGTATTAATTGTATCCCCCCCCCAAATTAAAAAAGTCGAAAAAATCGTTTCTGCGTGTATTTTTTTGCAAATTAATTTTCATCTGCTTTGTTTTGAACAATGACAATAACAGGTATGTTTATTCCTACTATATAGATAATTTTTTTGCTTTGGTTTTAGAGTACTTAAAACTTTTAAAACACTCAGAGTCACTAAATAAATTCGAGTTGCCTTTCTCTGAACATTGCTTAGGACACTTAAAACAATTACAGTCACTTCAAATTTTGATTAGAGCACAAATGTTTCAATTATACGCATTTTTCAAAAAAGGGGATAGACTGGTTCATTCCCCGGATAGTATAGACCGGTTAATTCCATCAGTGGGGATAGATTAATTCATCCCTCCGGATAGCTTTCAAGGGGGATACTCCGTTTCGTGTCACCGGCCATGGAGCTACAGGCAGCAGGAGAGCCATCACCGCTTGCTATCATCATCGTGAGGCGACTGAACCAGAAACAGAGGGTTAATAATGATCGCCGCAACCAAAGTAAGCAATTTCAGGTGATCGTCAGAGTCGGTCGGTCGGTCGGACAAATGTAGCGGAAGCTTTTAAGCAGAAGAATAAACCCGGAACTTTCTGTCTTGCTACACGTCGTCCGGTGTCATATTGAACGACGCTTTTCCATGCACTTCCCGTTTCACGCTGCAGAGAGCGAGCGACGCCGAGCGGGCTTTGTGGTCGCTCGGCGTGCATGCTCTCAAACGAACGCCTGTCGGGTAATAATGGCGGCAGGAAGCAGACGACAGGAAGGTCGTTGAGAGGCAGACGATTGAACAACCGCGAAATGGTGCTCCTCTCTCGCGTCCGCGTCGCCTTTTATATGCGCGAACTCCGTGGAAAAGAGCGTGGCACGAACGAGGAAGACACTTGAGGGAAGAAAGGGTCTAATGGAGGATGGGCTACGACCGAAGTCTCTGACTTCCGACTGTCGGCCATGGCAAGTTGAGAGAGAGGGCAGCAATTGACGATGATTCTCACGTTCAAACGATGCACCTATGGCTTGAGCTATTGCTACCTTGATCTATTTATGTGTTAAGCTATTGCTACCTTGATCTATTCATTCTTAAGCTATTGCTACCTTGATCTATATTCATGTCTTAAGGTATTGCTACCTTGATCTATTCATGTCTTAAGCTATTGTTACCTTGATCTATTCATGTCTTAAGCTATTGCTACCTTGATTTATTCATGTCTTAAGCTATTGCTACCTTGATCTATTCATGTCTTAAGCTATTGCTACCTTGATCTATATTCATGCCTTGAGCTATTGCTACCTTGATCTATTCGTGTCTTAGGATATTGCTACCTTGATCTATTCATGTCTTAAGCTATTGCTACCTTGATCTATTCATATCTTAAGCTATTGCTGCCTTGATCTTTTCATGTCTTAAACTATTGCTGCCTTGATCTATATTCATGTCTTAAGCTATTGCTACCTTGATCTATTCATGTCTTAAGCTATTGCTACCTTGATCTATTCATGTCTTAAGCTATTGCTACCTTGATCTATTCATGTCTTAAGTTATTGCTACCTTGATCTTTTCATGTCTTAAACTATTGCTACCTTGATCTACTCATGTCTTAAGCTATTGCTACCTTGATCTTTTCATGTCTTAAACTATTGCTACCTTGATCTATTCATGTCTTAAGCTATTGCTACCTTGATCTATATTCATGCCTTGAGCTATTGCTACCTTGATCTATTCGTGTCTTAGGATATTGCTACCTTGAT
>OX457043.1:18434515-18457015 GCA_949752735.1 Lumbricus terrestris | reverse complement strand
AGTAGGAATAAACATACATGTACCTGTTAGTGTCATAGCTCAAAACAAAGCAGATGGAAGTTAATTTGCAGAAATAAATACACGCGTGAGTGGCTTTTCAACTTCTCTTCATCTAGGGGGGGAGACGATTAATACGGGGGATACAGTGATACTCTGTTTCGTGTCAAGGGCATGAGGGTGCGATTTAATAGCGCTGCTTTGCGCGATTTAATAATGGTTGTTTCTATGGCTCACAGCGTGTCCAATGTCCATGCAGGTGTCCAAATCTATATTTGTCCATATATTTCGTCTTTATTCAGTCTCCCCCATGACTATTATGCCTCTGAAGCAGTTTCTCTTGGTGTGTCAGTCTGTTTTTGCATGCATGTAAGTTATTTCGTCAATATACATCTAAGTCTCTCTCTCTTTCTCTCTCTCTCTCTCTCTCTCTCTCTCTCTCTCTCTCTCTCTCTCTCTCTCTCTCCCTCCCTCCCTCCCTCCCTCTCACTCTCCATCACTCTCTCTCTCTCGCACACAATCTCTCTATCTGTCTCTCTGTCTTTGTCTCTCTCGCTCTCTCTCACACTCTCTCTCACACTCTCTCTCTGTCTGTCTGTCTGTCTGTCTGTCTCTCTTTCTATCTCTTTCTATCTCTGTCTCTCTGTCTTTGTCTCTCTCTGTCTGTCTGTCTGTCTGTCTGTCTGTCTGTCTGTCTGTCTGTCTGTTCTCTGAAGCAAGGCAGCTCGAATTTACTTAATGGGTCTAACTTAGAGCCTCTTAGTGTTCTTAAGCGTTCTAATGTTCTAAGTGCTCTATAATAAAAGCAAGGAAAATTATCTCTGCTATTCTTAATATACATCAATGACCTTCCCAACTCGACTAGTATACTAAGATTTATACTATTTGCAGACGATACCAATGCATTCCTTTCCAATGCTTCTTATGACCAACTGATTTCATTGGCAAATGAAGAACTTATCAAGACTAATGACTGGTTCAAATCAAATAAGTTATCACTCAACATATCCAAAACCAATTGCATCATATTTAGATCCAGTAAGAAATTAATTCCCGCCTCGAGCCTGAAACTGGAAATAGATGGCACGTTAATTCCTTCTGTCTCATCCTCAAAGTTTCTTGGAGTCCATATTGACGAACATCTAAAATGGAATAACCATATATCAGAAATATCTAAAAAAGTCTCTAAGAGCATTGGAATAATAAGACGCATAGCATACTTGCTTCCGCCCTTTGTATTAAAAAACCTGTACTTTACTCTGATATACCCCTACTTTACCTATTGTAATTTCATCTGGACCGCAACATATGAGTCCCATATTACTAGCTTGAAAATACTTCAAAAAAAGGCCATCAGACTCATTTCCAGGTCGCCTGCTGGTGCCCACACTAAACCTCTTTTCTTAGATCTTAATCTTCTTAACATCAGTCAAATTAAATTCACCCAAACATCCGAATTTATGTACAAATTCCATAACGGACTCCTTCCACCCTGTTTTGTATCCTATTTTAATAAAGTAGAGCACTCCATCGCAACCAGAAACAAACGGGACTACATAAGCATTTATCCTAGAACTAACACACGTAAGTTTTCTATAAAATACCAAGGACCCCTAGTATGGAATAGTCTGCCACCTTGTCTTAAGATGGGCATGGCCTTCACTCATTTTAAACGTCTGATACGTGCTCATGCAGGGAAAAATGTTATGTAAAACCAAATACTGTCGTTTGCTATTGGTTAGATAATGGCTTTACTCTTTTCCTTTCTCTCTCTGTCTTTCTTTTTATGTTTCATTGTGCTTAAAACTTACTCCGTCATGTTAAGTACTCACCTACATGCTAATCTCCCACTTATGCTACTAATCCACCTAACGTCATACGTCTCATCATCTCGGTTATGAATAATCATTTATCTAGGGCCCCTACCTAGCGGGATCTTCCCTTCTGGGGCTCCTATTGCTTCCCTGTAATACTACCGTTTGACCTGTAATTATACCTAATCTTCTTCTCTATGTTAGCAATTCAAAGTTGTGTAATTGCTGTTTTTCGTTTTCTTTTGTGGGAGCAATAAACTTGATTTGATTTGATTTGATTTGATTTGATATGTATATATATCTATATCACTATAATATATGCACGAGGCATGTCCCTGTTGTTCTCTAGAGTTCGTTGTCTTGGGGCACATTCAATTTATGTATCCAAACGAACTTTGATTATCATATATACGAATAACAATTCAAAATTCTAGAATTTAGATCTATTAATTACATGATGGTGAAGCATATTATTGCATTCTTTCGCTTCCGGGTTCCTTGCGTGAGATATTGAATAACGGGGAATTTCTCGGAGGCGGTATATATCGCCAAAAAGACTTGGCCTTAATCTATACAAGTAACAAAGCAGCACTGTATAGACTGACTCTTAATCCTACAACAATTTATATGTATATGTATGTATGTAAGTATGTATGCATGTATGTATGCATGTATGTATGTATGTATGTATGTATGTATGTATGTATGTATGTATGTATGTATGTATGTATGTATGTATGTATGTATGTATGTATGACTGTATGTATGTATGTATGTATGTATGTATGTATGTATGTATGTACGTATACGTACGTACGTACGTATTTACGTATGTATGTATGTATGTATGTATGTATGTGTGTATGTGTGTGTATGTATGCATGTATGTATGTAAGCATGTATGTATGAATGTATGTATGTATGTATGTATGTTTGTTTGTATGCATGTATGTATGTATGTATGCATGTATGTATATATCGATGGCTTAGAGCACAGACGTCGTATGTGCAAAAAACAAAACTTTTCAGGAAGTAGGAAAAACTTTTTTTCAAGATACATGTTCCTTTCTCATAAAAAGTGAGATAGCCAAAATGTTTATTTTGATTCAGCAAGTGACATTGTCAGTGTCTTTTATGCAGCAGCATAACGAAAAGACTTTTTCAATGTAATTAATGGCCAGATACGACATCTGTGCACTAGATTATGTCGTATGTGTGGCATAAATTACTGCACAAAATGTCGTATCTGTTGCAGATACGACGTTTGTGACCTTAAAAATGCAGATACGACATTCAGATTCTAAACGATATGAACGATATCTTAGTGCCTATTCGTCGTATGTACATACAACCTTTGTGAGGCTGTGAAGAATAATTTTACGCATCGAATAGCGTCAAAAAGTGATTTTCTGAAAAAATTGCAGATACGACGTCTGTGCTCTAAGCCATCGATATGTATGTTTGTATTTGTATCTGCACTTGTATGTATGTTTGTATGTTGGTATAAATGTATGTATGTATGTAAGTATTTATGCAACTATGTATTCATTTATTTATTTATTTATTTATTCATTCATTACATGCATTTATATAGCGCCTCTTCAAGCGGCCGGCTACTCAGAGGCGCTCCCTACCTCGGCGCGGCCAAATAAAGGTGTCTTTAAAAAAATGAAAGAGGAAAGCCTGAGAAGGATTTTTAGAAAGAGAGCGGAGTGTCAGAGGAAGACGGGCGTTTCCTGTGGTTGATCTCATCGATTGGAATGGCCTCCCACCATCACAAACCGCTGAACTAATGACGCGTTTTTCCACTTGTGTCCCGTTCCTTAAAGTAATTTCTTCCCCCGGAGTTTCCGTACAGCATAAGAACTCCGCTGAATAGTCATCGTAATAGTTCAGCCGTTTGTGATGGTGGAAGGCCATTCGAATCGGTGAGAAACCGTGAGGTCAACCACAGGAAACGCACGGTATTTGGCAATCACATGTCATATAATGGAATGCTGTGGCGTTTGCTGATGTTTTAGTCTGGGGAAACCATGCACGTCAAACATACGGTGTAGCATGCACCTGCAAATCTCCAGGGCAATGCCGTATAGCCAGGATTTCATTTCGGGGTTTTTTATCAAATGTTTCAAATTTTTTTGACGACTTTATTTTGGTCATCATTTGCTTTTCGTGGGATTTCTCGCCCGAAAACCGTTCACCGCGGCGTAAAACGATCCAATTTTTTTCTTTTTCTTTTTCTTCTTCTTCTTCTTCTTCTTCTTCTTCTTTTTCTTCTTCCTCTTCTTCTTCATCTTCTTCTTTCTCTGTTTTTCCTTTTTCCTTTTTCTTCTTCTTCTTCTTCTTCTTCTTCTTCTTCTTCTTCTTCTTCTTCTTCTTCTTATTTTTCTTCTTTTTGTTCTTCATCATCGTCATCTTTTTCTTCTTCTTCTTCTTCTTATTTTTCTTCTTCTTTCTTTTTCTTCTTCTTCTTTCTTCTTCTTTCTTCTTCTTTCTTCTTCTTCTTCTTCTTCTTCTTCTTCTTCTTAGCATTTTTCGAATTCTTATTACTTGCATTCTTCTATTGTTCTTGGCACTGACAGTTTATATGTTAACGAGATTCATCAGTTGCTCGGCACAGTTGGGATGAGCTGCAGGTGAGCACAGGGGTCATCTCCATTTAGTTTCTTGTTTTGCCTGAAAATCAAATGACACCTACACCCCTCCCACTGCGCATGGCACCGTCATATACACCAGAGTCTTGAACCATGCTCACTTGCAATTATATTTGCCACTTCCGAGACCTGCCCTAGTGTGTTATGTGGCAACATGTTTTCTGGTTGATATTGCCAATAAGCAATTTCAGCCATGGACACTTGCAATAAGAAGTCACCAACCATGCAACGCAATGGGGCAGCCATAAAGGCGAATTAATTAATGGAAATTTAAGAAATACGGAAATTGGGGAAATGACAGAGCCAATATGAAACCAACCCCACACAGCCTTAATATTGAGTTAAACAAAAAGTGAAAGCGCTAATTAAATAAAGTATAAACACATTCCTTCTTATTTATCTAGCTTGGCCTATAATATTGTGGCTTCCAGATCCTTTCATGTGGTATACCCGGTGCACGTCTGTAAATATATAACACTCACGATACAGAAGATGACACTGTACAGGGTGGGCCAAAAAATAAGCTCTAAGGGTATTTGCCTATAATTTGGCCCAAAAAATGAATTTTTGAATCAAATTTTACAGGTTTAGAGACAATTCAAATGCACGTACAATAGTCAACTTCCATAAATATATTTCAAACAGAACAGTAGTTTTATTAATTTTAGTGAAACCATCTACTGTTTTTTGACTATCCAGAAACGTAAAGGAAAGCAAAAAGTAGCAAAAAGCGATTTTATTAGGCTATATTAATTTTATCAGGTAACAAAGCAGTTAGTGAATTTTTTGAAGTGAATGAGTGGCATGTGGCAGCGAATTTGTCAAATCCTTGGCTTACAGGGCGATTTTGTAATATTTTTTTCTCGCATTTGCAATTGCACCGCTTCAATCTCTCTAGTCGCTACTCAGAGGCGCTCCCGACAACAGCGCGGAGTTTCACGCCGAAGCGCACGAGTAATTGAGAGGGAGGTAGAAATAGAGACAGAGATACAGACAGGCATACATAGAAAGTGCTATAGAGAGACCGAGACACTGAGAGAGACAAAAAGCGATAGAGTCGGAGAGGGACAGAGAGAGAGACAGACAGACAGACAGAGAGAGAGACAGACAGAGGCAAACAGACACACAGACTTACACACAGAGAGAGACAGAGAGCAGAGAGGGAGAAAGAAGGATAGACACTGAGAGAGGGAGATTGAGGCACATACAGAGACAAACAGAGAAAGAGAGACAGACAGACAGAGAGATACAGACAGAGATAGATAGACACACAGAAAGACAAAGAGACAGAGACAGAGAGAGACAGAGAGAGATACACAGCCAGAGACAGAAAGAAGCAGAGATACAGAGACAGAGAGACAGAGACAAAGAGAAGCTAAGACAGAGACAGAAACAGACCGAGTGAGAGGGACAGAAAGACATACACAGACAGATAGGGACAGATAGATAGAGACAGAGAGAGACAGACATAGACAGACTGAGACAGACAAAGACAGAGAGTGCATGCATATAGCAGCATATAGCATAGTACACAGTGAACGGAAGATGAGAATCTCTTCTGACTATACATGTATGTACGTCGTAATGAGAAGCTCTACGCTGCAGCAGCCACCGGCACTTAGCTTTCAGCCATCCTCACCACCGTCTCTCGTCCCCTTTGTGTCGTACGGCCGTTGAAAGGGGTCGCCACCGGGGTCGAAGCCCTAGCAATCGGTTGCTAATGACGACGCGATGGACGCTAATGAGCCACGGTCATCCGGGTCTCGCCTTGGTCATGTCACGTGACCCGCGCCTCCAGATCGCCTATAGTCGTCCGCTGTACGTTCCGGTTAAATGTTGGTTCTATTAACGTCAACGTTGGTTAGTCGGTCCCTGCCCGGGTCCGACCCGACCACCGTCTCCAGCCAAGACCCTCGGTCCACCCGTTGGCAAGACCGATCAAATAGGCCGCCCTTGAAAGGCAAAGTTATAAGAGGAGCGGTAATAAGCTGCGCGGCGGAAAGAAGTCTCGCGTTACACACTTTTGCCGCTGGTCGTATGTATACGTTGCATGCAGAAGCCCGTTGCAATGAGCAGGATAACCATCAGGGCAGATGTGTATACTGTATTCGCAGTATAAAGATGCATAGCTGGAATACGAGAAGGGAATTTGTCTGTGGTATGTTTTTGGTTTCTCTTCAACTATATACTTAAAAATGTACATGAATAAGCTAAGCATGCAGATTGGTAGGTTATGCCATGGAAAATGTTGTGTAGTTCAAGTTGAAGTGCTGTTGTGTTAAGTGAATTGGATGATCAGGATTCTTTGAAGCACAGAAAGCAAAATATAGGTTGTACTTTGGTTATAGTCAACTCCGCACAGTTAGCCTATGAGTTATATTTTATTAATCATTCGGGCTTCAGTATTTATCAATCTTGTAAGCTTATCTGTTTGATAATTAATTTGTTAATAGATAAGCTTACAAGATTGAGAAATACTGAAGTCTGAATGATTAATTAAGTGTTTCCGAATTCCATGGCTGTATACTTTCGAAAACGGTTCATAAATTTTACCTGCAATAGCAGGTAAAAACATATTTTATTTTTGTCTAGAATTATTGAAAATTGAGGCTATATAATGGGCGATGATATCCTAGATCGAATCGCTAATTTTGAATTGTTTTGAGTTGAGCATTTTTGATAATTGTAATGATTCTATGCCAGAGCTTTTCTTTTTATGGAATGCATTATGACCTCAAGAATTACTACTCTCGATTTTTCTTCGTTCTAGTATAACAGTTTCAAGTTTTTTCATTGTTAAAATTACCTTATATACATGCGTGAGGTCTTGCACTGACTTCCTTTCCCGCAGCGCATCTCATTTAGGATTGCAACTTTGGTGTGGCGATGCTTATCAGGCTGGGCACCCTCTTATCTGTGTGGGCTTTGTCTCCCTCTTTCCACTTGCATAGGCCGCCGCGCACTGCGCTCTGCTGTCCATGGTGACTTAATGGTTCCTTTCACTCGCTCTGCAGCAATGCAGAGGCGCTCATTCTCTGTGGTTGGTCCAACAACCTGGAATGGACTTCCCTTGACTATGCGACACCTCCCAAGCTGTCCTCAATTTCACAAACTGTTGAAGATTGTTATTTTCGCTTGATCTCGGTTGGGAGCGCCTCTGAGTAGATACCTTGAAGGGGCGCTATATAAATTACGATTGATTGATATATAATGAAAGACTATTGTGGCTAAACACTGAATACCGAACACTCGGCAATTCTCACCCTGAGTACATACCCCCATCAGAGTTACATACCCCCATCAGTGTTTGTGTATACCTTCAACTTCAACCACAAACCGTATCACATCGTTCAAACTTCCTAGGTACGTCTTTTATGGCGTCTTCATGTACCTTTATTCGTTAATTTATTTATTTGTTTAGCTTTTGCAGAACGCACCCATGCAGCATTGAACAGCAGCCTCGTCATCCACGGTTAAACCACATGGGTCATTGAGTATCAATAATATTATTACAATCATAAACAGAAATCGGCTAGACAGACCTCAGCACCCCTCCCCCATCCCACCACCACCACCACCACCCTACGTTGTTTCTCGATAGTTCCATGAACTTCCATCCATTTAAAACCCTGGCTGTGTGTAGCCTACACCGACTCCACAGATAACAGACTATAGCAAGTGTACAGTTTGACTTCAATATGTTCCATTCGCATGGGTGCAGAGCTGTTGCCAATTTCAATCGGGACATTCGTCAGAGGGAGCCAGAAGATGTTTACCCTCGCAAATTCGTTCGTTCGCTATCTTCATCTGCGTCTTCGTCGTTATTTTCGTCATCTTTATTCCGCTCATAATCCGTCAGTTTACAGTTCTTCATTTGAGATCATGAGCTCTGCGTTGATACTACATATGCCACGTTGTATACAGCATTGTTCTTTAGTAACAGATATAATTGAATATTTAATTGTCAATCTGCATGGTTCTGTTTCAAACTTCATTTCTTCGTTTTGTCTAAGATGTCTTTCACCCCATTCCAGTGCTTAAAGTGTGGGGAAAAGAAGTGCCTGAACGCCCCTTACATTTCCAGGCTGTGCTGGCCAATAAGTGGCAGGACGGCGTTCAGATTTTAAAATAAGTGCATGGACGCCGTCCATGCTCGTCCGGCCACACTTTAAGCCCTGCCCCATTCCATTGCCTGATTCCTCTACATGTGTCTCTGCTCTCCGCTCGTGTGTCCTTTGTGCTCAGTGTCTTTGTCTCTCAGTCTATTTGTCAGCTTCTTTCTGTTCGACCATCCGTCTGTCTGACTGTCTGTCTGCCTGTCTGTCTGTCTGGCTCCTACAACGAGTCTGTCACACTCCACCGTCTCTTGTCTACAAGTACAGGTCCGTCTGTCTGTCTGTCTCCCTCCGTCTGCGTGTCCGTCTATTTGCCTACCTATATTCAGTTGTCGTTTGTCCGTCTGTCTGTCTATCCATCTGTTTGTCCGTCTGTCTATATGCCTGTCTGTCTATATATCTGTCTGAAAGGTCTGTCTGTCAGTCACAGCAATATATAACTGTCTGTTTGTCTGTTTCTCCATCTGTCAGTCTGTGTGTCTGTCTGTCTGTCTGTCTGTGTGTATGTGTGTCTGTCTGTGTGTCTGTGTGTCTGTGTGTCTGTGTGTCTGTCTGTCTGTCTGTCTGTCTGTCTGTCTGTCTGTCTATCTGTATCGTTCAACATGTATTTAAATTCGAAAAAGAAGCATAGGATTTCATCTAATTCTTTCTGTGTCAGTTCCGGTTCTTCTTTCTTCGCTTCTCGTTGTTTCTATTTCATTCGCTGCATGGCAGGCAGAGCGTTAACCTCAAATCTCACTGGATCATGCATGGGTCATGCATATGCATGTTTCATGCATATGCATGGTTTATATACATAAAATTGCATATGCATGAACCATGCATATGCATGTATGAAGATTTCTTCCGTTCACAGCTACAGGTCTTAATCAATATAACTCCGCCACTGCCATGGTTGCACTTTGCCAGTGCCAGTCCCAAGCCTGGATAAAGAAGGAGGGCGTCGCTTATGGTCTATGTTACCACACAGTAACGCTAAAGTTGGCTAAACTGCAAATACTACTACTACTTAATCCATTTTAGTATAATACCGAAAAGTGCAGGAGCGAATATATGGGGGGATGCATAGACAGTTCAAGAATCAATAAGTATCGAAATCGATAAGCCTACTTCCCTGTGCAAGTAATAACTTTGGGTCCATTATAAAAATACATGTGTATTGTATAATTGTATATCGAAGTAACTGCAATTACAAAGCAGCGCCGGATCGTGCATGACGCACGTATATCCGATGCGAATGTGGAGTTGTACACGACCGCCATCTGGCTGCAGCGTATACATGCTGGAAAACCCACACATACATACATACATACAGACATACATATATATATACATATATATACATATATATAGCCTATACATATATATATATGTATATATATAAGTTTTCCAATGATCTTGCAGGCAGTGCTTGTTGAAAACACTGAAAATGTCATCATGTCACACAGTACGATATTACAAGATATAATATCTAAACCAAACCCAAAACTCCAACAGCCCTGAGGGGTGGTAACCCCCACCCTTGGTGGTCCATATTACAAACAGCTCGATAGCCTGAGGGTTAAAACAAAACCCATGCAGAAAATGCTGTCCGAAGTGACAAAGTGTGACATGCTAAAAGTTTGATCTATAGAAATTCTATAAAATGTTCTGCCGTCAGATTCAGTGCATTTTAATGCATTTTAATCCATATATTCGCTCCTGCACTTTGTCTGTCAGTCGGTATGCTTGTCTGTCTGTCTGTCTACCTGCCTTCCCGCCTACATGTCTGTGGGCTTGCATGTCTATATCTATACCTGTCTGCCTGTCTGCATGTTTGTCTGTATGTTTTATGTCTGTCTCTCTACATCTCTGTCTGCCTTCTGCGGCTTCTGACATCCCAAAAGATTTCTGTCTGTATAATCATATATCATGCACCCGGTATTCTGTCTGTGTGTTTGTGATGTTCACAGTTCATGATGTGTGTGTGTCTATTTGCTTGAGCCTTGTGCTTGTGTGAGCGTCTATATGTTTATGTCTGCCTACTTGTGTGTCTGTCTGTATCATACTGTCTGCGTGTACACTGCGTACCGTTCTATAACCTTGCTTATCTGTATAATATATGTGTATATGTCTCTGTCTGTCTGTCAATATTCTTGTTGCATGCTATTGAAGGACATGCACTGTCATATAAAAGATGCTTTGATGTCGCCCTCCTCTTTTATTCACGCTTGGGACTGGCACTGTCAGAGTGCGAACAGTGATGGAGTTCGTCTGCTAATGTGTGTCTGCTAATGTGTGTCATCAGTGTGTCTGCCAATGTGTGTCTGCAGCGTTCACCTTCTAAATCTGTACGTCTGCATTGTGTCGACCTGCCTGTTGGTCTGTCTGTATCTGCGTTGGTCTGTATGTTTCTGTCGTTCAATGTCTCTGTCTGTCTGTCCGTCTGTCCGTCTGTCTGTCTGTCCGTCTGTCCGTCCGTCCGTCTGTCTGTCTGTACGTCCGTCTGTCTGTCCATCCGTCTGTATGTCTGTCTGTCTGTCTGTCCGTCTGTCCGTCCGTCCGTCTGTCTGTTTGTCTGTCTGTATGTCTGTGTCTTGTCTTCCACGCATCATCCATCGTCCGTCTGTTGATCTTTGTCGATGGTCGGCCAGTTATCCTCTGGCATTGGCATCATCGTCGTCTCCCGCATCAGCAGCAGCAGCAGCCATCGGTCGGTCGGTCGACGTGTTGCCAGCCGCCTCCGTCTTCGATCCCCCCTGCCACGCAGATGATGGTGTCGTCCGCCGTCCGCTGATTGGTCGACGCCGACGGACGCTGCCATTGGCTGCCAGCCGTGATCCCTGATTTGACCTCCGACTCACGCAGGCCAGGCGCACGAATACACCGATCGTGACTCGGACGACGACCGCATGATAATTTATCCCATGGTCGGCGGCGTCGGCGGCGGCGGCCAATGGCAGGCAGTCGGAGGCCGGGCCACGGCGACAGCAGCAGGCGCCCCGAGCCACCGATCAGTCGGCCGGCCGCCCCTAATCAGATTCCGTCACCTCGACGACCCGAACTGCCTTATAAGGAAACCGTTGTCATGGCGACGCCCGGCAGTCGGCCCGGCTGGGATCAGGGTTCGACCGGTGGCGTCGGTGGACGGAGAGGCGCAGGGAGGGGAGGTGGAGGAGGACGGCGCAGCTCAACGCCGGTGATACGTATAAAAGCTCGGCGCATCGTCCGGCTGGCCTGTTCTCTCTGTCACTGTCGCTGCTCTCTCTCATCGCTCGCTCTCTGTCTCTCTCGGTCGTGTATACGGTCGCTGGCGTCTAAGCCACTGTCGGGTCTGTTCGGTCGCGGCAGACGGAGAGGTTTCAGGTGGACTCTGAGAGGCAGGAAGTCAGGCAGTTAGGAAGTCAGGCAGGAAGTCAGTCAGCAAGTCAGTCAGGAAGTCAGTCGGTCGAAGTCGGGTCACCGTCGTTTGCGATCAGCTAAAAGAGTTGAACGGACCGCGGGTGGACGCAACAGAGATCGCGGCGGGAAGCCAGTGCAGAAGCGCGGACTCGTCTTCGAACGCAGCGGTTTTTCGTTGACTGATCGTCATCGTCAACCACAGCGTCAAAGTGGCGTCGTCTCGAGGATTTAAGGAGAAGATGTCTTTGGGAGGAGGAGGAGGAGGGTCGGGAAGCGCCAGCGCGGTCATCTGGAGCAACACGGGCTCCAGCGCAGCGGACGACCTGGGAGGCTCCGGCAGCGGCGGCGGCGGGCCTTCCCTCTCAGGCATCGGCGGCGGCAGCTCATCGGCCGCCGCCTCGCTGCCCGGCGGGTCTTCGTCGTCGGGTGGAGCAGGGACCGACCACGGTTCGACGTCGATCAACAACAACTCCGGGGGCAGCGGTGGCGGAGGAGGGTCGGGGTCGATGCAGTCATCGTCCGACACGAAGCAGCCGAGCATCGAGTGCGTCGTGTGCGGTGACAAGAGTTCGGGGAAGCACTACGGACAGTTCACGTGCGAGGGATGCAAGAGTTTCTTCAAGAGATCCGTTCGAAGGAACCTGACGTACACGTGCCGAGGAAGCAGGAACTGTCCGATCGACCAGCACCATCGCAACCAGTGCCAGTACTGTCGCTTCAAGAAGTGTCTCAAGGCGGGAATGAGGAGAGAAGGTATGTACCCGCGTGAGTATACGTTCCACCACAACAACGTCTGCATGCATGTGCTTTAAGTCTGCATAATATATAGGGCTTATGTTGACCGCGGCAGACGCGCCACTGTATATACAATCGTCGTCATCATTGCATTGCATATTGTATTGTATTGCATATTTTATTGCGTTGTATATATATTGTATTGTATTGCATTGTATATTTTATTATATTGTAGAATGTAGATTGTATTGTATATTTTATTGTGTTGTATATTTTATTGTATATTATATTGTATATTTTATTTGTATTGTATATTGTACTGTATATTTTATTGTATTGTATATTGTATTGTATTGTATATAACCATTTAAAAGGAGATACATCAGACAATGGACATACACCACTTACAGCCGCTCAGTGCTTCGAGATAAATACGCTATATAAATTTCAGATTCATTAAATTATAACAATTCAAGAGCTGCATGTGGCCCTGCCCCCAAAAAGAATTCCGACGAAAGAGAGTTATTATTTGAAAGTTATTAGTTAAGCAAAGAGGATATTACTGCGTTTTGAAATATTAATTTAAGATACTATAGAGTCTAGAAGAACATCTATATTAATTAAATCAATTTATTAAATAAAAATTTGTAAATTCGAGGCTGAGAATTTATTCAAGTGCTTCGTAACTCAACGTATGCAACCTTAGCAAATCGAGAATAAAAATTCTCAGGATTCACTATACAATTATAATTATAATATGATTATAATTGTAATAATATTTACTGGTTTCATTGAAACGACCGATGTTTCTGCGTGATGCTGTGGTGTACACATTCATCAAATCTTGACTATATAGACCCAAAGATAAATGATTTTTTTAAACCCGATACCATTTTGTTACACATCGAGACTCGAATTTTAGTTTCCAATTGCAGCACCTAAAAAACCTTCTATTACAAAGCAGTGGCGTCACAGCTTTATACGTATATCTGGCAGAAACTCTTTTAATCTATGAATTATCATTACTATATTCAAAATTATTTAGCGATATTTAGGACATATAGGTAATTGAATCCAAATTAATGTCTATTAATAAAATTCTGGTCGATTTAAGATTGTATATAGGCCTACAACCTGCATTGTATAGCGAAAAAGACGCTTAGCTTCTTCTGGTTGTGTGTAAAATACAAGAGCCGCACCATTGTGAACGCGCAATTTGAAAATGCCCGCATGGTTTTATATAAGACAGACAATTATCTGGTCGCATGTTTCTCTAATGCCAATATTATTATTTACTGGATGCAGTTTAATTCACCGGATATAACAAACAGCTTGAGATTTTATAGCAGTTTATAATAGTGCTTCTGTATTTCTTCAGTGAGGAATACAATGCATTTTATGCAATAGGTCTACAGTTATTTGTCCCAGGAATGAGCTTAAAATGTAACCTTTTAGAATCTGTTTAGAACACTTACGGGCACACCACAGCCTTCTTGCGATTACATATATAAATTATTTATATATATATGCGTGTATATACATGCATACAATCGAGAAGGGTTAAATAAAATAATGTAAGCTATATATGTTTGTGTATTATTATCACAGACAGATATCTATAATTATACCCGATTACTCGATGAAGATATATACAGTTGCGATAATTGCAACTTGTGACCTGCCAACACCGACTGACAAGTTCATACCTCGGGTTAATTCATGAAGGACCAACCTTTGTCGTCTGTCTTTTATACATATATACACACACAAATATATACATTTATAAAATACATATATAATATACTCTGCATACATATATACGTATATTATATACATGTATGTGTACTCTGCTAGCCATGAAAGCTATTCATCTGCAGAGCGCCCTTTCGTTTGAACGCCGAGTTTACATTATGTGAATCGGTTGAAGCGTGAAATGAACGAAACATAGTTTTATGACCCATGAACTGCACGCTTGCAAGTGAGAAAGGACGGCTTCGCATTCTGCTTCAAAGAAACAAACATCAGTTATGCATGGTTTCATTGGTTGTGTCTCGTTGAATTAGCAATGTCGGTTTATATTTATCCCGATTTATATTTAAACGGCTGTCACTGATTTTATGACTAAGAGGTTATCATTATAAATTATGTTTGAAGTTATTATCATCGTCATCACAGAAACAGACGCGGATTGTTCCCATTGTACTTCAGACGCTAGCGGGTGGGAGGGGAGGCTATGCATGATACTGAAGCACTTCCATTGAGGCACTTAATTGTCACCTGCTGACTTTATTTATCAACTATACTCAAAATTTTGATATGACCTGTCTCAATGTCGTAGTTATTGTGATAACCTTTGTCGTCAGCATAATTACAATAGCAATAATAATGATGATAATGATAATAATGATAATGATAAAAAAATCATCATCATCATCATCATCATCATCATCATCGTCATTGATATCAGCACCGTCATGATGATGATGATGATGATAACGACGACGATTACGATGATGATGACAACGACGACGTTGATGATGATGATCAGCATCATCATTATCGTAATGGGTGGGAATTAATTTTCTGAAGAATTCTTATATCAGCTATATTTATTTGCCTCTGCATCGAAATAATTATATTCTAATTCTATGACGTCGTGTATGCTTCTTTGTTCTGTGCCTTATCGATCTTATATATATATTACATTCGCATCATTTTATATAGTCTATGCAATTTTATATATTTGCATAATATGTATATGCATATTATATAATATATATATATATATATATATATATCGTCAACAATCGTCAACGATTGGACAAGCTGACGTGGCATTGACTAAAACGTATACACCCTTGCATTTATATTCATTAATATTGATATAAGAGACTTATACAGCACTCGTGTTATGCATGAACAGCACTATATATATATATATATATATATACATATACATATATATATATATAACTTAAACATTTTGCTTTTTAAATTTCTAGTTTCCGATTACTATTACGATTGGTGGCTATATAATTATAATATAGGTCGTTGTGTTGTCTTTGTGTCGATGCAGCGGTACAGAGAGGTCGCATTCCACCGTCTCAGCATCCTGGCTTCCCCGGTCAGTTGATGCTGACCAACGGCGATCCATTCAACGGTCACAGCTACCTGTCCAGCTTCATCTCCATGCTACTCCGTGCAGAGCCCTACTCGACGTCACGATACGGTCAGTGCATGCAGCCGAACAACATCATGGGCATCGAGAACATCTGTGAGCTGGCCGCACGTCTTCTATTCAGCGCTGTGGAGTGGGCGAGGAACATTCCATTCTTCCCTGACCTTCAGGTCACCGACCAGGTCGGTCTGCTAAGACTCAGCTGGAGCGAGCTGTTCATACTCAACGCGGCGCAGTGCTCCATGCCGCTCCATGTGGCGCCGCTGTTGGCCGCCGCTGGGCTTCATGCGAGTCCGATGGCTGCCGATCGGGTCGTAGCGTTCATGGATCACATCCGCATTTTCCAGGAGCAGGTGGAGAAGCTGAAGGCGCTGCATGTCGACTCCGCTGAATACAGCTGTCTCAAGGCCATCGTCCTATTCAGCTCAGGTGACGATTAAATATATTATGATATTTTTTTTACACATACATATATATTTATATAATATAATTATATATATATCAATCACATATCACACGTATATACGTCATGCATAACATATATATATATATATATGTTTATGTTATCTTTACTACTAATTCTACTACTGCTACTGCTACTAATAGGCTACTGCTACTGCTACTTCTACTACTACTACTACTACTATTATTACTATAGTAATGATTATTATTATTGTTATTGTTATTATTACAATTATTGCTATCACTTTAATTATATATATATAGCCTATATATACACATTTACACATCTATTAGTAAACATATATATATTAAATAGATATACCCATTTAATATAATATATATATATTTGTTTGTGAAAGAATGTGTGAATTTATATATATAATATATTATATATATAATTATAATATTATATATATTAAGATATGTGTGAGGGTGCTTGCATCACGGTGCATGAATGTGCATATCTTCGTGCGCAAACGGGTATATGTATATATATATAAAATTATATATGTATATATATAACGCCCTTCGTTGGTTTCGTAGGCTATTGTTTTCGTCGTGGCGCACGAACGTATTTATTACAATGAGTGACAAACGCTCAATTTATAATTGATTGTACAATTCACATCTCTTAATGAGGAGCAGATGGACGAAAGTATGCAGGAAAGATAGAAGGATGGAAAGATGGGAATAATGCATGGAAAAAGAAGGAAGACAGTGCAGGAATTAAGACGGATCAAGGGAAGGACGGAAGGAAGGAAAATTGGAAAAGGAAGAAGAATGGATAAATGGAAAGAAAGAGGGAATGAAGAATGGAATGAAGGAAAGAATGAAAGAAACAAGGAAGATGAATGGGAAGAGAATTAGGGAATAATGGTTGAAAGAAGATGATTGCAAAGGGGGAGAAGAGGGATGAATACAGCAATTAAAAATTGAATTAAATAAATGGATTCATCTGTAAAACTGACAGTGCCGGCGCCAGGATTTCAGTTTTGGAGGGGCTGAAGCCCGCGGCCAAATTTTCCATTTTCGCCGCCAAAATTTCTGACGACCTTTTTTTTTTTTAGTCGTCGACCATAATCGTGGATATTTCAATGTAAAATAATTCAGATGGTCATTTTTTTAGGGGGGGCTGAGCCTCTTGTAGGGGGGGCTTAGCCTCCCCCCAGCCCCCCTAGCGCCGCCACTGAAAACTGATTGTTATATGCATGCATTTACAGATGAACGTTGATGATTATTTAGGCCTATACAATTGTTGTTGCTATTTGTTCTTAAATGCAAGTGAATAAGATTTCTATGGATTGGAGAATGAATTTACTCAGTTAAAGTTTATTGTACGTTGCTCTGCAGTTGAACCAATCAACCAATCAACCTCACTGAATCGAAATTCTTTAGTTTCTCATACGACGACTGTTTTACGAATTCTTTATCAATAATAAATAATTATTTGAAAGTGCAGACAAGACTGAAGAGACGCACATCCGGATATGAACACAGTTTCACTGTAACTCAAATTTCTTTTCGTATACCAAACGAGCATGGATGCAGAACAAAGTGCAATAGGCTAATGAATGATACGTAGAAGAATTCAGTTTTCTATATTATACAGCTTCGTATCAAATTCTGACGATGGCTTTGTAAAATTTATATTTTTAGACAAAGTCAAATCCCGGACCGTAAGAAATTTTACATATTATGGTATGTATTCATGTTCAATGGTGAATAATTATAATTATCAGACTGTATTGTCGTTTAGTGAATACTGCGCTATATAAAACGTGTTGATTTGCGCATGCGCAATTATTCCTGTTGATAACAATGCCAAGACCCGGATCTGCTTCTCTTCATGCTTAGCCTCGTTTTCAATTACCACATCAAAATTACCGTAAAACATTCGAATAAGCACATTACATAGAGATAAAAAAAATAACAATTCAGCAGAGATTTTGTCTTCCTCAACAAAAATTTGAAGCTGCTAGAAAAATAGCAAAATCGAGGACGAAGTCGTTTAAATCAGCTTGAAATTTCGAAAACTATAAATAAATTACATTTTATCCTGGGATTGAATAAGAAAAAGATTCTAAGTTGTGTTATGTTTATGCATGTTCGCAAAACATTAAACAGCACACGGTTCAGAAATAATTTGAATGAGAAGGCATCACTGGATTTGATTTGTCTTATATAGTTTGTGGCAGTGATGCAGTTAAAAATTATATGTTTAATTAAAGTAGGCCTATTTGTCTATGATTTGTCAAAGAATTAAAAGGCACAATTACAAAAGAAATGTATTCGATTTGGCGAAAGTGCCATGCAAGGCTAAGTGCACGGCTAAGTGCATGGCTAAGTGCATGGCTGGAGAAGTGTGGTCCGGTTCAAATATAATTATTATTATTATTATTAAAAAGTGTCAGTTATAATTTTTCATTTATTTTTAACTCTGTATAATAATACTTCAGACGTAATGATTTTGAGATGGAATATTTTTCTCATATTATTTCTTAATTTTTTAAGTTTTAAAACTTTTAATTCGAATAGAATATAGGTCTACAATCAAGCAAAAGTTATAGTTGCTACACAGATATACACCGTGGTACAAAAAAGTAAGCCAAACTTTTTTTAAATATCTCTATATGAAATTTCTCAAGATGAATTTGAAATATTCATATCTTTCTATCCATTCTAATTAATGACATGATATTTTGAAATCATATTCTTGGTTCAATTCTCAAAATATTGGGAAAATTTAGAATAATTAATAATAAGGCGTTCGAGATAATATGAAAAACAGTTTGACTTACTTTTTTGAACCACGGTGTATATCAGGTGTATACAAAGCATAATGCAAGATATACGGTTATGTTATCCCTGTAAGTTAAGACAGGTGAGGCAAGTTCGTATATAAGCTATAGTGATGCAGTTTCTGCTATAGCGCTTATACAACATACAGAGGGCAGCACTATATATAAGGGCCGACTTAGTCACGTGACATACATGTATACTTATTATGGTTGCAGACGCGTGTGGACTGTCCGATTCGACGCACATCGAGAGTCTGCAGGAGAAATCTCAGTGTGCTCTGGAGGAATACGTTCGCATCCAGTACCCCAATCAGCCGACCCGCTTCGGCAAGCTGCTGCTGCGCCTCCCGTCGCTGCGGACCGTCTCTGCGCAGGTCATCGAGCAGCTCTTCTTTGTTCGTCTCGTTGGCAAGACTCCCATCGAGACGCTCATCAGAGATATGCTGCTCAGCGGTGGATCGTTCAGCTGGCCCTACATGTCCATGCAGTGACCACATCATGACTGTCCGATGGTGCGTTCACGGTGCATGTGCACCCATGCATGCATGGATCATGGATGGCATGCATATATATAGGACCGTCTTTAGGGCTCACTATATAGCTCCATGGTCCCATGGATACTCGCGTGTAGAGGGTGAGAATTGCCGTGGGGGCTGAGGGGTTCAACCCCCTATAAGCCTATATATATAGTCTTTCTTAGGATCCCATAGTAAAGTCTTCCTCACACCCCCCCCCCAACTCCAAATGATCCCCATTTTTTTACAATTCTCTTAATGCATGATTCTCAGCATTTCCATGCTTTTCATCTCCAGAGGTGGGAATTGCAAGGCTCAATATATATATATATATATATATATATATATATATATGAAATATGTGTATCAGTTATATATATATATATATATATATATATATATATATATAATACTTGTATTCTTCCGCCTTCCCTTCTTTCCAGTAGCCTACTTCAGATGAAAAACAGCTCACGTTTCCATGGTTATTTTATACCAACCATGTATACTCTCTTTGTATGCCGATCCGACTGCCCTGCATTTTAATGCACCATGTGTATAAAAAGATCGAGAGCTATATTCACACATCCTTCTCACCTCCACAGTTTGAGACTAGTCGCCATCTCACAAATCGACAGATTTTGAAGATGCACGGGCCGCCATTTTGCTGGCAACTGGGAATTCCCGGATCGCGTGACCACAGACAGCCAATCGCGAGCAGGCGTGCATGCATGATCGTCGAGTCAAACGTTAAATTATATTGTCATGTGTATTATAGTTTTGACTATAATTTCTATACTATGATCTGCATGGTCCAATCCAACAGACTGTAGCCGAAAATGTATTCAGTATATATTATATATAGGAAGATTCGCACGAGAATATAATGTATATGACTATATCAGTTTCAAATAATATCATGACACTGCTTATATAATTATGTATGCTTCTTTTCAAGTCGGCGCAAGAAATCTTGTCATTGTAAATAGACCTATAATTATGGTACGGAATTGTAGCAAGACTATATGGACTGTGTCGTTTTAGAGCCAGTAGACGTTTTAAGATTGTATACGATTTAAAATACATACGTGAGTTCAGGATAAATTAATTATAGGCCTATAAATATAGACCCAATTGTCTATAGACCTATACACGAGCACATATGACTCCAGCCATTTGCATTCAGTTTATGCTTTACAAAAAGTCCAAATACTAGCAAATACATACAATACATTCACGTGCACATATACCTGATATACAGCTTTCCATATAACAGTAACTGGGTACCCCGTCAAAAGCGCGCAGGACAAAAGCGCGCCGACAAAAGCGCGCCGACATAAGCGCGACCCGACAAAAGCGCGCTGGACAAAAGCGCGCCGACATAAGCGCGCAATCAACAAGATATAGACTAACATACATAGACAAAGAAATGAAAAGCTGACGAATAAAATCAGGTATAATTGTCTGGCAAATATGCAAACAACGAAATTAAAGTCTAATGTCCAAAAATTAAGTAAAAGTTCTTGAAAAATCATATTGATAAGAGCCTAATCCAAACGTCAATTGCGGACGAAAAATAGGGCATATAATGTCGACAAATTAAGTTACAGTTCTTGAATTATAAATTGCGAATATAGGCTACTCTAATCA
Source organism: Lumbricus terrestris (assembly GCA_949752735.1). Classification (NCBI taxonomy): domain Eukaryota; kingdom Metazoa; phylum Annelida; class Clitellata; order Crassiclitellata; family Lumbricidae; genus Lumbricus; species Lumbricus terrestris. The sequence continues at coordinate 18,435,719 of OX457043.1, read as the reverse complement.
ACGTCTCTTTTTATAGTTCGCAATGTACTTTTTGTTTATAGTTCGCAAGTTAATGTGTGTTGCGTTTGTTTCTTTCACATTGAAATGTTATGGGCGAAACTGCGGAGATAGTCGAGCAATGGCACGTCGCCGTACGTAGATTGGAAAGATAGCGAGGAGACGTCTCATCAATCGGCGTTATTTGTGGACAAACAACTAATCAAAATAGGTGGTTTAATCATTGCCTTGATGAAAGGTTTTGAAAATTGGGCACAAGTACATGTAGGTGAGAAGTATAATAGGTGGTGGGCATTGCTTTCATTTATGTTAAGCGAAGTGAAAGTTTGGTCCACGCTGCGCGCTTATGTCGGCGCGCATTTGCCCCGAGCGCGCTTTTGTCGGCGCGCTTTTGTCGGCGCGCTTTTGTCGGCGCGCTTTTGTCCTGCGCGCTTTTGACGGGACACCCAGTAACTGCTGTTGTATACTGCATTGTATTAAAACATTTATAATGCGCTTCCATAATCGGGTGAACCGTTCAGAGGCGTTCCCGCACTGCGCAAGGCACAAGAGAAAAATGAGGAGGAAAATAACTGCAGATATAATAATATTATATAGAAGTTGAGAACGAATGTTTTATAATATTATGGGTTACAGCATTTCTCGCAGTGAGCACGGCATAAAGATCGAAAATAGTATATAACTATAAGACAACAGTTTTAAATATTGTGATTCAGGTGTTCATGCAGTTAGCTCATTATAGGTGCAGAAATTCGTTTCCTAGGCCATGCTTGGCGTAAACTTAAGCAGTCTGACATAGAGAATGATGGACAAGAAAACACCGGTTTATATTATAGGCTGCATGCATGAGAGCGCATAGCGAGCGAAACAGACCAGTTACACATAATAATTTGCTGAGTGTTAAACTTCGTATAGATCTATTTATTGGAATAAGTGAGTAATATGTACTTGTGTTTTATATACTATATATACGGATGTACATAATCAACAACAACATTCACAGGAATAAGACTTGTTTTTCGAAGTCATAAAAATATACTGCATATTTTGTGAATGACAAAGCATCAAAAGTCTTTTAGTATTCTTATTTCCAGAACAGTAATAAATATAGAAGCAAAGGCAAAAATTAGATATCTCAGCTCTCTCTGAATATCTATATGCATACCAAGTACACATCCTCTCCCTCTCCCTTCCTCTTCCTCCCTCT
>OX457043.1:18421144-18434315 GCA_949752735.1 Lumbricus terrestris | reverse complement strand
TAGACTGCATGCATACAGCAATGTATGCAGTGAAAAGACACATACCTCTGCAATGCGTTTATCTGTGTCCATGGCCTGATGCATGGTCAAAGATAAATTCCGTTGTCTTTACCATTATACATATGTGGCATGGCTAATGGCTATAGATATACGTGTGCTCTGTCTTATAAATTATGGCTAATCGGCGTTTTTATGGTCGAAATATATCTCGACCGCATATTGTCTATATCGCGTTTAGAAATTCAAATTATCGTTAGTTATAGCCATTTCGTCGAATTTTATTGCGCAGCCGTTGCGCTCAAGGCAAAAGAACCATCTGGAGTGGATGGCCCCCACGTAGGTTGACGGGGCCAAGGGCCAGAGGTGAGGCGCCCTCAACCGAGTCCTACACACTGAGGGGCCAGGGCAAATGCCACTCACTTTGACCCGCACGGTTTCTAGATGGCCGGTCGAATACAAAGCCCCTCTCGGCTCGGTCGGGTTATAGGGGCGACCGTATTAGATCATGTTATTATCGTTATCACCGTCAGAGGACGTCGCTCAAAGCGACGGTAACGCGCCGCACAAAAGCGACGGTAACGCCGCACAAAAGGCGCCTAAACGAAACGAAACCTGAGACGGTGTAAAACGACGACAAAGGCGTCTGCAGACCGAACGGTGGAATAAATGAGTGGAGAGGAGGTTCAGGGGGGTCAGTGGGGGCCGCAGTGGGCGAGGCATCGAACCAAGGGGGTCGAACCCTGATGATCGGGCGACTAGAATTAGCGACACGATTATGACGGCCGAAGAGATATGAAATAACATCCAAGGGATATATTTTTAATGGGGGTCCTCACCCGGTCCGTCGGGGACCAGTAATCAGGGACACGGGAGCGCGTCACTGGTGACGTCGACGATTTATCATAATCACGGCTAGACGTGTCTGTCCTTCCTGCAGCAGTATATAAGCTGCAGTCGCCTTTCCTCTTTGGTTAACCGTGTGTGTGTGTGTGTGTGTGTGTGTGTGTGTGTGTGTGTGTGTGTGTGTGTGTGTGTGTGTGTGTGGGTTTCCTTTTGTCTGTCTCTCTGTCTCTGTCTCTCTGTCTCTGCCTGTCTATCTGTCTGTCTGTCTGTCTGTTTGTCTGTCTGTCGATCGGTCTTTATCTCTCTCTCTCTCTCTCTCTCTCTCTCTCTCTCTCTCTCTCTCTCTCTCTCTCTCACACACACACACACACGCACACACACAAACACACATGCATTGTGTGCATGCATTGGATGTGTCTCTTTTTATCTGCAGCTCTCAGTCTCTCTCTGTCTCTGTCTCCACATGTCTATGTTTCTATGCCTCTGTCTCTGTCTCTCTCTCTCTCTTTGTCTTTCTCTCTGTCCTCATCTTCTTTTCCATCTGAGTCGCATGTTTGCATATATTTGTATGTGTGTGTGTACATGTGTGTGTGTGTGTGTGTGTGAGTGTGTGTGTGTGTGTGTGTGTGTGTGTGTGTGTGTGTGTGTGTGTGTGTGTGTGTGTGTGTGTGTGTGTGTGTGTGTGTGTGTGCACGCTAGTCTCTTGCCTCCGCTCTGACTCTATCTCTTTACGACTGCCTCACTGCGTCTATCTATCTTTCTTCGATCTATGCATTTCTCTGCCTTTGCATGTCTCTCGCGATGAATCTTTTTGTCTATCACTCTGTCTCTGGTTTTGTCTTCGTCTCTGTCTATCTGTCTGTCTGTCTGTCTGTCTCTGTGCTTCTCTCTCTGCATGTGTAGCTCTGTTTCTGTCTGTCTGTCCCTGCCTCTGTATGTCTGTGTGTCTGTCTGCCTCACTGACACTCTGTCTGTCTGTCTGTCTCTGTGTAGCTTTCTCTCTACCTCTCTGTCTCTGTCTAATTGTGCCTGTATCTATGCGTCTGTCGCTCTCCGATGTGTGCTACCATGCAACAAAGGCGTCATGACGACGACCAAGGGGTGACGACTGAGCACAGTGCATGGGGTCAGGCTACGACCCTACATGTCAGTCTCTCAACGCCCGATTAATTAGTTTTCTTATCAGCTCAGCATTCAACGTTCGCCGGACATAATAGTGTTAAACTTTACTTCCATGATTTATTAATTATATTCAGAGATTCATTTGAAAATTAAAGACGTCGGTTTAGCATTGGAAATGCATATAGCGCCATTTGAATTTACATGCAGGTATACCATGCATCTAATCATAAATATATAACATATATTTTTGGTTCGATCTGCAGTTAGCACACCCATATTTTATAAACAAACTTATATACCTACCTGCCTGCCTGCCTGCCTACCTACCTGCCTGCCTGCCTGCCTGCCTGCCTGCCTGCCTGCCTGCCTGCCTGCCTGCCTGCCTGCCTGCCTGCCTGCCTACCTACCTACCTGCCTGCCTGCCTGCCTGCCTACCTACCTGCCTGCCTGCCTGCCTGCCTGCCTGCCTGCCTGCCTGCCTGCCTGCCTGCCTGCCTGCCTGCCTGCCTGCCTGCCTGCCTGCCTGCCTATACATACATACATACATACATACATACATACATACATACATACATACATACATACATACACACACACATACATACATACATACATACATACATACATACATACATACACACACACATACATACATACATACATACATACATACATACATACATACATACATACATACATACATACATACATACATACACACACACATACATACATACATACATGCATACATACATACATACATACATACATACATACACACACACATACATACATACATACATGCATACATACATACATACATACATGCATACATGCATGCATACATGCATACATGCATACATACATACATACATACATACATACATACATACATACATACATACATACATACATACATACATACATACATACATACATACATACATACATACATACATACATACATACATACATACATACATACATACATACATACATACATACATACATACATACATACATACATACATACATACATACATACATACACACACACATACATACATACATACATGCATACATACATACATACATACATGCATACATGCATACATACATGCATACATGCATACATACATACATACATACATACATACATACATACATACATACATACATACATACATACATACATACATACATACATACATACATACATACATACATACATACATACATACATACATACATACATACATACATACATACATACATACATACATACATACATACATACACACACACATACATACATACATACATGCATACATACATACATACATACATGCATACATGCATACATACATGCATACATGCATACATACATACATACATACATACATACATACATACATACATACATACATACATACATACATACATACATACATACATACATACATACATACATACATACATACATACATACATACATACATACATACATACACACACACATACATACATACATACATGCATACATACATACATACATACATGCATACATGCATACATACATACATACATACATACATACATACATACATACATACATACATACATACATACATACATACATTCATGCATGCATGCATGCATGCATGCATGCATGCATGCATGCATGCATACATACATACATACATACATACATACATACATACATACATACATACATACATACATACATACATACATACATACATACATACATACATACATACATACACACACACACACATACATACATACATGCATACATACATACATACATACATACATGCATACATGCATACATACATACATACATACATACATACATACATACATACATACATACATACATACATACATACATACATACATACATACATACATACATACATACATACATACATACATACATACATACATACATACATTCATGCATGCATGCATGCATGCATGCATGCATACATACATACATACATACATACATACATACATACATACATACATACATACATACATACATACATACATACATACATACATACACACACACATACATACATACATACATGCATACATACATACATACATACATGCATACATGCATACATACATACATACATACATACATACATACATACATACATACATACATACATACATGCATACATACATACATACATACATACATACATACATACATACATACATACATACATACATACATACATACATACCTATATATATATACATATACATATACATACACGCTGCAGTGTATAAGAGGGGAATCTTTCATGTCTTTGCCTCCGTCTCTTTTATGAATCAACGGACAGTGTGATTCTTAATAAGAGGTCTCGCCTTTCCGGAGGGCTTTGTCAAGGGATCATTCAGTCCGTGACCTATCTGTCTGCCGCAACCTCTGAGGCTCAACCCATCAAGACTGCGATGATCCCTAGACCTTTGCGATAGATCCGCATAATAGCGCAATTATTTCGGGCATTATCAAAGGCGTGGGAAAGGTGACATACCTCTATGGTCGCCGAGTAAAGCCCCATTTAAGTGAAATTCCTCGGCCCGACGGGTCGGCCACGCATCGGTGCGCTCTGGCGTGCCCTACGACCCCCGGACGACGGCGTGAATGGGTCGCAAAGAATGAGGGAAATGGAAGTTATGACGCGTAGTGATAGCTCTCTAACCTACCGTAACCCCGTGTCTATAGGCCTTTGACTGAAGCGCAGGTCACCGGTCACCACCCAAGGCTCCCCCAACCTCACCCCATCTCCGTCTATATATGACGCCGAGCGTGCACGCTTTAGCGGGCAGCCATGTAATTCAGTGGCTGCTAAAAGCCCTGAATGGCCGCCCACCCGACCGCCACACTCTGCCCTCCCTCCACTCACACCCTATACTATTGTTCAGTGTATGTACCCCGGTAAACTATAGATCTCTAAGTCTTTTCGCCATTAAGGCTATTCACCCGTTCACGAAGCGGTATATTTCGTGCTTTGTTGTATTCAAGCATCCTGCAGTGGATCCACAGAGTATATGCTGTTGCTGAACGGGGCATCCAACAGTCTTCGTAACGGGTGTTGATCCTAATGAGCATGCAGGTTGCAGAAGAAAAAAAAGCGTTCTCGTTAGACACCTTTGTCGGCTTCGGAAAGACGTTTGCTAATTGACATCAGATGGTGCAGTAATCATTCTTGATGTCTTTGTGTGCTGCATGTTCGAAAGGGTAAGAGAGAAAAACTACTTAATTAATCGATCGATCGAATGATCATTATGTACTTCATAACGAATGTTTTCAGGCATGGGCTTGGGGGGGGTATACATGAGTTAAGAGATTATACGTGAATGAAAGGAGATCGGCTCGATTGTTCTTGTTTTATTGAGAAAGCCAATGGCCCCAAATCTCCGGATTTGAACCCGATGGATTGATAATCAATTGCGGAGAGCTATATATAGATGCTGAAGAAATATCACAATCTGCAACCAATGCCAAGAGCGGTAAGATAATTGATGAGAGCATTAGAGTTAACATGGGAAGATTTGCCTTTGGAACACATCAAGAACTTTGCAAAGAGACTCAAAAGAAGTTTTGGCACTGGTGGTGGGCACATTGAACACAAGTTGTGAAGCACCAACAAGTTCATTTCACAACAGTTATTTGAGATGTGACTTAATAAAATCGGTTTTTTGTCACTTTTTGTTGAATTAGATCTACGTTTTTGAATCGACAAAAAACGGTGGGTGGCCTCACTAAAAGTGGTGTAACTTTTGTTGGGTTTGAAATATTTTGATGAAATCTGGTCATCATGTGTAGATATGAATGTCTTTTAAGACTGTAGCAAAATTTCATTTCGAAATTCTTACTTCTGGCCAAGATATGGGCAAAAAACCGAACGTGTTACTTTTTATGACCCACCCTGTATACATGCTGGTCACGCGGGAGAGAACGCACGTCAGAGGAAAGGCTATTCCAATTTAAAAAACATGGCATGTATAATTATATATCTCTCTCTGTGGAACTGCGTTGAACGCATATATCTTGTATAGGCTATATTTTCATAAGTCTGCAGCATGCAGTGTGTTTGTGGTCTTGCTTGTTAGATGAACACGGCCACAGTTTTGAAGCAATCAACCCCAATCCTTCGCAGGGGTCGAGTGTCGACACGGGTCTTGTTATGGGGGTTCGCGTATCTTTGCCAGCATGGGGGTCAGGGTGGGGAACCCTCATTTGTGCTACTTTTCAGTTGTTGACATGCATATTTTCACACTTATTCACCTTAAACGTTACAGTTATAGACAGATTTTTATACGAGCCGCCTCGCCTCCATGCCATGCACCTAACACACAACTCGGCTCGCAGGACCGGGTGGGGGGGGCAGGGCATTGTTGGGGAGGGGAGAAATATTTTCCAGAAAACCCAAATTTCACGGGTGGCGTACCGGTGGAGGTCGGTGTGGTGGGATGTGGTGGAAGGGGGCGAAGGTAAGGGATGGGGAACGAAATTTTTCCGGAAATCAAAAATTTCACGGGTGGCGTACCGGTCGAGGTCGGAGGGAGAGAGGGAGGGAGGGCAGGAGGGAGGGAGGGAGGGAGGGAGGGTGGGAGGGAGGGAGGGAGGGAGGGAGGGAGGGAGGGAGGGAGGGAGGGAGGGAGGGAGGGAGGGAGGGAGGGAGGGAGGGAGGGAGGGAGGGAGGGAGGGAGGGAGGGAGGGAGGGAGGGAGGGAGGGAGGGAGGGAGGGAGGGAGGGAGGGAGGGAGGGAGGGAGGGAGGGAGGACTCGCCCCCACATAACATATTCAACTTCGGCCAAAATTGCATGTTTACTTTGGACTTTCTCTCAATGAAATCCGTATTCATTCGTTTATTTTGAGAATTTATATAGCGCCTCTTCAAGCACCAAACCCAGCCATGCATGTGTATGTGTATATACAGAAGCAATTGATGTGACTCCTTTTCAACTGCACGAATTCGACTTGCATGCAATAGATGCGTAGGAGCGAGAGGCGACTGCATTCCCCTGTGACTTTACGCCTCCAGGTGGCGCTATATAAGTTCGCTGCATATATAGACTTTCTTCATCGCTGCTTCAATATTTAATATGGAGACCCCACCCCCACCCCGTCCAATTCTTTCATATCTCAATCTGTCGTCCGGTTTGCTCGACCGACATTTTGCCCGCGGGGTTGACTGAGGAGGAGGAGGACGACGAGGAAGAGGAGGACGCCCCTTGGTTGCAGGTTCATCTCAAAGAAAAGACCTCCTAGGTTTTTGCTTTTATCTTGACCAAAAGTAAGAATTACGAAATGAAATTTTGCAGGCTGATAGACAATTCATATTTACACATGATGATCAGATTTCATCAAATTATTTAAACACAACAAAAGTTAAACCACTTTTAGTGAGGCCACCCACCATTTTCTGACGATTCAAAAACGCGACGCAACAGAAAGTAACAAAAAACCCAATCTAATTATTCTGGTCAATATCTTGGCCAGAAGTAAGAATATCAAAATGAAATTTTAAAGGCCTAAAGACAATTCATATCTGCATATAATGTCCAGATTTCATCGAAATATTCCAAACTGAACAAAATTTATGACTTTTAGTGAGGCCACCCACCGTTTTTTGACGATTCAAAGACGTAACGCAGCAAAAAGCAGCAAAACACGATTTTATTAAGTCTCATCTCAAATAAGTGTTATCAAATAGCCTTGATATTGCCAGATTATCATTATTATTGCCATTTAAAAAAGAAACAGGGTGCCAGCGCAGCTGCACGTCACTGAGAAGCCATTTAGCAAGATGACAATCAGGTTGGTAAATAAGGAATCTGTCAGATTAATAATTTTGCTATTAAAGCAATGAAATCCAATTTTTTTAAACCCGGAAATGGCCAAGGTGTTTATGACAGACAAAATGTGTATTCAGACACCTCTTGAGCAAGATCCTAGAGATACATTGAGCAACGTTTACTCTGGTAAACAGTGAGAGCGCAAACATTAGGAGTTGAGCTAAGAGTTAAGAGATTTGCCGTGAATGAAAGGAGCTCGGCTCGATTGTTCTGGTTTCCTTGTGAAAGCCAATGGCTTCAAATCTCCGGATTTGAACCCGATAGATTGATAATCAATTGAGGAGAGCTATGCTGAAGAAATATCACAATCTGCAACCAAAACGAAGAGCGGTATAAGAGAATTGATTGGCGCATTGGAGTTGATATGGGAAGATTTGCCTTTGGAACGAGTCAACAGGGCCATCAAGAACTTTGCAAAGAGACTCAAAAGAAGTGCTGGCACTGGTGGTGGGCACATTGAACACAAGTTGTGAATCACTATCAAGTTCATTTCCAAACAGTTATTTGAGATATGACTTAATAAAATCGTTTTTTGTCACTTTTTGTTGCGCTACGTTTTTGAATCGTCAAGAAAAACGGTGGGGCCTCACTAAAAGAGGCATAACTTTTGTTCTGTTTGAAATATTTTGATGAAATCTGACCATGATGTGTAAATATGAATTGTCTTAAGCGTGTAAAATTTCATTTCGAAATTCTTACTTTTGGTCAAGATATTGGCAAAAAATCTAGGGAGTCTTTTTTTGCCCACCCTGTATACATACGGGTCGATGTTGATGTCGGCTGCTGCAGCAGAGGTGGGATGCGGTGCAGCAGAGATGGCATCCGTTGGACCGGGGGCCACACTGCAATCAATGCCTCCTGCATCGTGGAGATGGCGATCAGAACGGACAGGCAGCTAGCCGCCGTCGACTGTTAATTGACCGAATGACTTTAGCGACGAACTGCGGGGCAAAGGAAATGGACGACGGGCGGAGACCCTATCTTCCGTCCGTCCGTCTTCTCCTCAATTGCCCGCCCGACCGAGGTCCCTCCGACCGCCTGCCCCGGCCACATCCCCCGCCGCCCCCTGCCCCATACATATACATGGTCCTTATTGAGCGACGATGCGTCGGCGACGGCGGCGGGCTGACCCGCGGCTCGTGCGGGGCCATGCGACCCTGTCAGCGTGAAATGCAGTTATTTTTTCTTTTATTATATTTCAGATTTTCGTCGGAGATTTCGGCTTATGCGTGAACATCGGAGGCGATGGCTTCCTCATTGACTTGCAAGGCCTCTCATTATATCGCCCGCGGTCATCTCATGCATTCGGTTCATCCATGGCAGAAGCTGAGAGAAGATCGACAAAGTCAGACCATATTGCAGATATATATATGTATACATATATAGAATATATATGTATACCTATAGAATATATATATCCTATATAATTATATGTAATATATATATGCATTTACATATTACATTATATACAATGCCGTGGTTTATATATACTGTATACGTGTATACAATTGGGCATATGTATCCTGATATATGAGGATATATAAATGCACGTGAGTTATATATATCTGCAGAAGAGTCGGGGACGTTGTGGTTGGTCGGTTGCATATATATATATATATATATATATATATATGTTTTGATGATGAGGAAATATATATAGTTTGCTCTTCAGTGACACGATGCACTTTGTAACGGGTTCAGTTCTCTGAAGTGCAAGAGCGCATGCGCTGTGTATTTGCAACAGGTTCATCAAAGGGTTCATCATGAGGTCATGAGCCATGAACCATGAGCCATCCATGGCTGCATACGTTGATGACGAAGGCGTAACCATGGCAATACACAGTAATTGGGTGACAATTACGGTAACTTCGTCTATTCTATATGGAGGGAAGACCCGAAGCGTACAATGTAGGTTTTTTCTCATAGACTTGTATATCTGTACTCTAATTCCGTCATGTAATACAATGAAACGCAGACTGAAGTTTTTGTTGCGCCTTTTCTAGGTAGGCCTATATATACCTCTCGAAGACGTTGCCCGATGCCTGTTGTGATGTTGCACGTTTTTGACCTGTTGGGAGATTTAATCTTAAATATAGTACCGTTATAAAAACACGGAACAATAGGCCTAATTATATCTCAAGCATGTATTGTGATATATATACAATCATATCGGCACTTATTGTGAGCACGCATGGAACCATGAGAATCAAATCAAAACGTAGTTTCATTTTTATTTTCATTCTAGATAACGATTATAATAATGATGTTAGTTTTTCATGCAGTCAAGTGAACAAGATGCACATCGAGTGAGATTTGCTCTCAGTGCATTTGTTGGGCTTCACCTAAAACTGGTAGGCATATACTGTACATGATTTTATATCTCACCGATCGATGCTCTTTACCCACAATAACATGCATCGTTATCGTAGGCTATATGTGTACGAACAGTGCCATGCATGGTTGCATGTGTCTTGTATCAACAATAATTCATGCGTCGCAACAAATAATTATAATTATTGAAATTTATGTTATACATAAAATAATTAACTCGAACATATGAATATTTATATTTTCGCACGTAACAAAAGTCGCAACATACATTATACATATTACGCTTACTTTATATATAAACCCGTGGTATCTATAGATACATATAACAAGTTGCTGTATAAAATGATACATAACATATAAAATGATACATATATATATATAATGTCTATGTATTGCAGATGCGTTGGATGCACATGGATGCACGGATGGATGGATGATCGTCGTGTGGACCTTGCTGCATGCGGCGTCGAAAGGCTTCTCCCAAAGTTATATAGATGCGAACTTGACCCGTTGAGCCGGAGATGGGGTTGGCCCTTCGCCTCCTTCTCTGCCCATAACAGACGGTCGGCCGGGGTCAGACTGATGTCCGATAGAGATGCAACCGGACACCGACGCCTCCTATACTTGGCCCGCTGACAGATTGGCTTCTGCTGCTGCTGCTGCTGATGCCATGGATGATGGTGGTGCTCGTGCATGCATGATGCATGCTGTGGACGACGCCGATGGCATCATCATCATCATCGTCGTCGTCGTCATCATCGTCATCATCATCTCAATGCTGCATCGGTGACGACGTCTGCAACGTTTCATTTCCTGTCCAAAGAGCAATCACAGCAGAAGGCGATTTCTGCTGCATGGATGTATGAGATGGGGTGTGAGATCAAGTCAGGTCCCGACGAAAACAAGTCCGTTGAGTCTCTTTCTTAAAAAGAGTTTCTCTATTAATAGTGCTTCGTTTGTTTATGTCATCGTGTCATATAACTCTTCTTCCTCATGGATGGATGGATGGATGGATGGATGGATGGATGGATGGATGGATGGATGGATGGATGGATGGATGGATGGATGGATGGATGGATCCAGATTTGACAAGGGCCTATGACAACAGAGGCCGTTGAACTCGAAAATATACTTGGCATATTACAGCACTTTAAAAACTCTTCCAGAATTACATATACCAATACATGAACAGCCTATACACAGACTGCATGCATCGGTGTCCATTCGCTGAAATACCGACTCAAATACAAAAGTTTTTCATTAAGGTAATAGAATATACCATGTATGGAGATTTGCGATCGAATGCATGGGGCTGTTTTTACCCATATAACAGACGTGGCACCACATGTCACTCTGCAGTGTGCATAATGCGTATACATCCCTGTGCCCCTTTCTAATCTCCTTTGCTCGGTTCAATCGTCTTTGCTACAGATAAGGCGAGGTCTCCGTGGAAGTCGGACGAAATCATAGATCTATGAATAGAGAGTCGCTGCTGCATGCAGTCAACCTTGCAAGTGCCATGACCGAATATGCGGCGGAGGACAAAGACAGAAACTGATCCGAATGCAAAGGAACAAAGGAGAAAGATTTGGGAAGATTATATAGGAGAAGATTGAGGAGGAATAGAGATGGAGAAGCTACATCTATATGGAGAGAATGAGAAGGACGATCATGAATGAATGAATGAATGAGTAAAGGAATGAATAAATGAACGAACGAACGAACGAATGAGTAAGTGAATGAATGAATGAACGAAAGAACGAACGAATTAATGAATTAATGAACAACGGACGAACGAACCAATGAATGAAGGAATGAGTAGGTGATTGAATGAATGAACGAAAGAACGAACGAATTAATGAATTAATGAACGAACGAACGAACGAATGATCGAATGAACAAACGAATGAATGAACGAACGAATGAATGAATGAATGAATGAACGAATGAACGAATGAATGATTGCATGAATGAACGAATGAGTGAATGAATGAATGAGTGAATTTATCAACTGAACCATATAGAATCTTGTTAAAATGAGTATAACATATGCTGTTAATATTTGTACAAATACTGCATTTGCACGACTAAATTATCTCCTTTCCAGTGCTGTATACCTTTCAAATTTCAAAGTGCCAAATTTCAGAATGTTTTGTTTCTTGGTTCCTGAACATCTAATAGTAAATCTTAAAGCACCATGTGTATCAGTCCTGAAAAATTCAGTACTTTTGTTAAATGGCATCTTAAAAGGGTACCATTATTATAATATGGAAATTCAAAGAGAAATTATTATTGTAAGTATGTATATATGGCCTATGTTAATTGAAGTCTTTAGGCCACTCTTATCAGCCCATCCATCCCCTCGCCATACCCTCCCTCCCCTCTAGGCGATCATCCGCCGGACGCTTGATTGTCCCCCCATCCCCAGAAACCTGAATTTCCCACCCACCCCAGAGGAGGGGGACTAATATAAACACTGTCTATTATATATAACCATATATAGTTGATCAGTCGATGACGTCACCCAGTAATAAGTTAAAGACATGCTCTGGGTCATTGTGCAGTGTACACTCTATAGCCATGCATCTTGTGGACGATTTATATTTTATATACATATATATATATATTGTTATATACTCTGTACTATAATAATTATATATATATATATATGTATAACAAGATGTAGCCAGATGGCCACGTTTTTCATGTAAAATGCTGACAGGTCCATGTATAGAGGACGCACCATGGATACAAAAATGAAAGAGAGACGAGAAGAAGATGCAGCGTTTTATCTCTGTATATATATGTATATACATGCAGATATAATGCAATTCATGCTTATATATATATAGTTGCATGGGGGAGCCTATGTGCCATAGATATAGAATACAGGTATTACACAGAAGTAATAATCTGGTGTCCGTCCAACTGTGTGTAGCCCATCACCGGAAGCCAGAAACAGCGT
>OX457043.1:18391144-18411144 GCA_949752735.1 Lumbricus terrestris | reverse complement strand
CTGGAACCCCAGGGCGTGTTCGAAAGGCTGAGGCACGTGACAGAGAGAGATAGAGAGAACGATTATTGCTTCTGATCATTAATATCTATTACGACTGACTGCGGAGGCAAAAACGATCATCAGCAGCCAAGGCATCATCTCCCCTTGTGCATCGTTCATCAATTAAACCTCTGTCGCTGCAGCCCCTCAAACATACGAACACTCACTGCATGCAGATGGTTTAGACGGTATCTATAGACGAGGTTTAAATCAATAATATGCAAGCATATCATTACATATGCATGATGTCATCTATGACAACATTAGCTCGATATAAATCGCGATTAGCAGACGGTCATTAGCGAAGTATACACCAAGCACATTTGATGAATTAACCGTAGAAGATTAGTCAAAGTATATGTAATTATGTCTATAATTATGGCGAGTTTCGGAATTCCGACTACTCTGTTCTATATTTTACATCATTCGGCAGTCCTTTCCTTGGATCCTCTCCATTCCTTTTTCAAACTGACCTTTATACATCCTTTGATCCATCCTTTGATCCATCCATCCATCCAGCCATCCATCTATCCATCCATTCATCCATCTATCCATCCATCCATCCATCCATCCAGCAGCTCATTAGTCTTCTCGTTTCCTTTCCTGCTATAGCATGACTAATTGAGCATGTCTTTCTTAAAGCGTCAATGTTGTTCCGTTCATTGTACAATGCATTCTGAATTTCTTATTCAAACACTTCATAACCAACGAGCTTTAACCCATGATGGCCCGCTGGACGCAATAATTGGATTGTTACATGTTTAACGACACTGCCATATCAAAGATGATTTGTGTCGCCCTCCTCCTTTATCCAGGCTTGGGACTGGCACTGGCAGAGAACAACCAATGGCGGAGTCTATACATAGTCTGATCGCCTGACGTCTTTCTAACAGATACGAAGCAACGTCATCCATCATCACCGCTGCCAGACGAACGCAACTCGTGTCGCCACCTATCGAATGCAATTTAAACGCATTCCTCATTGACGCGCTGTCTGGCTAATAGTTTCAATCTACAAGGATGCATCATAGTTTCAATGTAGTGATTTTGTAACACTGTGACAACCTGTGGTCTCCACTATTATATCTCACTGTTCGAATCGACGTCGGCCATTTTTCAGACTTGTAACCATAGGCGTAACCTTCTATTGTGACGGTGGTGTCCAGTCACCACCACTTTTAAAAGTGGTGGTGACAGTCACCACCACTTTTTGGTCCGGCAAATGAATATTTTTTAAACATGATGGTATTTACCTGTCTAACGTAATATATACCGATAATTTTGGCTATTCGTGAATAACATCGCAAATTCGCAATCGCATATAATATTTGGACAGCCAAATAATTTTGTGTTTAAAAAATATTTATTTGCCGGACCAAAAGGTGGTGGTGATTTTATTACATAATCCAAAGGAAAAAGGGCCAGCAAGCTAAACAATATCTTTTGGACGATATAATTGCTCGAGTGGATACTGGGAGCCTTATACTCTTTGGACATGATTCAATTGTGGACAAGATTCAACTGAAGACGACAACATATTTAAAGTTGGTCGTTGACAGCAAACTTTTTGTGCAGTATAGGAGCATGGTTGGTTTGAGGAGGAATATGACGTACAATAATATATCATCCTATTAAGACAGGTTGGTCAGATAAGAGAGCGAGCGGACAACTAATTATTAAGACGTACAGCTGTGACCCATAAAATATACTCCATGGTTCAATAAAAAGTAAACCAAACTGTTTTTCATATATCTCTAATGCCTGATAATCAATCATATAAAAATTTTCCCGATATTTAGATAATTGAACCAAGAATATGATTCCAACATATCATGTCATAATTATATTTGAACGGATAGAAAGATCTTTCAACTTCATCTGCCGAAATGTGAGTTTACGAGCAATTTTTCCTTTGGATTTTGTAATAAAGTTCTTCGAACATGAAAATAGTCTTTAATATTTGGAGCGCGGTGGTGTAGTGGTGGCGTCGTTGCCTTGAAGCCGGAAGATTCGATGTTCGATTCCACCTCAAGTCACCGCGCAGGGACCTTGGGCAAGTCCTTCACTCGCAATTGCTCAGTGCTTCGGCGTGAAACTCCGATGCAGTGTCCGCTCTGCAGTCGGGAGCGCCTCTGATTAGAGAGAGCTTGAAGGGGCGCTATATAACAAGTGCACATACAAACAAACAAATATGCTTGTGAAGAAACTCTAAGTTAATTGTATTGGTTGATTATTTAAATAAAGAAGAAGTCATAGGCGACAGGATTTAACGCTGAACTGCTCGGAGCCCATAATGTGGTAGAAATGAAGTATGGTGTCTGTCTTGTTAGCATTTCGATGGTTTCCCTGGCTCTGTGGGCTGGCATTGTTCTGTTGAAAAGTAAAACAGCCTTCTGGGGCTACAGATTTCAGATAACACGTGGAACATGCTGTGATAACAGAACGTTGCTATAATAGATTGCGTTAATTTTTACTCTATAGGATCACTGAACACTAAGCGTCGAAAGCGCAACGAACACCCTAACAGACTTGCTGAAAACTTAAATTTTGGCAGATGAAGTTGAAAGATTCATATCTTTCTATCCATTCGAATTTATGGCATGATGTTTTGGAATCATATTTTGGTTCAGTTCTATAAAATAATATGGAAGAAAGTTCAGTATGATTGATCATCGGGCATTAGAAATATATGAAACACAGTTTGGCTTACTTTTTATTGAAGCACGGTGTAGATTCATACATAAAATTATCATCTAGATTGGAAAAGAAAGCTTTTAGAGAGGGAGAAGACAGAGAGGTAGATGCGTTCAGTTTATAGAACCCGATATTACATTCGATTTCACACACGAATATAGAAGTAAATTTGAAATGAATAAAATTGATAAAAAGAGTGCTATGTGTATACATGTAGAGGAGCACCTTTGAAATTATTTGAAAATCTTATCCGTCATTTTTCAAGTTGCCAGCTGGATTGAGATGATGTGAGTATATCTACAATTAAGTAAAAAGTGCAAATGCACACTACTTTGAGATAGAATTGATTAGTTATCCAGACAGACGAATAGAATATGAGTAATCGGGATATAATAATGTGAAAGAGTTGTATTTTAAACGTTGTCTTAATGATCCGCAAATGGAAAGATCGTTGAGCGCACCATGCAGCGAGAGAGATGAAAGAGAAGAAAGAGGGAAAAGAGTGAGAATGGAGAAGGAATGGAGGAAGACTTAGTTATCAATAGACTATAGAATTTATCCTAAATTCGTTATGGGGAGGGAACGGAGGAAACCGTTGGAGAGAGAGAAGGGATCAGTTTTGAGCAGGGAAATAGTCACCACCACTTTTCAGGGGAAAGTTACGCCCATGCTTGTAACGGATTGTTCCAGAAGAATGTAATGTAGGTAGTGTACTTCAGCAGGGCTGTTTTTAAGGAATTTTTAGAACTGCACAACCCCTTCTTGGGGGGGGCTAAGCCCGGGAAAAGAAACCATTCACACGGTAAAAAGATAAATCTGGGTCTTCATGGGGGGGGCTTAGCCCCCTAGCCCCTGATAAACTCCGCCCATGTTTGGGAGGGAATGTAAGTGCCCTCCCATTGTCGATTTTTTTACAATTTTCACGCTACATTTCATTTGTAACATTTTAAGCTGACGTTCTAACGAAATTGCTCATCATATCATTGCTCATCAGTGCTGATAGCCGTGGTTTATGACTTCGAAAATGTCTCCCTCCATTGCTTCAATTCTGTATTTCGACGCTGCAATGGTCGCATTTTAAGAGGTAATCTGAAGAAAATTTCTCATTATTTTAATGATGTAAGACATGATCTATATTCTAAGACTTCAATAAATGGTTTCTCCCCATTGTCAAGGCGATATATAAATTCTCGGAATGCCTGAATAAATGGTAGTACTTTAAGCGGTCGTCTTAACAAATGTATTCATGATTTCATTGCTCAGAGACGTAGTTTAAGACTTCAGTAATATATCATTTCAAATGTATTTTTTAAAATTTTGCACACGGTAATGCTGGTTAAAGGCGGGAATCTTATCATTATGGATAAGCAGCGGATAATCTTTTTCTTCATTAGTCTACTGTCGAAATTTATAATAATATTTATGAAGTATTGGGGAGATATATGTCTATAAGCATGCAGCTCGGTTTCCGCCACAAATTTCAAATGGACCATCCCTCTGTCACCCCAAGTCTCCGCCCATGTAGGCCTCACTATAGTAAGTTAGCTGACAGCATATTAATTAAGCTGCTATATATATATATAATATAACTCATATAGGCCTATAGCAAAAGTATAAGTAAAAATATATATTTTTATATATATTTTTAAAGTTTTATAGTGCAGTGGTTAACGTTGAAAGTGTTAATAGGCATACAAATGCCCTATATCTTCTAAAAATTTCTGAAGGTCCATGCGACCCCTGGCAATTCGTCGGGCGACCCCTGTAGGGGTCGCGACCCATGCACAGGTTGAGAACCGCTGCAGGCTTATAATAAAAAATTATAAGCATGTTTGTACGCCATTCACAAATACTGAATTTTGATGAGATTGTGACGTAATAATAAGCCTGATGAAGTTTGGCAGTAAAGTCCGAATGACGTCATATTCGTTACCGCGGTAACGCTTAACATGCACAAATAGTATTTTCGAGGAAAGACTATTTTGAAGAGAAAGACGCAAAATTCATTTGAAATTATTTTGCAAATAATTCGAGAAAGATTCATCGAATAAAACTGGTTGTTTCATCTCTTATACGAGTCGCAGCAGCTTGTGCGGAGTCTCGACATGGGAGACAGCAGCAGCTATTGAGTGACTGATGCGTCGGAGGATCGAACGAATTTCGACACAGTCATCGATCGCAACAACTCGTCCCATAGCCTACAACTCGTCGATCAGCCACGATCTGCTCCACAACACCAACTCGTTCTTCGTCGACTATAACGATTAAACCGGTATCGAATTCTTTCATTAGATCAAGAGGAAAATATTTAAAACTCTTCCTTCAGAGTATCCTATTTACTGTATATATATAGGCCTACTTGTATTTTGTCTGCGTATATAGCCGCGTAATTGCAGTATCGGGGACCGAAGCATATGCAATATCTTGGATAATATCTAATGACGACACTATACATGTATAACAAACAATAACCGACCCTCAAAATAAAACTCTATAGATTAATTAATTATTATTCTTTTGCTACTAATCACAATAATTTTATTGTAATTGAACTCTATTATTTGCTAAATCTGTTCAAGCAAATGAAAATCCAAAAGCCCAAGAACAAGACAATAATTGTCCATTTGAATAGCAATTAATCATGTCCACTGTAGGGCCGTCGAAAAGAGAAACGAACGAGCAAGCTCAGTCAAAGTAAACACTTGGACAAGTCCTCCTCGTCAACCTCAACCACAGAAACCTTCCGCATAACACTATATGCGTCAACATATTAAGTCCTGCAGACTCAGCACTTCGCAGTTTCTTATTCGTCAACCTCAGCCAAACTCGGCCTTTGGCAGTTCCCTCTTCGTCGTCCTTTGCCAAATGCAGAGTTTGGCTAAATCCTCTTCGTCAACCTCAGCCAAACTCGGCCTTTGGCAGTTCCCTCTTCGTCGTCCTTTGCCAAATGCAGAGTTTGGCTAAATCCTCTTCGTCAACTTCAGCCAAACTCGACCTTTGGCAGTTCCCTCTTGGTCCTCCTTTGCCAAATGCAGAGTTTGGCTAAATCCTCTTCGTCAACCTCAGCCAAACTCAACCTTTGGCAGTTCCCTCTTGGTCCTCCTTTGCCAAATGCAGAGTTTGGCTAAATCCTCTTCGTCAACCTCAGCCATACTCGACCTTTGGCAGTTCCCTGTTGGTCCTCCTTTGCCAAATGCAGAGTTTGGCTAAATCCTCTTCGTCAACCTCAGCCAAACTCGGCCTTTGGCAGTTCCCTCTTGGTCCTCCTTTGCCAAATGCAGAGTTTGGCTAAATCCTCTTCGCCAACCTCAGCCAAACTCGGCCTTTGGCAGTTCCCTCTTCGTCGTCCTTTGCCAAATGCAGAGTTTGGCTAAATCCTCTTCGTCAACTTCAGCCAAACTCGACCTTTGGCAGTTCCCTCTTGGTCCTCCTTTGCCAAATGCAGAGTTTGGCTAAATCCTCTTCGTCAACCTCAGCCAAACTCGACCTTTGGCAGTTCCCTCTTGGTCCTCCTTTGCCAAATGCAGAGTTTGGCTAAATCCTCTTCGTCAACCTCAGCCATACTCGACCTTTGGCAGTTCCCTGTTGGTCCTCCTTTGCCAAATGCAGAGTTTGGCTAAATCCTCTTCGTCAACCTCAGCCAAACTCGACCTTTGGCAGTTCCCTCTTGGTCCTCCTTTGCCAAATGCAGAGTTTGGCTAAATACTCTTCGTCAACCTCAGCCAAACTCGACCTTTGGCAGTTCCCTCTTGGTCCTCCTTTGCCAAATGCAGAGTTTGGCTAAATCCTCTTCGTCAACCTCAGCCATACTCGACCTTTGGCAGTTCCCTGTTGGTCCTCCTTTGCCAAATGCAGAGTTTGGCTAAATCCTCTTCGTCAACCTCAGCCAAACTCGGCCTTTGGCAGTTCCCTGTTGGTCCTCCTTTGCCAAATGCAGAGTTTGGCTAAATCCTCTTCGCCAACCTCAGCCAAACTCGGCCTTTGGCAGTTCCCTCTTCGTCGTCCTTTGCCAAATGCAGAGTTTGGCTAAATCCTCTTCGTCAACTTCAGCCAAACTCGACCTTTGGCAGTTCCCTCTTGGTCCTCCTTTGCCAAATGCAGAGTTTGGCTAAATCCTCTTCGACAACCTCAGCCAAACTCAACCTTTGGCAGTTCCCTCTTGGTCCTCCTTTGCCAAATGCAGAGTTTGGCTAAATCCTCTTCGTCAACCTCAGCCATACTCGACCTTTGGCAGTTCCCTGTTGGTCCTCCTTTGCCAAATGCAGAGTTTGGCTAAATCCTCTTCGTCAACCTCAGCCATACTCGACCTTTGGCAGTTCCCTGTTGGTCCTCCTTTGCCAAATGCAGAGTTTGGCTAAATCCTCTTCGTCAACCTCAGCCAAACTCGGCCTTTGGCAGTTCCCTCTTAGTCCTCCTTTGCCAAATGCAGAGTTTGGCTAAATCCTCTTCGCCAACCTCAGCCAAACTCGGCCTTTGGCAGTTCCCTCTTCGTCGTCCTTTGCCAAATGCAGAGTTTGGCTAAATCCTCTTCGTCAACTTCAGCCAAACTCGACCTTTGGCAGTTCCCTCTTGGTCCTCCTTTGCCAAATGCAGAGTTTGGCTAAATCCTCTTCGTCAACCTCAGCCAAACTCGACCTTTGGCAGTTCCCTCTTGGTCCTCCTTTGCCAAATGCAGAGTTTGGCTAAATCCTCTTCGTCAACCTCAGCCATACTCGACCTTTGGCAGTTCCCTGTTGGTCCTCCTTTGCCAAATGCAGAGTTTGGCTAAATCCTCTTCGTCAACCTCAGCCAAACTCGGCCTTTGGCAGTTCCCTCTTGGTCCTCCTTTGCCAAATGCAGAGTTTGGCTAAATCCTCTTCGCCAACCTCAGCCAAACTCGGCCTTTGGCAGTTCCCTCTTCGTCGTCCTTTGCCAAATGCAGAGTTTGGCTAAATCCTCTTCGACAACTTCAGCCAAACTCGACCTTTGGCAGTTCCCTCTTGGTCCTCCTTTGCCAAATGCAGAGTTTGGCTAAATCCTCTTCGTCAACCTCAGCCAAACTCGACCTTTGGCAGTTCCCTCTTGGTCCTCCTTTGCCAAATGCAGAGTTTGGCTAAATCCTCTTCGTCAACCTCAGCCATACTCGACCTTTGGCAGTTCCCTGTTGGTCCTCCTTTGCCAAATGCAGAGTTTGGCTAAATCCTCTTCGTCAACCTCAGCCAAACTCGACCTTTGGCAGTTCCCTCTTGGTCCTCCTTTGCCAAATGCAGAGTTTGGCTAAATCCTCTTCGTCAACCTCAGCCAAACTCGACCTTTGGCAGTTCCCTCTTGGTCCTCCTTTGCCAAATGCAGAGTTTGGCTAAATCCTCTTCGTCAACTTCAGCCAAATTCGGCCTTTGGCAGTTCCCTCTTGGTCTTCCTTTGCCAAATGCAGAGTTTGGCTGATACCTCTTCGTCAACCTCAGCCAAACTCGGCCTTTGGCAGTTCCCTCTTCGTCGTCCTTTGCCAAATGCAGAGTTTGGCTGATACCTCTTCGTCAACCTCAGCCATTGCAAACTCGACCTTTGGCAGTTCCCTCTTGGTCCTCCTTTGCCAAATGCAGAGTTTGGCTGATACCTCTTCGTCAACCTCAGCCATTGCAAACTCGGCCTTTGTCAGTTCCCTCTTCGTCGTCCTTTGCCAGATGCAGAGTTTGGTTGATACCTCTTCGTCAACCTCAGCCAAACTCGGCCTTTGGGAGTTCCCTCTTCGTCGTCCTTTGCCAAATGCAGAGTTTGGCTGATACCACTTCGTCAACCTCAGCCAAACTCGGCCTTTGGGAGTTCCCTCTTCGTCGTCCTTTGCCAAATGCAGAGTTTGGCTGATACCTCTTCGTCAACCTCAGCCAAACTCGGCCTTTCTCAGTTCCCTCTTCGTCGTCCTTTGCCAAATGCAGAGTTTGGCTGATACCTCTTCGTCAACCTCAGCCATTGCAAACTCGACCTTTGGCAGTTCCCTCTTCGTCTTCTTTTGCCAAATGCAGAGTTTGGCTGATACCTCTTCGTCAACCTCAGCCATTGCAAACTCGGCCTTTGTCAGTTCCCTCTTCGTCGTCCTTTGCCAGATGCAGAGTTTGGCTGATACCTCTTCGTCAACCTCAGCCAAACTCGGCCTTTGGCTGTTCCCTTTTCGTCGTCCTTTGCTAAATGAAGAGTTTGGCTGATACCTCTTCGTCAACTTCAGCCAAACTCGGCCTTTGGCAGTTCCCTCTTCGTCGTCCTTTGCCAGATGCAGAGTTTGGCTGATACCTCTTCGTCAACCTCAGCCAAACTCGGCCTTTGGCAGTTCCCTCTTCGTCTTCCTTTGCCAGATGCAGAGTTTGGCTAAATCCTCTTCGTCAACCTCAGCCAAACTCGGCCTTTGAGAGTTCCCTCTTCGTCGTCCTTTGCCAAATGCAGAGTTTGGCTAAATCCTCTTCGTCAACCTCAGCCAAACTCGGCCTTTGGCAGTTCCCTCTTGGTCCTCCTTTGCCAAATGCAGAGTTTGGCTGAATCCTCTTCGTCAGGCTCAGCCAAACTCGGCCTTTGGCAGTTCCCTCTTCGTCGTCCTTTGCCAAATGAAGAGTTTGGCTGATACCTCTTCGTCAACCTCAGCCAAACTCGGCCTTTGGCAGTTCCCTCTTGGTCCTCCTTTGCCAAATGCAGAGTTTGGCTAAATCCTCTTCGTCAACCTCAGCCAAACTCGGCCTTTGTCAGTTCCCTCTTCGTCGTCCTTTGCCAAATGCAGAGTTTGGCTGATACCTCTTCGTCAACCTCAGCCATTGCAAACTCGGCCTTTGGCAGTTCCCTCTTGGTCCTCCATTGCCAAATGCAGAGTTTTGCTAAATCCTCTTCGTCAACCTCAGCCAAACTCGGCCTTTGGCAGTTCCCTCTTCGTCGTCCTTTGCCAAATGCAGAGTTTGGCTAAATCCTCTTCGTCAACCTCAGCCAAACTCGACCTTTGGCAGTTCCCTCTTGGTCCTCCTTTGCCAAATGCAGAGTTTGGCTAAATCCTCTTCGTCAACCTCAGCCAAACTCGACCTTTGGCAGTTCCCTCTTGGTCCTCCTTTGCCAAATGCAGAGTTTGGCTAAATCCTCTTCGTCAACCTCAGCCAAACTCGACCTTTGGCAGTTCCCTCTTGGTCCTCCTTTGCCAGATGCAGAGTTTGGCTGATACCTCTTCGTCAACCTCAGCCAAACTCGGCCTTTGGGAGTTCCCTCTTCGTCGTCCTTTGCCAAATGCAGAGTTTGGCTGATACCTCTTCGTCAACCTCAGCCATTACAAACTCGGCCTTTGTCAGTTCCCTCTTCGTCGTCCTTTGCCAGATGCAGAGTTTGGCTGATACCTCTTCGTCAACTTCAGCCAAACTCGGCCTTTGGCAGTTCCCTCTTCGTCGTCCTTTGCCAGATGCAGAGTTTGGCTGATACCTCTTCGTCAACCTCAGCCAAACTCGGCCTTTGGCAGTTCCCTCTTCGTCTTCCTTTGCCAAATGCAGAGTTTGGCTAAATCCTGTTCGTCAACCTCAGCCAAACTCGGCCTTTGAGAGTTCCCTCTTCGTCGTCCTTTGCCAAATGCCGAGTTTGGCTAAATCTTCTTCGTCAACCTCAGCCAAACTCGGCCTTTGTCAGTTCCCTCTTGGTCCTCCTTTGCCAAATGAAGAGTTTGGCTGATACCTCTTCGTCAACCTCAGCCATTGCAAACTCGACCTTTGGCAGTTCCCTCTTGGTCCTCCTTTGCCAAATGCAGAGTTTGGCTGATACCACTTCGTCAACCTCAGCCATTGCAAACTCGGCCTTTTTTCAGTTCCCTCTTCGTCGTCCTTTGCCAGATGCAGAGTTTGGCTGATCCCTCTTCGTCAACCTCAGCCAAACTCGGCCTTTGGGAGTTCCCTCTTCGTCGTCCTTTGCCAAATGCAGAGTTTGGCTGATACCTCTTCGTCAACCTCAGCCATTGCAAACTCGACCTTTTGCAGTTCCCTCTTCGTCGTCCTTTGCCAAATGCAGAGTTAGGCTGATACCTCTTCGTCAACCTCAGCCATTGCAAACTCGGCCTTTGTCAGTTCCCTCTTCGTCGTCCTTTGCCAGATGCAGAGTTTGGCTGATACCTCTTCGTCAACTTCAGCCAAACTCGGCCTTTGGCAGTTCCCTCTTGGTCCTCCTTTGCCAAATGCAGAGTTTGGCTGAATCCTCTTCGTCAAGCTCAGCCAAACTCGGCCTTTGGCAGTTCCCTCTTCGTCGTCCTTTGCCAAATGCAGAGTTTGGCTGATACCTCTTCGTCAACCTCAGCCAAACTCGGCCTTTGGCAGTTCCCTCTTGGTCCTCCTTTGCCAAATGCAGAGTTTGGCTGAATCCTCTTCGTCAACCTCAGCCAAACTCGGCCTTTGGCAGTTCCCTCTTCGTCGTCCTTTGCCAAATGCAGAGTTTGGCTGAATCCTCTTCGTCAACCTCAGCCAAACTCGGCCTTTGGCAGTTCCCTCTTCGTCGTCCTTTGCCAAATGCAGAGTTTGGCTGAATCCTCTTCGTCAACCTCAGCCAAACTCGGCCTTTGGCAGTTCCCTCTTCGTCGTTCTTTGCCAAATGCAGAGTTTGGCTGATACCTCTTCGTCAACCTCAGCCAAACTCGGCCTTTGGCAGTTCCCTCTTCGTCGTCCTTTGCCAAATGCAGAGTTTGGCTGATACCTCTTCGTCAACCTCAGCCATTGCAAACTCGACCTTTGGCAGTTCCCTCTTGGTCCTCCTTTGCCAAATGCAGAGTTTGGCTGATACCTCTTCGTCAACCTCAGCCATTGCAAACTCGGCCTTTGTCAGTTCCCTCTTCGTCGTCCTTTGCCAGATGCAGAGTTTGGCTGATACCTCTTCGTCAACCTCAGCCATACTCGGCCTTTGGCAGTTCCCTCTTCGTCCTCCTTTGCCAAATGCAGAGTTTGGCTAAATCCTCTTCGTCAACCTCAGCCAAACTCGACCTTTGGCAGTTCCCTCTTGGTCCTCCTTTGCCAGATGCAGAGTTTGGCTGATACCTCTTCGTCAACCTCAGCCAAACTCGGCCTTTGGGAGTTCCCTCTTCGTCGTCCTTTGCCAGATGCAGAGTTTGGCTGATACCTCTTCGTCAACTTCAGCCAAACTCGGCCTTTGGCAGTTCCCTCTTCGTCGTCCTTTGCCAGATGCAGAGTTTGGCTGATACCTCTTCGTCAACTTCAGCCAAACTCGGCCTTTGGCAGTTCCCTCTTCGTCGTCCTTTGCCAGATGCAGAGTTTGGCTGATACCTCTTCGTCAACCTCAGCCAAACTCGGCCTTTGGCAGTTCCCTCTTCGTCTTCCTTTGCCAAATGCAGAGTTTTGGCTAAATCCTGTTCGTCAACCTCAGCCAAACTCGGCCTTTGAGAGTTCCCTCTTCGTCGTCCTTTGCCAAATGCAGAGTTTGGCTAAATCTTCTTCGTCAACCTCAGCCAAACTGGGCCTTTGGCAGTTCCCTCTTGGTCCTCCTTTGCCAAATGAAGAGTTTGGCTGATACCTCTTCGTCAACCTCAGCCATTGCAAACTCGACCTTTGGCAGTTCCCTCTTGGTCCTCCTTTGCCAAATGCAGAGTTTGGCTGATACCACTTCGTCAACCTCAGCCATTGCAAACTCGGCCTTTGTCAGTTCCCTCTTCGTCGTCCTTTGCCAGATGCAGAGTTTGGCTGATACCTCTTCGTCAACCTCAGCCAAACTCGGCCTTTGGGAGTTCCCTCTTCGTCGTCCTTTGCCAAATGCAGAGTTTGGCTGATACCTCTTCGTCAACCTCAGCCATTGCAAACTCGACCTTTTGCAGTTCCCTCTTCGTCGTCCTTTGCCAAATGCAGAGTCAGGCTGATACCTCTTCGTCAACCTCAGCCATTGCAAACTCGGCCTTTGTCAGTTCCCTCTTCGTCGTCCTTTGCCAGATGCAGAGTTTGGCTGATACCTCTTCGTCAACTTCAGCCAAACTCGGCCTTTGGCAGTTCCCTCTTCGTCGTCCTTTGCCAGATGCAGAGTTTGGCTGATACCTCTTCGTCAACCTCAGCCAAACTCGGCCTTTGGCAGTTCCCTCTTCGTCTTCCTTTGCCAGATGCAGAGTTTGGCTAAATCCTGTTCGTCAACCTCAGCCAAACTCGGCCTTTGAGAGATCCCTCTTCGTCGTCCTTTGCCAAATGCAGAGTTTGGCTAAATCCTCTTCGTCAACCTCAGCCAAACTCGGCCTTTGGCAGTTCCCTCTTGGTCCTCCTTTGCCAAATGCAGAGTTTGGCTGAATCCTCTTCGTCAAGCTCAGCCAAACTCGGCCTTTGGCAGTTCCCTCTTCGTCGTCCTTTGCCAAATGCAGAGTTTGGCTGATACCTCTTCGTCAACCTCAGCCAAACTCGGCCTTTGGCAGTTCCCTCTTGGTCCTCCTTTGCCAAATGCAGAGTTTGGCTGAATCCTCTTCGTCAACCTCAGCCAAACTCGGCCTTTGGCAGTTCCCTCTTCGTCGTCCTTTGCCAAATGCAGAGTTTGGCTGAATCCTCTTCGTCAACCTCAGCCAAACTCGGCCTTTGGCAGTTCCCTCTTCGTCGTCCTTTGCCAAATGCAGAGTTTGGCTGAATCCTCTTCGTCAACCTCAGCCAAACTCGGCCTTTGGCAGTTCCCTCTTCGTCGTTCTTTGCCAAATGCAGAGTTTGGCTGATACCTCTTCGTCAACCTCAGCCAAACTCGGCCTTTGGCAGTTCCCTCTTCGTCGTCCTTTGCCAAATGCAGAGTTTGGCTGATACCTCTTCGTCAACCTCAGCCATTGCAAACTCGACCTTTGGCAGTTCCCTCTTGGTCCTCCTTTGCCAAATGCAGAGTTTGGCTGATACCTCTTCGTCAACCTCAGCCATTGCAAACTCGGCCTTTGTCAGTTCCCTCTTCGTCGTCCTTTGCCAGATGCAGAGTTTGGCTGATACCTCTTCGTCAACCTCAGCCATACTCGGCCTTTGGGAGTTCCCTCTTCGTCGTCCTTTGCCAAATGCAGAGTTTGGCTGATACCTCTTCGTCAACCTCAGCCATTGCAAACTCGACCTTTTGCAGTTCCCTCTTCGTCGTCCTTTGCCAAATGCAGAGTTAGGCTGATACCTCTTCGTCAACCTCAGCCATTGCAAACTCGACCTTTGTCAGTTCCCTCTTCGTCGTCCTTTGCCAGATGCAGAGTTTGGCTGATACCTCTTCGTCAACTTCAGCCAAACTCGGCCTTTGGCAGTTCCCTCTTCGTCGTCCTTTGCCAGATGCAGAGTTTGGCTGATACCTCTTCGTCAACCTCAGCCAAACTCGGCCTTTGGCAGTTCCCTCTTCGTCTTCCTTTGCCAAATGCAGAGTTTTGGCTAAATCCTGTTCGTCAACCTCAGCCAAACTCGGCCTTTGAGAGTTCCCTCTTCGTCGTCCTTTGCCAAATGCAGAGTTTGGCTAAATCCTCTTCGTCAACCTCAGCCAAACTCGGCCTTTGGCAGTTCCCTCTTGGTCCTCCTTTGCCAAATGAAGAGTTTGGCTGATACCTCTTCGTCAACCTCAGCCAAACTCGGCCTTTGGCAGTTCCCTCTTGGTCCTCCTTTGCCAAATGCAGAGTTTGGCTGAATCTTCTTCGTCAACCTCAGCCAAACTCGGCCTTTGGCAGTTCCCTCTTCGTCGTCCTTTGCCAAATGCAGAGTTTGGCTGAATCCTCTTCGTCAACCTCAGCCAAACTCGGCCTTTGGCAGTTCCCTCTTCGTCGTCCTTTGCCAAATGCAGAGTTTGGCTGAATCCTATTCGTCAACCTCAGCCAAACTCGGCCTTTGGCAGTTCCCTCTTCGTCGTTCTTTGCCAAATGCAGAGTTTGGCTAAATCCTCTTCGTCAACCTCAGCCAAACTCGGCCTTTGGCAGTTCCCTCTTGGTCGTCCTTTGCCAAATGCAGAGTTTGGCTGATACCTCTTCGTCAGCCTCAGCCAAACTCGACCTTTGGCAGTTTCCTCTTCGTCTTCTTTTGCCAAATGCAGAGTTTGGCTGATACCTCTTCGGCAACCTCAGCCAAACTCGACCTTTGGCAGTTCCCTCTTCGTCGTCCTTTGCCAAATGAAGAGTTTGGCTGATACCTCTTCGTCAACCTCAGCCAAACTCGGCCTTTGAGAGTTCCCTCTTCGTCTTCCTTTGCCAAATGCAGAGTTTGGCTGATACCTCTTCGTCAGCCTCAGCCAAACTCGGCCTTTGGGAGTTCCCTCTTCGTCGTCCTTTGCCAAATGCAGAGTTGGCTGATACCTCTTCGTCAACCTCAGCCAAACTCGGCCTTTGTCAGTTCCCTCTTCGTCGTCCTTTGCCAAATGCAGAGTTTGGCTGATACCTCTTCGTCAACCTCAGCCAAACTCGACCTTTGGCAGTTCCCTCTTGGTCCTCCTTTGCCAAATGCAGAGTTTGGCTGATACCTCTTCGTCAACCTCAGCCATTGCAAACTCGACCTTTGGCAGTTCCGTCTTCCAAATATTTAGAGAATTGTACCAAGAATATGATTCCAAAATATCGTGTCATAAATTTGAACGGATGGAAAGATTTGAATGTTTCAACTTCTTCTGCCAAAATTTCAGTTTGCGAAGCAATTTTCTTTTGAGTTTTGTAACAAAGCTCTTCAAACATGAAAAACCACTTGAGAATTTAATACTTTTGAAGGTTAAAAATGCACTTAGTATTGATCGAGAGACTCGGTACTTTTACTTTTTACTCTAAAAGTATTATTTTGGAAGAATACTTTTTACTTTTACTTTTACTTAAGTACATTTGCCCAATACTTTAAGGTGTCTCAGGATCTTTTTCCGTTCTGTCTCCACCAATTGGCTTCCTCTCCGTGCTCACATGCAACCTAAGATCCTCACTATGATCTTCAAGGCTAGCGGGGTTTTGCCCCAAATATCTGACCGACGTTATACTAAGGCCTCACTTAGCTTCCTTCAACCGTTCACTTCGTTCATCCAATATACTTGACTCTTACTTCCGCCTTCTAAAACTGCTATGGCTCAGTCTCCGAGAGTCTCGATCATTTGCCTCAATTGGTCTTTCTCTTTGAAATGAGCTTTCACCTTGCGTTACCTGTACAAGTTCTCTGGCAGTCTCTCTTTTCCCTTCTCTCCTCTTAAAACCTGCCTCTTCTTGCTGGTCTTGCACACTAGGAGAGCCTCTGAACTGTTCACCAAACTAGAGTCGCTTTGTATAGATGATTAAATACGATACAATACAAAACAATAATAAATTATACAAATATAAGTTTAATCAGTTGCTCGTGTGAAGTTTTAACTGGTTATAGTAAAGCGTCAGCCTTCAGGAATATTATACATAGGCTACATTATAAATTCGCATATAGGTCAAAAATTACCCAGCCTGGTCCCTATATATATGGCCGGGTCCCAGGGTATTTTGCCATCCTGCCCTTTGTCCCCGGGTGTGGGTGCAAGAACAGAGACAGGGGCGGATCCAGGGGGGCAATCCGGCCATGCCCCCATTTAAAAATTGCATGGGACGTGGCCCCCCATTTGGTTTCAACAAGCAATTAAATAAATGTAGCGGGAGAGAAAAACAGGACATCAGGCCCCCCTATTGCAAAATCGTATGGGACGTGCGCCCCCCCGTTCGATCTACCATCAGGACTATAGATGACGACTAAAAAAAGGTCATCAGTTTTTTCGGCGGTTGAAATGGTATCTTTTCCAGGAAAATTAGATTTGGACGATGACCAAAAAAAGAAAAAAAGGTTATCAGTTTTTTCGGCGGCACAACGAAATTTTTCCCCTGTCCCACCAACAAGACCCAAAATTTTGCCCCCCCTTCGAAAATTTCTGTATCCACCCTTGAACAGAGATAGCTATTTTACAGAGCTTTATAGTCTATACCTATGTGTGCACGACGTCAATTATCCCGGGTTGATTTTTCGGGCAAAAGTAAAAAATTTGCCCCCTCCACTGCTGAAATGTCCCATGCGCCTATGTTCATGAGTTTCTGCCTTTTGATTTTCTGCCTTTTGATCCTTCTGCCTTTTGACTTTTCTGCCTTAGTATTTTTCTGCCTTTTGATTTTTCTGCCTTATTATATTTCTGCCTTTTGATTTTTCTGCCTTATTATTTTTCTGCCTTTTGATTTTCTGCCTCTTGATTTTCTGCCTTTTCATTTTATATTACCCACTCACTTTTCATTTTCTGCCTTTTCATTTTCTGCCTTATGCAGTGCTCCCGATTAATCTGACAGATTTCTTATTTACCAATTTGATTGTCATCTTGCCAAGTGACTTCTCAGTGACGTGCAGCTACGCTGGTACCCTGCTTCTTTTTCAAATAGTAATAATAATAATCATCTGGCTTTATCAAAGCCTATTTGATAACAATTATTTGAGATGAGACTTAATAAAATTGTGTTTTGGCTACATTTTGCTGCGTCAAGTCTTTGAATCGTCAAAAAACGGTGGGTGGACTCCTTAAAAGTGCCATAACTTTTATTCTGTTTGAAATATTTTGCTGAAATCTGACCATCATGTGCAGATATGAATTGTCTTTAAGCCTATAAAATCTCTTTTTGAAATTCTTACTTTTGGCCAAGATATTGGCCAGAATAATTAAATTGGTTTTTTGTTACTTTTTGTTGCGTTTCGTTTTTGAATCGTCAAAAAACGGTGGGTAGCCTCACTAAAAGTGATATAACTTTTGTTCTGTTTGAATTTTTTTGTAATTTTACCATTGTACGTAAATATGAATTGCCTTTAAGACTGTAAAGTTTCATTTAAAAATTCGTATGTTTGGCCAAGATATGGGCTGAAAACCGTAGGGGATTACTTTATTTTTCCGCACCCTGTATAATAAATTATATCTGCGGATATCATCTGCAAACGCATATTCATATATATATATATATATGATATATATAATTATATACCAATTATGCATATGCATTAGCTCTTTCACAGCCAATATTGTATTATGCATAAAATTTTACACAGTCAATGTATATATATATATAATATATAACGTGCATTTATCACATTATCCTATATAAATGTATCATGTATGCATACCTACGTGCATAGATAGATCTATATGCAAACATGCATACAAAATTACAGACAACATTATATATATATATACATGCAAACAAACCTGCATGCATAACACATACACACATGCACACACATACGCACACATGCATTCTTAGGTTCACCATTAATATTCGCAGGCACGCTGAAAAGGGTGGGACAAATACCCGGCATCATAGGACCCGGGTAGGGGTTATGAAAAGCTATGCAGAGTTTATGAATTTTAGATTTTTTATTATATAGAATAAATTTTAAAATTAAATTTACCAAAATAACAACTAAATTATTAACAAAAAATTAACTTAACAAATTATCAACTGAATTATATCATGGTAAATTATCGTTGAAAGTCAATATATGCGAAAATAACGTGTAAATAACGTGCTGCCCGACATTTTTAATTTCAATCTGTGTTTTCTTAATTCTCTTACAAAGCATAACGATATTTATTATATAGGCTATACTTAATTGAGCGATATCTTACTGCATATTCATCGTATGTACACACAACCTTTGTGATGTTGTGGAGAATAATTTTACGCATCGAATAGCGCCAAAATGTGATTTTCCGAAAAACTTGCAGATATAATTATACTACGTTTGTGAACCGGTGCATGCGGCTGGAATGGATAACATGGTAACATGAAAAAATTCTTATATAATTATCTGCTCGTTTTATGACAGTTGCTCTTTGAGATTAATATATAGATGTGCATGAAGAAAAGAGCAAATATAAAGAGTGGGTCATAAAAATAATCCCATACATTTTTTTTCAATTGGTCAGAAGTAAGAAATTTTAAATCAAGTTGTACAAGCTGAAAGGGAATTCATTCATTTTGGCGTACAGCAGACAAATTTCACTAAAATGTTGGAAAAGGACAGAAGTTATATCACTTGTAGCGAGTCCATCCACTGTTTTTTTTGACGATCCAAAAACAAAGCGCAATAAAAAGTAACAAAAACAATTTTATCAAGTAATATCTCAAATAATTTGTAACGAACGCCACTCCAAGAGGACCTGTGAGCCTGTGAGTGTGTGAGTGTGTGTGAGTGTGGGTGGGGGTGGGAGTGTGTGTGTATGTGTACGTGGGTGTGTGCAGCTGCGTTCAGTTACAAGGCATGTCATCCAAGGCTCAGCGTGAATCAACTTCTTTGCCAAATTGGCAGTGGCAATTTTCCCGGCAGATTGTGACCTCCGACCCCAACGGGGGCAGCTCAGTCCATTAGCCACTACCAACTGGTCCATTGATTATCTGCGCATGGCCAGTTGCTGCTGCTGCTGCTGCTGCTGCTGCTGTTGATGCTGCTGCCGCTGGTGCTAGTGCAGTCTGTTTGTGAGATGCTTTACTTACTGCTGTCTTGAGTAGATTTGACGTGTCAGCCACTGCATCTCATTGTGCCAAGAGGAGATGGCCAGGCGACAGAGGGAGGGAGGCTGACTGCTTGGAGGAGTTGAACCGAGCGAATTATTCCATTGTCCGTCCGGTCGCTAAGGAACAATGTCCGAGAGTGGGAGAGGGAGTATAGAGAGAGCGTCTTGGTCTGACGGGAGGGATTATACCCGCCCTGCATCCATCGCACCCGTTCATTAGTTATATTTGGGTGGGTGGGGATGGGGGGCATGCATGCAGCGGCCAATTGGGCCGGCGGGTGTCGGTCTGTTTGCCAAGGAGGCCAGTCGCCTTCGGTCGGGGGCAGGTGATGGATTGCCGGTCGGGTCGGCGCCGAATGAAAGGTCAGGCCGTTACCGATGATGAGATCGGAGCGCGACTGACAGGGCGGCACTCGAACCCATTCGCCGATCGCCTGACCTTCGTACGCCCCTGTCAATCGCCTTCGGACGGGCAGCGAAATGAAATAGATAAAGGTCTTATCTGGTTGCCGCCGATGCCGCCGCCGCCGTCGCACTGCGAATGAATCAGACACAGACGCCGTGCACACCGCGACTCAGTGCAGACCGGGGTAGCGCAGGTTGCCTGCCCGGGCCTGGCCGAGCCGGGTCGGGCCGACGCCTATCGGGACAGTGGCGGTACTATCGGGCGCGGGGATCAGGGCAAGGAGGCGCGGCGGTCCAGCCGGAGTCCCGTCCCGACCGTGACATATTTATAACCCTATCGACCGCAGATACAACTTTGATTAGCTTTTACGACGTCGCGGGCTACGCTCTTTAATTAACGCTACGCCGGACAGATAAAATAAACAATT
>OX457043.1:18351144-18388644 GCA_949752735.1 Lumbricus terrestris | reverse complement strand
AGTCTAAACGAAATTTTGAATTTCGAGCGCTCCTTAGCTTCTAACCTGAATGGCCTACTATATAAGTACGAAGTAGCATATATTTATTTGCATGCAACAACCCTAATTATCGTGTATGAACTTCTAACAATATAACATGTTAACTAATTGCATCACTCATCAGTCTCAACAAAGTGTGGCAAGTTTATGTATGAACATCCTGCATCTATTTTTTTTCATGCATTGCTTAAAATTGCCACGGTGATGCAATTGCAAATATTCGTAGCTATAGGGTTTCACATAATCTTGAGAACGTAAGCACGTGCATGGATGCTCAAAGACATTTCAATTTACGATAAGACATATAGTATACCATGCAGTTTGACATTTCATCATACACTGAAAATATAGTAGGCCTATATTATCGTGAAAGCTGCATGCACAATTGCACATTCTACACTTATAAGCACTATGCCCAGATAAGCATGGGCAATGTTTACCGCCCGCACTCAGGCCGTGCATGCATGTCCAGTCCCTGCATGAATGGGGCTTTGCCTCTGCATGCCACTTGGGAACCTTAAATCCGCTTGTGAATAGCAGCAACATATTCATGAACAAAACTAATGACGTAACAATGTTTTTTTGTTGGACAAGGAGATGTCGTCACATTATACGGGCTATAGTATATTATAGCAAAAATGCGTCACTAAGCTGGGAAAACATTGAGGTGCATGAGAAGCTAAGGAGCGCTGTTTATTTCTATTGCAAACTTTTGACGTAACAATAGCGTTGTAGACCAAGGTGATATCGTCATAGTACGAAGTCATTAGCAGAAAGCTAGCCTATCTATTATCGTAACCATAGCAACAGCCATGCAACCCAATAAGAAAGCGATGACGCAACAATTCGTATGACAAACACACGTCGTCACAATACGAATTAGGTCCATTTAGCAAATTAATAACTATAGAGAAAATGAGTTGCACAATACATGAATATAGAACAAAGAGATGTCGTCACAATGAATACTTATAGCACAGAGCTCAAATCCTAATCTCAAACTCAATTTTAAATTATTCGGTTACCAAATTGCAAAGAAGTAATAGAGACAAAGGTGACGTGACATGCAGCCTGAAACCATGGTTACGCAGATAATAACTTTAAAGGGGTCATTTACAGGGTGGGCCGAAAAAAGACTCCTCTACGGTTTTTTGCCATGCAGTATCTTTACCAAAAGTAGGAATTTCGAAATGAAATTTTACAGGCTTATTATAGACTTTATATATATATATATATATATATATATATATATATATATATATATATATATACTAGATGTGGAATCCGGTGACACGAAACGGAGTATCCCTCTGAAAGCTATCCGGGGGGATAAATTAATCTATCCCCCCGGATGGAATTAACCGGTCTATACTATCCGAAGGGATAAACTATTCTATCCCCTTTTTTGAAAAATGCGCACAATAAATTTTTTTATGGTGTAATCAAAATTTAAAGTGACTCTAATTGTTTTAAGTGCCTTAAGCAATGCTCAGGTAAAGGCAACTCGAATTTATTTAGTGACTCTGAGTGTTTTTAAGTGTTTCAAATGTTTTAAGTGCTCTAAAACAGGGCAAAACAAATTATCAAGTAGGAATAAACATACCTGTTAGTGTCATTGTTCAAAAAAAAGCAGATGAAAATTAATTTGTAAAAAATGCACGCGGAAGCGGTTTTTTCGACTTTTTTAAATTTGGGAGGATACAATTAATACGGGGGATACTCTATTTACCCGGTGGACAGAACTGTGCTTGAAGAACTACCAGAAAACAACAGCCAAGAACAAATGCTAGACATACTGGAGAAGGAAGTAGAAACAACGGTTAAGAACCTAAAAAGGAAAAAAGCGCCAGGAGAGGATAACATCACAGCAGAAATGATCCAAGCAGGAGGGAATTGTTCAGTGGAGATGCTGCATAAACTGTGCAATAAAATCTACTATGACAAAGAATGCCCCAAGGACTTGTGCAAAGCCATAATAGTACCATTATACAAAAAAGGAGACAGGACAGAATGCAGCAACTACAGGGCAATCAGTTTACTGAGCATACCAGGAAAGGTCTACACTGGAGTATTACAGAGAAGATTGAAGAAGTATGCAGAAGAAGCGATGAGCGAGGAACAAGCGGGATTCAGAAAAGAACGGGGAACAATGGACCAGATATTTGTAATCAGGCAACTATCAGAAAAGTATGTTGAAATGAACAGGATGCTGTACAACAACTTCATTGACTACAAACAGGCGTTTGACAGTGTGTGGCAAGAGGGGCTTTGGAAAGTACTGAGACACTGTGGAGTACCGGAAGAGTTGGTAGTGTTGATAGAAGACATATACAGCAAATCAGAAAGCGCAGTGAGAGTGGAAGGGGAACTAACGGAATGGTTTATGATAAAAGTATAGGAGTAAGACAAGGATGTGGCATGTCATCGGACCTGTTCAATATGATACTGGAAATAGTAATGAGGCTTGCTAAGAAAGAGGAAGAACATGGGATAAACCTAAATGGACGTCCATTAAATAACCTCCGTTTTGCAGACGACATAGATTTGATAGCTGATACACAAGGGAAACTACAAGATATAACGAGCAGGGTAGATAAAAGCAGTAGGAGAATGGGTCTCAAAATCAATGTCGAAAAAACAAAAACAATGGTCATTGGAAAACGTCAGGAGGATTTACAGATAAGAACAGAGAACGGAATATTAGAACAAGTTACCAGATTCGTCTATCTAGGAGGCCTGATAACAGAAGACGGAAGGTGCGAAGAAGATATCAAACGAAGAATTGGACTGGCATGTACGGCATTCGGAAAACTGGGGAAAATGTGGAAAGCAAGAAACATATCCATCAGAACTAAGATGAAGCTCTATCATACCTTAGTAGAACCAGTATTACTATACGGATCAGAGTGCTGGTGTTTACGGAAAGAAGACGAACGGAGACTGTTGGTATAGCAGAGATGAGCTGGCTCAGGAGAATCATAGGTAGAAGCAGGAGAGAGAAGATCAGAAATGAAATAACAAAAAGAGAAGAACTAAGAGTCGATGAAACAATAATAGAAAAAATCAAGAAGAGAAGACTCAGATGGTTCGGTCATGTGAGAAGAATGACGGAGCAAAGACTACCAAACGCTGCACTGCATGGGCATGTAGAAGGAGAAAGAAGCAGAGGGAGGCAAAGGAAGACCTGGATGGACAACATCAAAGAAGATCTAAGAGAGAAGGGCACCAGCTTGGTCGAGATCGGAGAAATCATCAGAAGCAGAGAAGTTTGGAGGAAATTCATACAGGCCTCATCGTCATATCGATGACGGAAGAGAAGATAGAAGAAGATACTCTATTTCGTGACACCGGCGTTGCCCGGGAAATTTAGGACTTTCGACACTACTCCTCTGGGTATAACCAGCGTTGACCGTTAAATTTCGGGTTTTCGCCAACCCTCCACCCCACCCCCGCTTCCCCAAGAAGCCAAACATGACCCGGGTGTGCGTGCTGGCTGTGGCCTAATACAATTATTGCAGGCTGTCTGTTCTGTTAGTATAATTAATATTTATGTGATCTGAGTTCTTGTGCATATATAGTTGTACACTGTAACCGGTTTCGGTTTGTCAACCGGATTGTTGATAAACGAAAATTATTATTGGGCGAGTATGATGTCATGCGGACTGTCGACTCTTTACTGATGCGGCAACGTGGCTGTTTAAATCTGATTAAAACGCTAACATCTCGGGTTTTAAAGTGAATTGAGATCTGAAAATAGTTGCGTTGACCTTAAAGTTTCGGTAAGAAACAATTGCAAAATTTTTGGTAAACCGACACTTTGTCATTTCCGAGTACAATGAGTAAAAATACATCCAGACATATACGAACATACAAACGAAGGGACAAACTTTGAGAAATATATTCAAGATAGTGTACATTAAGGATTACTGCGCTACAGAAGTCATATAAGCTTAGAGTTAATTTGCCGTCCGCGTATATAGAGATTCTATTAACAGACGGACTTCTGTCTTCTTACCCGAAGGGCAGAACTTATGCAGCGCTATACTCTATAAGAACATTTTCGATCGGAGCAAAGCCTTTTCCCTGCAGGGCTGCCTTCAAATTTGCCGAAGCCAAGCCGCTGACAAAATACGGCATTAGCGGAAGCTGTGATCCCTCCTCAGGGTAGGAGGGGGGAAGGGAGAGGAGGGAGGGGAGGGCAGCATCAGCGACACCAGGCGACGGCTATAATCTCTACGTATTATAACATGGAGGGATCGAGTGAAATGTCTGAACGTCTGACGGCTTCCCTTCAATGTTACCACTTTCCAGCTTAACTGCAGTCATCACACACGGAAACCTAATGCCGCCCGTCTCATCCCGCTCTTCCCCTTCTATCCACCCTCCCCCATTCCCTATAATGCTCCGACTACACCATGCACTCCCCTGCAGACGACCCTTTCCCGCCCGACGCACCTGCCCGCTCGGCGACGCACATGCCCTTCTTCCCGCCATCGATGACGTCGCAATGAGATTCTGCCAATCCGGGAGACGCAGTGGAGTTTTGGCGCGGAATTAACCTCTGGCGAGCTGCACGGATCCGACCGCGGCGAGAGATTAGATCGGGCGAAATTACATTTTTACATGCACCACGCAGTCACCGTCGTCTCCAGCAGCGGTTGGAAATATTACAACTTGGCTTAACTCGACGAAGGAACGATGACGATGATGACGATGATGACGACGACGATGTGATGATGATGGCTGCTGCAGCTGCAGAGAAGAGGAAGAAGCCAATGATCCAACGCAAAGCATCTCACCAGTGGCGGCGCCAGGATTTCAGGTTTGGGGGGGCTGAAGCCCCAAGCCTTCCACCCTCCCAGAAACGCAACTAGAACATTTTCTTCCCAGGGCGGTCATATTGCAATCGTGCGAAGGGTTTTACAAGAAATTGTGCACTGGCACAAACGCGCTCCACATAAATATTCCATTGCAAGATGTAGTTTGAGATTGAGTGGGTTATTTAAACGAAGTCAGCAAATGTTGAGGTTTTTGATTTTTAGTGTATCCGGCCGCAAACCTAGATTAAGTTCCGAATTATCATAAACAGAGGTGTCCAACTAGGGTAGCAAAAGAGAATGGGAGGTCCTCAAACGCGTCCGCGTCAAGTCTATGCCGTGCCAGCGCTGAACCAAACCCCGAATTAAAATTCTAAAACTTCAAAAGAAAAAAGCTCTTAAATGCTGTAATATGCCGAGCAAATTTCTATCCAGGGTAACGGCCTCTGTTGTCATAGACCCTGGTCAAATCGGATCCATCGATACCCCGAATTTCAGTCATCTGAGCCGAAAGGCAATGCATTATATACAGTGCGTGTGCACATAGCAGCCCGAGTAGCTATGTGGTGCAGGCAGTGAATTAATGAAAAGTCCCTATTGTCTTTGATATACCGATTTGCAAGCACTCAAAAACCACGTTGACTAGAGTTCCAAGTTATCACAATAAGAGGTGTCCAACACCGCATTATTATTCAGAAATTCCACAAAACAATGGTGTGCAATTCAGTATTATCGTATAAAAAGTCAACCATGGACACAGTCTCGGGATCCAAGTTGTCACAATAAAAGGTGTCTAACACAGTATTAATAATCAGAAATTTTACAATAAAATGGTGTGCAATTCAGTACTTTCGTATAAAAAGTCAACATGGACACGGACTCGAGATCCAAGTTATCACAATAAAAGGTGTCCAACACAGTATTAATACTCAGAAATTTTACAATAAAAAAGTAATCACAATAATGGATGAATCCGATTTGACCAGGGTCTATGACAACAGAGGCCGTTACCCTGGACATTCAATTAAGATAATCACAAATAAAAATAAATCACAATTAAGGTGTCCAACAGCGTATTAATATTCAGAAAATACAATACAATGGTGTGCAATTCAGTACTATCGTATAAAAAGTCAACCATGGACACAGACTCGAGATCCAAGTTATCACAATAAAAGGTGTCCTACACAGTATTAATATTCAGAAATTTTACAATACCATGGTGTGCAATTCAGTATTATCGTATAAAAAGTCGACCATGGACTTGGACTCGAGTTTCTAGTTATCACAATAAAGGTGTCCAACACAATATTAATATTCAGAAATTTTACAAAAAATGGTGTGCAATTCAGTTTTATCGTATAAAAAGTCGGCCATGGACACGGACTCGAGTTCCAAGTTATCACAATAAAGGTGTCCAACACAGTATTAATACTCAGAAATTTTACAATAAAAAGGCATCACAATAATGGATGGATCCGATTTGACCAGGGTCTATGACAACAGAGACAGTTACCCTGAACATTCAATTTAAATAATCACAAATAAAAATAAATCACAATAAAGGTGTCCAACAGCATTCACAGGACACTATTATATTTATCTGCCTGCATATTACTAATGACAGAAAACAGTTAAAGTTTCCTTAATACAAA
Source organism: Lumbricus terrestris (assembly GCA_949752735.1). Lineage (NCBI taxonomy): Eukaryota > Metazoa > Annelida > Clitellata > Crassiclitellata > Lumbricidae > Lumbricus > Lumbricus terrestris. Next base: position 18,382,133 of record OX457043.1, on the reverse strand, counting down.
AATATGCATGCTTAGATATATGCACACAATTATTTTATAATTATAATTATAATTATCAGCACACAAATGTTTTACATATATATGCTAATAGCACTAGGACTTCTTAGTTGACCATTATATCAAACGTAGGCCTACATTCCCAGACAGTGGTGGTATACACAATAAGAATATAATAATTATTATACCGAAAATTACAAAAGCGCACACACTTGAGGTGTGTAAGAGAAACATGATGCAAATCTGACAACTACATTGCTGTGTCAAAGGCATTTCTGGATAAAACGCAATCTTCTGGATAATCAGCAGCCTGTAATATTATTTTCATGCATGAAGTGCAGTACAGATGCAACACCACTATGGAAGACTTTAAAAATTTCACATATTGCAGAGCTGTAAGTGCACTATAAAGAGTCCAGCTCACTTTTGGTAGGGCTGACAGCTTCCATTCCATAAAGAAGAAACGGTTTAGGCAGCTACTAAATGCAACAAAAGTGGTTCACTAAATGTGTAGCATTTGCAATACAATGAATGAAATGACCTATAAAACTTAATGTATATATATTTATATAGAATATGTATATTTTGTATAATAAATTATATAGTTGATTTTGATGCCATTGAATATTGTCTAGCTTTCTTATTACGAAATAAGCCGTTATGGATATTTTCTGCTTTTTGCCTGGGGGGGGGGCTGAGCCGCATTTAGAGGCTATAACCCCTAACCCTCTGACACCGCCACTGGCGCAAGCATCTACGCTATGATTATATAGTTGATTGCAGGAGGGAGAAAACCCTAAACAATCTTTTGTGACGATGATTAATTTTGTGAAATATATATGCGAAAAATCAAGAGAAAATACAGCTTTGCACCACTTTTTCAAGGACTTGGCAATTTCGATATTTCTATACGTCAAATACTTATAAAACGGTTTCAATCTGAAACGAGGTGTCTAAGAGCCACATTGTTTCGTCGACAATTTCGACAACCCTGTTCCGTTGTATGGTCAAAAGGTAAGGGTGCAAACTTGTCACCCGTTTTCATAGACTGAGGCCAAGAAATGAAGTCGCAAACTTCATTCTCAAAGTAGATTTTGATGCCATTGATCATTGTCTAGTTTTCTTATTACGAAATAAGCCGTTATAGACATTTTCCGCATTTTGTTTTGGGGGGCTGAGCCGCATCTAGGGGGGGCTTAGCCCCCTCCAGCCCCCCCTGGCGCCGCCACTGCATCTCACCCTCCTCCTCTGGTTGCCCGACTGCATGCAGCTTCAGGCGGTTTGATGTCGGATTATCCACCGATCAACTCTGCAGATCGTATATGCATTGTATTGTATACATGCACGATGACAACAACGACATCTAACGATACGCACCGCCGCCGAAAATTACCATATATATATTGCATATACTGCATATATATATGTTATATATAGTTATATATATATGAACATGTGTCGAACTTTACAGGATATATATATATTATATATATTATATTTGCAAAGTGTTGTGTAAACGTCTTTTTGAAAATGAGTTTTAGAGCAGGTTTAAGGTTTTAGATAGGCCTATGTGCAATTGTACATACATGAAATTTGCATTGGATATAAAATTACCTTGTATTTCGATAACTGTGAAGCGCCTCTGGAAGTGGGCCCTGTAACTACCCAGGAGTGCTCCCGTGCATTATCATGAGGAGGAAATACATATTCAGAAAGCATACACAAAATTACACACAGATATATTAATCATTAATGCATAAGCTACATATAGGGTTATTAATAGTATATAAATTATATATATATACATGTATATATGATGTCGGCAAAATAACTAATTGCTTTTGCGTTTCGTTTTTGAATCGTCAAAAAACGGTGGGTGGCCTCCCTAAAAGTGGTGCAACTTTTGTTCCGTTTGAAATATTTTGATGAAATCTGGCCATAATGTGTAAATATGAATTGTCTATAAGCCTGTAAAATTTCATTTGGAAATTCTCACTTTTGGTCAAAATATTGTCAAAAATATTTCAAACAGAATAAAAGCTATATCACTTTTAGTGAGGCCATGCACCCTACGTTTTTTGATGATTCAAAAAAAGTCCAAAAACGTAGGGTGGCTTCACTAAAAGTGATATAACTTTTGTTCTGTTTGAAATATTTTTTGAAATCTGGCCACCATATGTAAATATGAATTGTCTATAAACCTGTAAAATTTCATTTCGAAATTCTTACTTTTGGCCAAGATATTGGCAAAAACCTACTTTTTGTTGCGTTACGTTTTTGAATCGTCAAAAAACGGTGGGTGGCCTCCCTAAAAGTGGCATAACTTTTGGTTTGTTTGAAATATTTTGATGAAATCTGGCCATCAAATGTAAATATGAATTGTCTTTAAGACTGTAAAATTTCATGTCGAAATTCTTACTTTTGGTCAAGATATTGGCAAAAAACCTAGAAGGGTCTTTTTTTATGGCCCACCCTGTACACTTGCAATATGTAATTATTGCAATAACACTTACAAACATGGGTGGATATATACTTAGGGGGGACGGGGAACGGTCCACCCCAAGTTTGTGGTGGGGGCGGCGGAACTTCTTATATGTCCCCAATATTTCATTAATATTTCGCAAAAATCATTGCCAATATCTGTTATCCGACCATTGCTTATCCATAATGAACAATTTTTTAAAGATGGCAGCTTAAAATGCTGTATACCATAACAGTGCCTGTGTAGTATTTAAAAAGCAATGTGGGGTTATATTTATCGAACTCATAACAACGCCTCTGAGCAATGAAATAACGAGTTTGTAGTATTTTTAAGATGACATGTATAGCCTGCAATGCTATACAATCAATGCGCGCAAATAAAAAATTGTAAACAAGTGGGGGGCATGCAGCACTGAAGTCTTAAATCATGATCATACATTTTGAGAAAATAAGCAATTGTGTATTATAACGGTGTCAGCTTAAAATGATACCATTATACAGTGTGACCATGACGACTTCTCTGCCCGAAGGCAGGTTCATTGGCTTGTTCCTCTGGGGTTGAGATGAGTGGTGGTTTCCCGTTGCCTCAATTCCTCACAAACAATTATGCGCGAGCAACCTGCCCAAGATTGCTGCGCAGTGCATGGCTTTGAGGTATAGATTCGAATCTGCGATCCTTTGCATGGTGACAATGCGCCGAACTTATCGCTATTTACACCACCGAGTCCCACGTTACGTTGTGAAAATAAAAAATAAATAAACAATGAGTATAGGGTGAAATTTAATGAACTCATGACTTCAGTGCTAAAATTATGAAACATTTTACTGCAGCTTAAAATGCTACCATCACACATGATTACAGTGCACGTGGACATTTAAACAAATTTCGACAATGGAGAGGGGAGACACTTCTGAAGTCTTAAACCCCGACTATGTTATATCAGCAACTGAAACAATGGACATGCATGCAACTCTGTAAACATGGCATGCACTCCATACAGCCTAAATTCCTATCATTGCATGTGGGAGAATTATTATTTTTAAATGAACAATGGGGAGGGTACATCCCCTTCCCAAATCCTTCCCCTGCTCGGCGCTTCGAGCCTCGACGTTCGTCCTGCTCTGTATATACTATATAGATCGTCTGACGCTCGTTCCCCCCCAAACCCGGGGAGGGGTCGAACTCCGCCTATAGACATGCTTATACAAAATTTGTTGTGGCATCTTAAATAGCCCAATAAACGTGGACCTTGTTTATATAGTTTACATTATGGTCCGGTATAGTCTAATAGCTAATTAAAACAGAAAATTCCTTAACGAGGATTAAAAATGCATGTTCATATATATTATATAGGCTATATATATATATATATATATATATATAAATCTTGCTACAAAGTATACCCATAAACAAAAAAACTTAAAAATTAACGTGCAGACATGCATGTCTTTAATATTTTTCCAATATAATTAAAATACTGACGCTATATAAAAACAAAAAATAGCAACGTTTATCATAAACACACTTACCTGGATGTCTAATTCTTCCATGGCATACATAAGAAAGTTTATTTTTACAACGTTATTACAACAGGACCTGCAGCGTCAAATCCGTTACTAGAGCAACGTCACTGTTGACTAAAGCGACTGAAGATTAATTCGTTGTATGTTTAGGATCATATAAGTCTTCCCAATTGTACAGCAAGACGATAAAGAATGACAAAGTGATGGGAGCGTTCAGTGAACAGATCTCAGCCAATCGATGGTGAAAGGAAGGCGGTTCCACTGCGCCTCTAAAGCACCGTTTAAAACCATGGACAAGACGCTACAGAAGAAGCGACACCACAATTCCAATGCAGGTGAAAGAAGGTGAGATGCCACGAAAGGTTTTAGGCTACATATCGAAACGAGTCTGCAAGTGGACGGATGGACGGAAGAGGGCCAAGAAGTTCGCTATTAATTACGCGACCCCTGGCGCCACCCAACGGATGACGGAGACATGAGAAGAGAATGAAATCGCCATCTATCAATTGAACTTATAACCGCTGGCATTTCTCCTCCTTTCCCCGTCTCAAAGGCAGACATTTGAGGGACGGTCAGAGGGTGACTGGCATCTTGGGCCGGTCCTTCACCCCTCCAGGCCATAGAGGGCGTCCGCGGTCGAAGACCCCCAACCGACTCAAGCGTCTCTAATACGGCTCGGCCAAAGGAATGTCTGCGAACGGTGCATGACCGTTAGAGCCCGCTGGCCTGTTCGGGCCTTAAGGGGAGCGGCGTGGGTATTGCATGTATGCAGCGGGGGCGCAGGTGAGAGAGACGGGGTGACCTTATGAGAGGAGATTAATCACCAAGTCCAGGTGATGAATTGTCCGGTGGAAGCGGCGGTCAAGACCTGAGGTGGACGCCGATTGAATGCAACAGCGATGCATGCATGCATATCTGTAGAGGCTGTTATATACAATGTATACAGATCTTCTTGATTCGAAGGAATTCGACATTTGACATCGACCAGAGTGCTTCTATGAACGTCAGTCTATATACAGAGGAAGTCACAGTAACGCCCAATTATATATGTATTATACGCAACCAATGAAGACAGACAGATAGACAGACAGACAGACGGACAGACAGACATACAGACGGACGGACGGACAGACAGACAGACGGACGGACAGACAGACAGACGGACATACATACATACAGACAGACAGACGGACGGACAGACAGACTGACGGACGGACAGACAGACGGACGGACAGACAGACGGACATACATACATACAGACAGTCAGACAGACAGACAGACAGACAGGCAGACAGTCAGACAGACAGGGGAAAACACACAGAATTGCAGGTGCACAGATAGACAGGCATCGTTCATCGTCATCATGGTCGTCGTCATCGTCATCAACGACATCAACGTCATCAACGTCATCAACGTCATCATCATCATCATCATCATCATCATCATCATCATCATCATCATCATCATCATCATCATCATCATCATCATCATCATCATCATCATCATCATCATCAGTCATCATGATCGTCGTCGTCGTCATTGTCATGGATATCATAGGCATATCATATGCATTGCGCATATGTATATATATATTATTATTAACCTTTTATATAGCGCACCTTCAAGGTAATCTACTCAGAAGCGCTCCCAGTCCAACAACGGCTAAATAAGGCAGTTTTTAAGTGAGAAAGAAACATAGTGGTGTGACCTCTATATATATAGGCACCAGGCGAAGAGCAACAGGGAGCCCATTCCAGGTTCCAGGGTCAGCCACTGAGAAAGAGCGTTGCTGCATCATAGCAGTTCGAGAACGAGGGATCAAGAGTTCAGCTTGATCAGCTGATCGGAGGATAGATCGCCGCTGGACACCAGAGGTAGGACAGCAGAGTTCTTGTAGGTATATGGGAGCAAGACCCTCCATGCAGCGCCAGACTAGTGCAGAAACCCTATAAGTAATCCGCTGTGTAATTGGAAGCCAGTGGAGGACATTTCGCATGTACTCCTTCACTTGATCAAATTTAGGAATGCGACCAATAAGACGTGCAGCTGTGCGTAGAACCCGGTCAAGACACCCAATCCGGATCGCCGGGAGTCCAACATAGAGGGCACTACAATAGTCAAGGCGAGAGACTACAAAGGCATGAACAAGAGTGGCAGCCGCAGAAGGGGTCAGAGATCGAGATACCACCCTAAGCTGACGTAGTTGGTAGTAGCAATCACGACAAAGTAGATTTATGTGTTTCGAGAACGTCAGCTCCCGGTCCAATGTGAAAGCAAGGTCCCAAACAGTGGAGGCAAATGTGATCCCAGGAAATTGAAGAGTTAAAGCTTCCAAGTTAAGTTTTGCAAGTTGTTGGCGAGTGCCGAGCCATATATGTATTGGGTCTTGTTTGGATTTAGTCGTAGACGGTTGGAAGACATCCAAGTTTCTAAGGTCTGCATGGCCAGGTTTATTGCCTGAACCGCTGTAGCAGCCGCAGACGCCAGACAGTGAACATATGCCTGAAGGTCATCTGCATAAGATTGACTCAAGACAGAACCAGCTGCTAGAAGAGGGCCAAGGTCTGCAGTATATAGATTATGTAAAGTAAAGGACCCAGAACAGAACCCTGTGGCAAACCAAATGGAGCAGGCGGCGACCTAGCAGATCCACAAGCCACAATGAAGGAACGGTCCTGGAGATAGGAGGTAAGCCAATCAAGAAAGTTGCCAGAGAGGCCGAAAGAGGTAGAAAGCCGTTCTAGAAGAATATCATGGTCCACCGTATCAAATGCAGCACTTACATCAAAGAGTGCCAAAAGAGTAACCTGTGACTTATCAATGGCCCCATAAATGTCTGAAAGAAGGCGCAAAAGTAAAGTCTCTGTAGAATGACCTTTCCGAAAACCTGATTGGAAGGTTGGCAGAAGGTTATTGCTATCAAGGTATAGAGGGTGAGTTGAGCAGCTACAATCTTTTCAATAATTTTAGAAAGAAATGTTACATTTGCAATTGGTCTAAAATTAGTAGGGTCTTCCATGTCAAGACCGTCACACTTTGGCACTGGAACCAAGATTGACCTTTTCTGAGAAACAGGAAGGATGCCTTCACGGAGGGAACTATTGCAGAGTACTGTTAAAAATGGAAGCAAAATATCAACGAATTCTTGAAGGATGAATGTAGGAACCGGGTCTAATTCACATGTTTTTGGTGCAGAATCTAAGATGAGGCATCGTAGTTGTTGACTTGTGACTGGATCCATGGCAGGTTAGAAAGTTCACAGTCAGTTAACGGAAAGTTCGGTGGAGAGCAGTCAGCTGTAGCTTCACGGATGGAGGTGACTTTCGCAGTAAATGCTTTCAGGAAGGCTTCTGGTGAGAAGAGAGGAGTAGTTGAGCGTTGACTGGATCGTGCACGTCCGAGAAGGTCCTTGAAGGTTGACCATAGCCTCTTTGGTTCTTTCGAGTGGCAGTTGATCTTTTGCTCCCAATAAGTCTGCTCTTTTTGTCTGTATTGCCGATGCATTTCGCATATGTATATATATATATATTGTATGATATTTATATATAGCTGAGTAGCATACATGTATTATGCAGACGTATATAGGTCGTGCAGCAGATCCAAATAATTGTCGCCTCTATATACTTAGGCTTGAGGGCCACTTTTTCTAAGTTGGAGGACACGAGGGCCACTTTTTCTTAGTTGAAGGACATTCGGGGGCCACAAGGTTAAAATCATATTAACTAAAAGCATAAAAAATTTATAATTGATTCAAAATATAATGTTTGATGTTATTTATCGACATTTACATAAAATAATTTGTAATAGAAAATAATAATGTGTTCTATCATGTCCAAATTGTTAATTTTTTCATATATTTTTGATAATTCTTTGAGAGATGAGGGCCATTTTCTGAGGCTGCGGGCCATTTGCTGAGGCCTGGCGGGCCACTTTTGGCCCGCGGGCCACGGGTTGGGAACCGCTGTCCTATATATACATAATAATGGCCTCCTGCATTTGACCAAGAAGGACGCTGCGCATGCGTGATGCACATCCCTAAGACGGAGATATTATATTACACCATAGAGTATACACAGAGCCATGCATGCAGCAGCAGACGTCATTGTGCGCTTGACGCATGCGTCGAAGCAACAAAACCCTATCCCTTGATTTATTCGCGGCTTTGCATAACTAGAATGGCAATCTCAGTCCGCGGCACTCTGCCCAAGGGTGTACGGGGCGGGGGACGGGCGGGCGCCCTGGGTCGACTCCGAATCCTGCATAGAAACAATTATTTAAAAGCGGTATCGGATATTGCGGTTTCGACGCCGCGGTCGACACCCACCCGTCCCCCGCATATATACATACATATACCCCGTCAAACCCGAAAGTCTTTTCGGCGACAAATGACCGCCGGTCGCCCCGATCTCCCAGAGTGCTTTGCGGCCAAATCCCCGGCTAATTGAGGACGATGCCCGGCAATGGTTGTGTCGGCACGATCGGCGGACGGTTAAGACCGATCGCTTAGCCGGGCGGTTTAGGGCGGCGGGGGCCGAGCGCTGGGCCGGTCGGTCGGTTGGAGGGCCACTCGCCCTACCGGGGGAAATGAGGGAGGACTGTGGGGGGCTGTGTCGGTGTCGTGCATGGCGGGCGTGGTCGCACATTCGACTGATTGTGGCGAGATTTATGGTCGTAGGGTTGGCCGCGGCCATAAGTCAGGATTCCCGGTATTGACGGGAGGGGATGGGTCGGGGCTGGGGGTGGGACTGGGTCCGTGCCGGGCACTTAATATGAAACGGGTTCTTTATGGATGCATGAATGCATGGGGGGACGGAAGGCGTTCAGACGTTCGCGGAGGTGAGGGAGGGGTGAGGGAGGCAATGTTGCAGTCGATGGCACTGCAGTGAAAGGTCGAAGGAGGGAAAGCGACGAAGGGGCGGCGGTGGCCCCCTGGTGAGGAGTGGAAAAGGTCGGAAGGAAATGCAACAGTGGAAGATGGAAGAGAACGAAAGAGATTAGGAGGCAATCTAACCGTCGACCATGCATACATATATATATATATGTATTTACATGCATATATATATATGCATGTTGCATAAAGCATATATATATACATACATACATATGCATATATGTGTATATATATATATATATATATATATATTTACATGCATATATATGTAGGCCTATATATATATATATATATATATTCGCATAGATCGGCGATATGGTCAGCAATGTATTCAGACGCTGATCTATGAGGAATGAGGCGATCCACAAGGCAATATGGCAAGCCAAAGGCCAAAAGGGTGGTGGCAATATGCGTTTATGAATGCATGAACTGTATGCATATATACAATGTATAATTGTATATATGCAGGCTACATAACATATATATAGTATATATATATATATATAGATGCGTATACACGTGTTACAAACGTATGTGCTTGTATTTGTATACTAATTATATGCATGGTGTGTGCGTGCGTTTGTATGTGCGCGTTTTGTGTGCATGTGTGCGTGTGTATATGAGTGTGTGTTTTGAATTGGTTAGGATGTTCTGAGTTGATATAAGGTGTGAAAAAAATTCCTGCGGTGTTTTGGCAATGTTGTGGCCATATAGCTAAGAATTTTTATATCGATTTTTATACAGACTTAAAATTACGACTTTTTCATTTTTACGTCCATGCAATTGAACAGCCAAATTTCACCGAAAGTTGCCAAAAGAGTTATAGCGAATCAATACCAACTGTTTTTTTGACGATACAAAAAACATAACGCCACAAAAAGCAGCAAAGACAAATTTATCAACTAGAGTCATCTCATGCATTGTTGTCATCAGATAAGCTTAAGCTTGATGTTGCTTCACAACTTGTGTTCAATGTGCCCATCACCATGCAATGCATGCCATCACTAGTCCGGGTCTCTTTGTAAAGTTCCTGATAGCTTTCGTTGAAACAAAGAGTTTGAAGAGGTCAATCTTCCCATGCATATATCAATTCCAATGCGATCATCAGTTATCTTAGAGCCCTTGGTTTTGGCCACGGATTGTGGTTGGTTACGTCTCCAGCATATTATCACTCCACGCTTTGATAATATAATTAATAATCCATCATGAATTCGTGATGTTCAAATCCGAAGATTTGGGGATCATTGATTCTTCTCAATGAAAAAATAGGACAAAAATATTGATATTGAGACGACGTACTTACATCGGCGGAATATTTCTTATTAATTTCTCTGCTCTCACTGTTTATCAGAGAAGACATGAGCGGTGAGTAAACATTCTAGAACACTCCTCTTTAGGTCAAAATATTGGCAAAACACCTTAGGGGATTACTTCTTTTGGCCCAGTCTGTATATTGGGTGAAAGTGTTTAACGATGAAATTCGTGGATGGTGGAATTCTCAATCACTGTACATGTATATATACCAATAAATGCATGTTATTTGGTGTATCGACTGTGGATCACTCACTCACTCACTCGCTCGCTCACTCACTCACTCACTCACTCACTCAATCAATCAATCACTCAATCACTCAATCACTCAATCACCCAATCACACAATCACTCAATCACTCAATTAATTCAATCACTCACTCACTCACCCACTCACTCACTCACTCAATCACTCAATCAATCAATCACTCACCCACTCAATCACTCAATCACTCAATCACTCAATCACCAACTCACCCACTCAATCACTCAACCATTCAATCACTCAATCACTCAATCTCTCAATCACTCAATCATTCAATCGTTCAATCACTAACTCACTCAATCACTCACTCACTCACTCAATCACTCACTCACTCACTCACTCAATCACTCACTCACTCACTCACTCACTCACTCACTCACTCAATCACTCAATCACTCAATTAATTCAATCACTCACTCACTCACCCACTCACTCACTCACTCAATCACTCAATTAATTCAATCACTCACTCACTCACCCACTCACTCACTCACTCACTCACTCACTCACTCAATCAATCAATCACTCAATCACTCAAGACTCAATCACTCAATCACCCAATCACCAACTCACCCACTCAATCACTCAACCATTCAATCACTCAATCACTCAATCTCTCAATCACTCAATCATTCAATCAATCAATCATTCAATCATTCAATCACTCAATCGTTCAATCACTCAATCGTTCAATCACTAACTCACTCAATCACTCACTCACTCACTCAATCACTCACTCGACAAGTAGGACAACCCGCTATGGCATAACCAGTGGTTCGAAAATCTGTACAGAAGAATTCTAAGAAATTCACTAACCAATGACATGAATCTGTTTGGAAATCGAAACACTTTAAATAAACTTATGTGTGAAGATAGCTGCGTGACATCCAATTATAGTGAACCGAGATAATTAGTCGGCTGAAAGTTGAGTGTTGCTTTAGCTAACTCGTCAATAATATTTCTCCACGTCCTTTAAATGTTCGGACGACTGTCACGTGTTGCAAAACGATAATAATAATTTTTATGAATGTTTATGATAGCAAAGAATGATGTCTAGACTGGTTATCGAGTCAACAACTTACAGTTACAATTTGACGCACTGATATAAGTTAACTTCTGGACTGAATGAGACACTGTGGCCCTCTACCGAATGCATCTGCGCTAATAGAAATAGCACGTCGAACTCTGGCTGTAAGTCGCCAGTAACTGTTGTAGGTCTCTGGTCAGACGTACATGTATACGCAGCATGTATACGCGGCAAAATCGACTGTTCTGCGAAGTTACTACTGACAAAATTTCATTTTTGTGAGGAGTTCACAGATGAAGTTTATTATTCAAGTTCGGTTTCCGTTTAATTGCTCAGACCGCGTTTGCTGATCCGTAAAAATGAATCAAGAAACCTATATAAGTGAGTGAGTCATAGTTAGGTTTAAGGTTGGCCTAGAGTAAGTGAGTGAGTGATAGTTAGGTTAGGGCTGGGGTTAGTGTAAATGAGTGAGTGAGTGAGAGTGTGAGTGAGTGTGAGTGATAGAGTGTGAGTAAGTGAGTGAGTGTGTGTGAGTGAGCGAGTGAGTGAATGTGAGTGAGTTTTATTGATCAGCTAAACTTGCATGGCACTAGACGTCTTATAAATATAGCCTATATTTGTTACTTTTTTAACAATAGGTCAATCCCCGTTTATTGCAATGTCAAAATAATTTGGCAAAAAACCCAAGATTTATTTCGTCTATTAAACGTTAGTAAATGTATAGTTTTAGATTTCAATGTGTCCAATTAAAATCTAAAACGTATCCGTTTCGGCTATTATATTTTTAAATGTAATATAGCAAAACCACTTATTATATAGGATATAATCGTTCGCAGGGCAATGAGGTCATAGAATTCAAAGGGTTTATACACATAGACCTAGAACCTAGAACAAAGACAGTGGCGGCGCCAGGATTTCAATTTGGGGGGGGCTGAAGCCCCGACCGAAATCTCATGAAAATTTTCCATTTTCGCCGCCAAAAATTCTGACGACTTTTTTTTTTAGTCGTCAGCCCCAAATCGTGGATATTTCACTGTAAAAAATTTCGGATGGCCCTTTTTTTAAAGGGGGGCTGAGCCTCTTGTAGGGGGGGCTTAGGACCCCCCAAGCCCCCCCCTAGCGCCGCGACTGAACATAGAACCTACAGCGTTCCCATTCTCCACTCGTTACGTCTCCTGCTTAAAAACTAACTTCAATGGTCCACTCTCTCATATCTTGCTTTTGCATCTAATAATGTTGTCTATTTCCAATCTGTTACGTCCTCCGATTATAGATGACGCAAAATGCATTAATATGCAGGGGTCAGTCTTACAATAATTATAATAGGCACAGGAATGGCAGTCTTGCATGTGGCGTCAAAATCTATAGGGTACGTCATTTTCACAAAATACTGTGTATATGACTGCAAACATGCAATTTATTCTTTTATGTCTTCCGTGTAAATGTATGCTTTCCTTGGGCATAATAATTTTGGGCTATTATTAATTATTATTATATGGTCGAACCTGGAAAGCTACCACTTATTGGAAAGTATAGGCCTACACGCTGTCGTCGTTGAATGCTTTTCGCCGGAGAAACTACCACCAATGTATTCGCCAGGTGACGACAGGTTCGTGCTCGGACACGCTATCTAGGTCTGTGACACCCAAAGGCAGAACATTGGATAACACACTAGCATAGAGATCAACGGACCCGAGTTCGAGACCCGTAGGATTGACGTTCTGTGTATAGGTTAATATTAGCGCGTGTATTGCAGGCTGCCTGTTCTGTTAGTTATAGCTAAGAATAATATGTCTTCTGTCAGTTGCGTTCTTGTGAATTGTTTCAATTGCATATAGCTGTAGGCCTACACTATAACCGGTTGCGGTCTGTCTGTCAACCGGATTGTTTCAATAAAGAATATTTATCATTATTATTATTATTATTATTATTATTATTATTATTATTATTATTATTATTATTATTATTATTAGTATCATCATCATCATCATCATCATCATCATCATCGTCATTGTCATCGTCATCGTCATCGTCATCGTCATCGTCATCGTCGTCGTCGTCGTCGTCGCCGTCGCCGTCGCCGTCGTCGTCGTCGCCGTCGCCGTCGCCGTCGCCGTCGTCGTCGTCGCCGTCGCCGTCGCCGTCGCCGTCGTCGTCGTCGTCGTCAAAGCCGCCGCCGCCGCCGCCGCGACCACCACCACCACCACCACCACTAATACTACTACTACTACTACAACAACTACTACTACTATACTACTACCACTACTATTATTATTATAATTATAATTTATATTGTTATTATCATTGCTTTTTTTACTTGACCTGGCTGAACTCCGAAACTGCGTGCACTTTGGCAGCGCCAGTCCCAAGCCAGGATAAAAAAGGAGGGCGACGCTAATGTCCTTTGTTATCACAGTGTCGTTAAAGTGAAGCAGCCAACTCGATCTAAGTCAAGTGAGTCGAATTTACAGGGCCGTAGCTAGGGGTGGGGTGTTTTGGGTGTTTGAAAGCCCCCTTCCAAATCAAATGATGCCACCATGAAACAATGCATTTACTAACACAGTCATGATGTAAGGGCTAAGGTTTTTTTTTAGTTTGAAGCTCCTATAATGTGACATTTTACAATAGATTTAATCATCCTCAAAACTCTTTATAAGTCAGCTAATGATTGCTTGTCGGCCTTGCATGAGTCGAAACACACATTTTAGATTTAACATTCGCATCTGAGTTGGCATCTTTAAGGGGCGCTATATAAATTCTGATTGATTGATTGATTTGTTTCATAACAACCAGAAGTCAATGACAACTGCATAAACTATCTGTAGAACTTATGAAAGTATGCAGGAGATAAATTACAATTAATAATAAATCTTCTGCGTGACCAAACGATTATTTTAATTATATGCACATAATCATCTACAAATATCACTTTATTCTGCTATTTTAAAATGTAATTTAACAATTGACATTATAATAAAATTTGTAAATATTATAATAACATTTACCAATTATTATTATTACAATAAAAAGCAACTGTCGGATGCGTGCGAGATTTAGACCTGAAATCCCGGAATTATTCAACATCCGCCATGTCAATTGCAGCTGCTACCATGGCAGCGAACACAATGGCAGTGACAAATTAAAATTATAGGATATGCATCTTCATCCTCCTCCTCCTCCTCCTCCTCCTCCTCCTCCTCCTCCTCCTCCTCCTCCTCCTCCTTGTCCTCCTCCTTCTCCTCCTCCTCCTCCTCCTTCTACTCCTCCTCCTCCTCCTCCTCCTCCTCCTCCTCCTCCTCCTTGTCCTCCTCCTTCTCCTCCTCCTCCTCCTCCTTCTACTCCTCCTCCTCCTCCTCCTCCTCCTCCTCCTCCTCCTCCTCCTCCTCCTCCTCCTCCTAATCCTCCTAATCCTCCTAATCTCGAAAAACTCCAATGTCTCTGTCGTCCTGTATTCAATCTTGACGTCTCTCTCCCCAATTAAGGGCTTAAAGTGTGCCTGGACGGTCATGGACGGCGTCCTTGCACTTGTTTTAAAATCTGAACGCCGTCCAGCCACTTATTGGCGAGCACAGACTGGAAAGGTAAAAGAGGCGTCCAGGCACTTACTCTTTCACACTTTATATGCACTGCTCTCCCCCATGAATGACATTTCCCATGCATGCATGCAGGAATAATCTTGAGCTGTCGTTAACATCCACGTACCTAAAGGCAATATTTTCCACCCATAAAAATTTATACGTAGGATTCGTCCCACCGCCAGGAAACCGGATGTCTGCAGTGATTATGTACAAGGTGGGCCAAAAAAGACCCCCCTTAGGTTTTTTGCCAATATCTTGGCCAAAAATAAGAATTTTGAAATGAAATTTTACAGGCTTAGAGACAATTCATATTTACACATAATGGCCAGATTTCAATAAAATATTTCAAACAGAACAAAAGTTATACCATGCACTTTTAGTGAAGCCACCCACCGTTTTTCGACGATTCAAAAACGCGGCGCAACAAAAGGTAGCAAAAAACCAATCTAATTATTCTGGTCAATATCTTGGCCAAAAATAAGAATATCAAAATGAAATTTTACAGGCTTAAAGACAATTCATATCTGCACATGGTGGTCAGAGTCCATCAAAATATTTCAAACAGGACAAAAGTTATACCACTTTTAGGGAGGTCACCCACCGTTTTTTGATGATTCAAAAACGAAGCGCAACAAAAAAAGTTAAAAAAACACGATTTTTTTCTCATCTCAAATTATTGATATCAAATAGCCTTGATATTGGCAGATGATCATTATTATTACTATTTAAAAGAGAAACAGGGCACCATCGTAGCTGTGCGTCACTAAGAAGTCACTTGGCAAGATGACAATCAATTTGGTAAATAAGGAATCTATCGGATTAATCAACAGGTCCATCAAGAACTTTGCAAAGAGACTCAAAAGAAGTTTTGGCATGGGTGTGGGGCACATTGAACACAAGTTGTGAAGCACTGCCAAGTTCATTTGACAACAGTTATTTGAGATGAGACTTAATAAAATCGTCTTTTTGTTACTTTTTGTTGCGTTTCGTTCTTGAATCGTCAAAAAACGGAGGGTGGCCTCACTAAAAGTGGTATAACTTTTGTTCTGTTTAAAATATTTTGATAATATCTGAGCTTCTTGTGTAAATATGAATTGTCTTTAAGCCTGTAAAATTTCATTTTGAAATTCTTACTTCTGGCCATGATATTGGCAAAAAACCTAATTATTTGGCGTTTCGTTTTTGAATCGTCAAAAAACGGTGGGTGGCCTCACTAAAAGTGGTGTAACTTTTGTTGTGTTCGAAATATCGTCATGAAATCTGGCCATCATGTGTGAATATGAATTGTCTTTAAGCCTGTAAAATTTCATTTCAAGATTCTTATTTCTGGCCAAGATATTGGCAAAAAACCTGGGGGATGGTCTTTTTTTGGCCAACCCTGTAGAATCTGCTTTTTTTGGTGCATGGAAATTCGAAAGAAAGACTGAAAATTAAAATTAAAAGGTTATCATAATATATAAAAGCATAGAAATCAGCACTTTTTTGGAATTGGGGTGGGAAGAATTTTTTCCCCGAAAACTCAATTTTCACGGGTGGCGTACCGGTGGAGGTCGGAGTGTGGTGGGGTGTCGTGGGGTGTGGCAGAGGTGGTGTGGGGTGGGGTGGGGTGGGGCGGGGAAGAATTTTTTCCTGAAAACCAAAATTTCACGGGTGGCGTACCGTTGGAGGCCGGAGTGTGGTGGGGTGTCATGGTGTGTGGTGGGGATGGGGGCATAGGGAGGGAGGGAGGGTGGTAGGGTGGGAGGGATCGAGGGAGGGAGGATCGGAGGAATGTAGGCATGGAGGGAGGGTGGGAGAGAGGGAGAAAGGGAGGGAAGGTTGGCGTGGAGCCGTGGAACGGCCCGAATCCTAAAATTCCCGGGCAACGCCGGGTACCCCAGCTATAGTATATGTATATATATATATATATATATATATATAAGTGGCATTGTTTCTGTAAGTTGTATTAGTTGAAAGGCAATTGCTCACTTTCATATATATATATATATATATATAGATTATACAGATATATACATGCTGCAAAGAGCTGCATGCGAATAGTATCAGCGAAGAGGTAACACTCGGATGACGTATATAGCTGATATACAGGGTGAGCCCAAAAAGTACCCCGCGCCCTCTAAGGTGTTTTGCCAATATCTTTGCCAGAAGTATAATAATCTTGAAAAATCAAACTTCTGCCTTCTGTCATCCTTAACTCCCGTATATGAGAAGAAGTCGAACTTTAAAATATATCCCAAACGTTGGTGCCCATGCATGCACGAGTGCATGCCTCTGTCTCTTGCAGTCGCATATATTGCCATTCTCAGCCTTTCTTTAACTGCAGCTGCAGAAGCTATTTGTCTTTTTTTGCTGCATGTATGTATTATTCGAAATTTCGAAGATACACGCATTTCTCTCCACCGCTTTGCCACCACCTTCTCCACCTTTCCTTCCTTCTATACGCCGCCTTCTCCGCATGCTTCTCCATCGCCTTTGCTCTTTTCCTCTATACATTATCCCCATCTTTTAGTCCGGTTGTAGGACATTAGCCCCCCTGGACATTATCCCCCCCGGACATTAGCCCCCCCCGGACATATTCCCCCCGATTTTACGTAGGACATTAGCCCCCCCGGACAAAGTCCCCCCTATGTGCAAATCGTAGAATAATGCCGTAACCGATAAGACATGTCACTGGCATTCACATGCAAACGAAAGTACTTAGTGTCATTTAGGTCCTAATTGTATCAATAGGCCTAGGCCTAGACTTAGATTTGAAATGAACGAATGGGAATCGCATGTAGGGCCTACACAGTCTATTTGTTTAGTGTCTTACAACAAAGGTTTGTTAATGTTAGTTAGGCTACGTCTGTGCTTCGTAGACTTGGGCTATTAGCGTTGTTTCCATTCAAAATTAGATTCAATACATTAAAGAAATGAACGAATGGGAATCGTATACACTAAGTAGGCCTATACTTGTTAGTGTCAGTTATGGCTACAACGACATTTACGTATGAGTTTCGCAGACTTCTTAGCGTTGTTTCAGACCTTTAAAATGTCTTATAATATACATATTAAACCTTCAATTAACTTAACATATTCCTACAGGATGTTAAACTAATGTGTAATGTATAGATATTCATTCAACATAGGCCCATTAATTACATTTTGTGCATCACTTTTAGGTAATGACATCATGTACTGGGGGGGGATAATGTCCTACCCCGGGGGGGGGAAAATGTCCGGGGGGGCTAATGTCCGGGGGGGATAATGTCCGGGGGGGATAATGTCCAGGGGGGCTAATGTCCGTTTATACCTTTTAGTCCATCTTCTCGTTATTCATCTGCGACACCTTCTCCGCATTCTTCTGCACAGCCGTCTCCTCCACCATCTCCTCTTAATCTTCTTTTTCCTCCTCCTCTTCTTCCTCCTCATCCGGCTATACTCCTATAGCTCCTCCTCTACTCAATTCTTCTTCTTTTCCTTTCTCTCCTCCTCCTCTTCTTCTTCTTCTTCTTTCTTCTTCTTCTTCTTCTTCTTCTTCCCTCCTCCTCCTTCGCCCCTCTTAGATCCTCCTCTTTTTCTTCCTCCTCCTCCTTCACATCTTTTCCCTCCTCCTCTTCTTCCCACTCCTCCTCCTATGGCTCTTCCTCTTCTTCCCACTCCTCCTCCTATGGCTCTTCCTCTTCTTCTTTTCTTCTTCCTCCTCCTTATCCTACTCCTTCTCTTCTTCTTCTTTCTCCTCCTCTTCTTCCTAGCTGTGGTTCCTCCTCTTCTTCGTTTTTCCTCCTTCTTTTCTTATTCGTCTCCTTCTCTTCTTCTTCCTCCTCCGCCTCTTACCATAGCGCCTACTCTTCTTCTTTCTCTTCTTCCTCTCCTGATTTTCTTTCTCCTTTTCTGCCTCCTCCAAGCTCCTCTTAATCATCATCTTCTTGTTATTGTTCTTACTCTGCTTTTCCCATCCGTCTCTCTGGCCACTTCCTTGCTCATCTTGAAATCTATATAAATTTGTCACCTGTTCCAGTTTATCTGAAATCAACTTTCCGAATAAGTTAGGGTTTTTCCCATCATAAGGCAAGATGACTCTAATGCATGCATGGTTGATAAGTTTACAGCCGAGGTTCTTTGATCCCCCTTGATGAAAGGAGGTGGCATGCTACGTGTATAAAGTCGTTAGCATGATAATCGAGCCACATCGTTGGATTGACTCGTTTTGACAGCAGTCTATGTGTCATGACTGACAACTTTCTGACATCGAAATTCTTTGCTTGAACGCCGAGGAATTCCCTCGCATTACTGTTGAACCTGTCGTCCAACTTGTCAACACGATGTCGCCGGGCTATTCAGGTGCGTGACATTGATTGACAGGTGCGTCAAACCGAATCGAATATCTATAGTAATGGATGTGTGTGATGCCGACCCCGCTATTATGATTGACAGGTTCGTCAACCTGAGGCATACCACCTGCGGCGAGCGTGAAGGACATTTGATTGACAGGTGAGTCAATGTCGCGACGTATTCTCCACATATATACGCGATGGCATCCCGTCGTCGTCACTTGGTCGCCAGAGGGCTCTCAGATCGCATAACTGGCGCGACATCTATCGAGATGCGTCTGAGGTTGCGTGGCTTTGATGCATGCGCAGGAATTACTTGCATGCAGGGCGTCAAAGACACGATCAACCGATTTCACCTGCGCTTACAACACACACACAAAGAGGCATCGGTGCTTTTAAGCGATGCAATGCTTGCACGCATGAGCTGACCAGTGTTTGGGACGCGTCCATCAGTCACAGTATTGTGTACGCGTTCTTAGATTGACAGATCATTTGAAAAACTGAAGGCTCCACTTTATGTATATATATATATATATATGCACATGGAAGAGATGAATGACTATGTTTTTGTATGACTGAGTTTCTTTATATTTTGCCCTTTGTCGCTCAAGCAGTCTGCATGCAGGTGTATATATAAATGGGAGACTTGCGCATATGTATACAGACCTCACAAAAGTCTTACGGCTGTTGTGTATGCGTGGGTTCGCTGATAACGTTTGATATACTGCAGGACACAGAAGTATTTCTGTGGATTAAAATCGCGAAGCAGACATGCACTAATTTAGTTGAAAGTATATTTGTTGAACATTTTCATCGTATACACACTCACCAGGTAGGATTCATATAAGCTTAAAGTAAAATGTAATGATCAGTTTTCTTGACTTCTCGCATGCACCGCATTATGGATTAACGTGCATTCGTAGGTTATTAGGGATAGGATAAGATGCATGAAAAGCAAGCCACCTTCTTGCAATTGACCCAATTTTACAGATCAAAATTTAATTAGATGAATTGACAAAATTCAATGAAACTTTATATATAGATACTAAGAGACTATGCCATGAGATGAGACTGGATGACGAGATTAAATGAGATTACAAAAAAGATATGAGATGACATGAGATTAAATTACATGAGAAGAGATAAGAAGATATATTATGAGATGACATGAGAGTGAATTACATGATGAGAGATAAGAAGATATAGTGTGAGATGACATGAGATTAAATTACATGAGAAGAGATAAGAAGATATATTATGAGATGACATGAAATTAGATTACATGAGAATAGATAAGAAGATATATTACGAGATGACATGAGATTAAATTACATGATGAGAGATAAGAAGATATATTATGAGATGACATGAGATTAAATTACATGAGATGAGATAAGAAGATATATTATGAGATGACATCAGATTAGATTACACGAGAAGAGATTGGAAGATATATTATGAGATGACATGAGATTAAATTACATGATGAGAGATAAGAAGATATATTATGAGATGACATGAGATTAAATTACATGATGAGAGATAAGAAGATATATTATGAGATGACATCAGATTAGATTACACGAGAAGAGATTGGAAGATATATTATGAGATGACATGAGATTAAATTACATGATGAGAGATAAGAAGATATATTATGAGATGACATGAGATTAAATTACATGATGAGAGATAAGAAGATATATTATGAGATGACATGAGATTAAATTACATGATGAGAGATAAGAAGATATAGTGTGAGATGACATGAGATTAAATTACATGATAAGAGATAAGAAGATATAGTGTGAGATGACATGAGATTAAATTACATGAGAAGAGATAAGAAGATATATTATGAGATGACATGAGATTCAATTACATGATGAGAGATAAGAAGATATAGTGTGAGATGACATGAGATTAAATTACTTGAGAAGAGATAAGAAGAAATATGATGAGATGATATAAAATTGAATGAAAGGACATTAAATTAGATGAGATGACATGAGGAAGGGAGGGAGAGAGAGGGAGAGAGACAGACTGAGACAGAGAGAGTCAGACAGACAGAAAGTGAGGGAGAGATAGAGAGGGGGACAGAGACACATAGACAGACAGACAGACAGAGACAGACAGACAGAGACAGACAGAGACAGAGAGAGTGTGAGAGAGAGACAGACAAAGACAGACAGAGACAGACAGAGACAGAGAGAGAAGGAAAGAGAAAGAGGGAGAGGGAGAGAGAGGGTAGAGAAACACACAGACAGACAGAGATAGACAGAGGCAGACATGTATACACAGAGAGTGAGAAAGAGAGGGAGGGATACAGAAAGAGAGAGATAGAGGGAGAGAAAGAGAGAGGGGGAAGAGACACACAGACAGAGGACAGAGACAGACAGACAGACAGACAGAGACAGAGAGAGAGAGTGAGAGAAAAACATAGAGGGACAAAGGGATAGAGACAGAGACAGAGTGTCGAATGTACAGCAAACTAAGGCAAACATGAGGTCGAAATTGCTCTTGGGGTGAGGATGTTTGAATTCTGCGATGGATGGGTGTAGTTGCATGAGTGGGGGTGGGAGGTGGGGGCGTGTATGTGCGATGGGGCTTTCTAATCAAATGGGGAAGTGTTGCCATTTCATCGTGTCGTCGTCGTCGTCGACAATTGGTACCTTGTGTAATAAAGTGTCTTTGGGGAATGCCCTCGTTTTGCAGAGGTGTGCGCCATCGTTCGCTCGCTCTGATAACATCGGCGCCCGTTCGATTGCCTCTCCCCTCTACCCCCTCTACCCCCTCTTTCCCTCATTCGCTTCCTTCCGATACAAAATTGTCAATTTGCGTCGGAGAGACAAGAGAGAGAGAGAGAGTGGGGTGGTAAGGGGTGGGGGGGGGGCGACCAGCCGACGCCCAGAAAATTGCATCGTTCATCAGAAATACAATTATCTCGACTTGCATCATATACATATACATACATATACAGTTATACACATATATACATATATAAACATATATTATATATATAAATATGTACATATATAAACATGCATATGCATATATATTATATATATATATATATATATATAATTATTGTATGTCGTAATGGAGTCAATAGATGACAAACTCCGTCTGTTACCTTCTCTGCAGTTGAGGCTGCAAGCGGCGGCGGCGGCGGCGGATGCTGCTGTTGGTCAAGCAGCGGAGGCTTCAGCCAGCGGCAGCAGCAGCCGTGCACCGTCCGTCCGGCCGAGACCGACCATGGCTCCCTCGGAGGAGGAGGCGTCGCTGGCGGTCAGTCTGTCAATCGTGCAGGCGCAGAGTGCGTGGCCGCGGTCATCAGCAGGCCACGGATGCGGCGGCGGCGGTGGCGGCGGCGGAGGCGGAGGCGGCGTTCCGGCCTGCAGCTGGGCCCATGGTCACTGGTCAGTCTATAGGCTTCGACGGTGCCAGTGGGAAGTAAAGCCCGGCTCTCCTGACCGACCATGCAGGGCCTCCTCCTCCTGTAGATGCCTTTAAGGCGCTTCTGCATCTGCATGCTGGTGGCATCGCTAATGCACAAGACGTGCACGGTTCGATATCATCTGCAGAAATCTTGCATAAAACTGTTTCGTGAATGTCATGTTTATATAAGCGTATATTATCTGTTCATCTAGACATTTTTATTGCACCTCTCTTGGCTTCTCGGGAATGCGCTGCATGCTTTGAGATTGAGAGTCGTATTATATGGCCTTAATGTGCACAAATCCTTAAACTCCATGGTCTCTCTCTCTCTCTCTCTCTCTCTCTCTCTCTCTCTCTCTCTCTCTCTCTCTCTCTCTCTCTCTCTCTCTCTCTATATATATATATATATATATATATATATAGGTCGCGCTTTTGTGCATCGGTGCCTATATATACACGGTGAACGAAAAAATCAAACCTCTCCTATATATATTGTTACGATAATTTGTAGAATAATTTGTGCATTTTAAGAAACTTGGAGAAACTTCAGGTTAGAGGACATGAATCAGATAACTATCATTTGTTAGTCATAATGTGTGTTCAAAATGTCCTCCTTCGGCCTCAGCACGCGCACAAAGTCGCGCTCGCCACCGACTAATTGCTGAATAGATTACAGCCAGCTTCATGAAATTCGTCCCATTCTGTACTTTTACACTGTCGCAGTTCTCCTACATCACATACCTTTTCTTGTAAACCATTTCTTGCATCACAGACCAAATTTATATTCCACGGGATAAAGGTCTACATATATATATATATATATATGTATAGGTTATTTGATATGTACCAAGTTGACGGGATAGCGCATCAGCAAATTTCTAGATCGCTCAAGCCATGCCTGCATGTTGACCTCCGTTAGTTCAGTCACTCTACATGTATACGTTCCTTGAAATATTTTAATAGACTTCAAGGTTTAACCGGTATAGCGTATATTATTATAAGAACTATAATTAAGTTTATAGTTGGGAATGAAAGAGCTTTGTTCTCAATAATATTTTACATGTTTGGTGCTAATTTCTATAGTTTTTGCAGAGGTTTGGTTTTTTCGTTCACCGTGTATATGTATATGGCTGCAATTGCAAACGACATTATACTGCATGATAAGCGTGCAGAAATTCAAAGACAGGTATAATCATGTATTATAGATTTTATTCAAGATATTGTATACTAATGTGTAAAATAATTAGAAAGAATAATGATATTGTACAGGATATATCGCTGCATGTAAAATCTATCAGCAATACGATTTGCTTGTTAAAACAATTATGTTCCTTCCAAGCGGAACTTGTCCCTTCCAAGCGGAACTCTTGCCCTCTATAAGCGTACTGCATGCATGGTTGCTCCCTATAATTTTATTCTGAGATTAATTAAACAATAACTTGCACTGACCTACTGCGAAGATTAAGCTTTAATGTGGTTAATTTGCATATTCATGTTGTTTGTTGATGTTCATCCTATTCTTTGACTAATATATATATATATATGTATATGTATATATATATATATATATATATATTCAGTGACGGCGCTAGGGGGGCTGGGGGCTAAGCCCCCCATGCAAGAGGCTCAGCCCCCCCCTAAAAAAAGGGCCATCTGAAATTTTTTACAGTGAAATATCCACGATTTTGGGGTGATGACTAAAAAAAAAGGTCGTCAGAAATTTTGGCGGCGAAAACGGGAAATTTTCATGAGATTTCGGTCGAGGCTTCAGCTCCCCCGAAACTGAAATCCTGGCGCCGCCACTGTATATAATTGCTTCCTATGCACCTGTATTGCTATGTAGTAGATGTACTAGGTGTATAACCTATACTGTAGGCCTATATATGTATTATGCTGTGGAAAAATAAATTGAATAAATGATATTGACTTGAACAAATTGAAGCGAATTGAAAATATACGTTTGGAATTCAAACCAAAAATAAATGAAATTCCTGAGGTAAAAAATCTATGTATAATTGTGTATATATAGACTATAATTATATAAGTGCATGAGAATATATATTAATCAATGAATTGAGATCCGATATAAATACATGCAGTTGAATTAAGGCAAATAACTATGGAGATAATGTGTAAAATACTGAATTGTGAATTTGCGACGGAATATTTCTTCATGTAGAAAAATTGATTATAGTCCCATCAGTTTTGTTCTTGTGGGACACAGCAAATGGTTCACTTTCAGTGAAGGACCAAAGCAGGCGTTATCGTCATGGAAAGCAAATTTTCTTATGGTAAAACTCCACGAGTGCAGCCATGGGATTCACTTTACATCCAATTTTTCCGCAATTACAGAACTCCTTTCGTCTGGAAAAATTGTTTCTGCCGTTACCATGCGTGCACCCGTCCGCCCGCCCCTCGCCAAAATTCCACCATATTAGTTTGGCAATATGAAGCGAATGGATAGAGAGAGGGGGAGTCAGAGAGCCGTGGAGCAGGAATGACTGATAGAGCCTGTCATTGGCTTATAATTCTGTCGTCTGCGGGACTACGATCCGGCGTCCATCTTTGATTTAATATAGCGCCAGCACAACGGCGTTTGAGCGAGCATACTGAATGCAATCAAGCCGTTCTGATCGGACGCCGACCCTCTTGGAAATTGCGGGTCCGGGTTCATTAGGCATTCTGACACGAAGATGTCAGACGATGCTGCAGAAGCGTTTGGCTCTAATTTTCCCCGGCGATCGGATGGGGGTGGGGTAGGGGTTGGGGTGGGGTGGGGGCGCTCTGACTTAACTGCTTCTGCTGCTGCTTCTGCTGCTGCTGGTCGATGCCAGATGATGCCACCGCATCTGATGCAAACGTCTCTGCCGCTGCAACCGCCCGCTTCCAGTTATTAATCCTCCGGTTCCGATATTGCATGCGGCGCGCGGGTTATGGATACGGATGGATGGCGAGATGTATTAGGGACGGTGTCGGCTGCTGCCTGTATGCATGGTCCCGTCGCCATAAAGAATAAGCTTCGTCGTCGTTGTTCCTAGCAACCTGGGCCAACACCCCCTATGCAGGCCTCCCTCCCATGACGGTAGTAGATAAGAGGAAGAAGGCGGATGTGGTCGGACTTAATCTCGTCCAACCCCTCCCGAGCTCGTTCCATTGCCCTCGAACGCGTCCATAGATCTACGCACCCTACGCCCCACCCTCGGTGCAGTACATTCGCGTCAGTTTAGATTCGGAGAGAGAGAGAGAGACAGACAGACAGAGACACAGACAGACATACAGACAGAGAGACAGACATACAGACAGACAGGCAGGCAGGCAGACAGACAGAGAGGGGTGGGGTGATGTGGCGCCAGAGCGGTCGATTGTTTTCCAATTTCGTCGTGGGAACTCCAACAATTAATCTGGCTGCTAGGAGCGGCGCCCCGACCGAGACTGGATTCGCCGTCGTGCGCCGAAGATTATCCCCGGACTTGAGACGTTGACTGATTGCGAACAAGATCCCCGGCAAGATCAGTCATAGGTAAAGCGGCCGATATATCGCCCGGCGTAATTGTCCCACAGTGGATTACATTCGTCCCGCCACCACCGCCATCCCCAACCCCGGCCACCGCCACCCCCGGCCACCGCCGCCCGGCCGAAGAGGCATGCTGCAGGGGCGTCGGCCGGCGTGATGTAGGTGATCCCATGGCACCCCGTACCGAAGCGACTTAATTGCTAGATTGTTAGGCGACACACTGAGCCGAATAATTATACCCAGACCGACACTTAAGCGTCCAGCCTTCGACCGCAGATATGGACGGGCGCCACAGCTCCCTCGATGTATACATCACCCATCAGGGAATGAGACATCATCCAACGGGGGAACGGTCGGTCGTGCACCATGGTGTCGGAGGGACGGACAGACGGAGGGAGGAGCAGAGGGACGGGCGGATGGAATTAGCAGATATGGAAGAAGGGCTGGCTGATGGAAGGATGGTACGAATAAAGAACTTATATTGGATGAAATGAAGGATGGATGGATGGATGGAATAAAGAATGGATGCCATGGTAAAGGCGGAGGGACAAAAAGGTGGAGGGACAAACGGAAGGATAGGAGAACGAATGGAAGGACGGACATTATATATGGACGGATATATGGAAGGAATAAAGTATACGGAACAAAGAGAGGAAGTAATAAAAAGAAAGGAAGGAAGAAATTAAGAAAGGAAAGAACAAAGGAAGGAATGGAGGAATGGAGGAAGGAAGGAAAAAAGAAAGAAAGAAGGAAAGAAAAGAAGGAAAGGAAGAAAGAATGGAAGGAAGGAAGATATAGAAAAATAAAGAAGGAAGGAAGGAAGGAAGGACGGACGGAAGGAAGGAAGGAAGGAAGAAAAGAAAAGGAAGGAAGGAAGGAAAAGGAAGGAAGGAAGGAAGGAAAGAAGGGGAAGGTAAGGAACGAAGGAAGGAGCGAAGGAACGTTGGAAAGGAGAAAATGCCTGCTATACAGTCTGCATACAATATATGAATAATAACAAACACAAAATCATAGCATTCACAGATACAATAAGTCATAATAAATAAGATATAATTATGCAATGTAGGAATATTACATATACAGAAACTGTCTGTGTATACGAATAAAATATTAGTAATTTATGCACACACGAGTAGCTACAATATACTGACACACTAATTCATATTCACTACAATTTTTAACTATAATCTATAGAATGAAATCGAATTCTAATATATTTGTCAGTTTATTGATGGACCAAGTATATGCATATGCGTAGCTGTATATATATATATATGTATATATATATGTATATATATATATATATATATATATATATATATATAATACATACTAAATACTAAACAGATGTTGGTATAGGCTAAGTTGGCCTACACTAATCTCAATACATGTACATGTATATATAGCAAGTATGCTACCGTGCAAATTATAGGCCTATATATATATATACACATGTATATGGTACCAGTACAAAGATGCGCATACATAATTATGTACTTGTGTGGATTTATATATATATAAGCATTGTATATATATATATATATATGCAAAAGTATGCATACTTTGCATTTTGCTACAAGGGTTCATATATATACATATATATATAAATATATATATGTATATATATATTCAATTATTCCGACTGCATGGCTTTACTGTTCTATTGAAACATACTCAACGGTTTTTACGCTTGAGAGAATTCTCGCGAAGCGTGTCGCGTCCATGTGCCAATGGCTGTGAACAATAATTATAATAGAGATGAATAAGCCTGTATAAAATGAATATATATATATGTAATAAGTGACTTTACTATATATATTATACATACACACGCATAAACATATATACATACATAAATAATAGTCTATCGAGTCGCATGGCTGCATATCTATAGCCTATACATGACAAAGAAGCAGCAACAGAAATTACACATGCATGTCTATAAGATTTACACCGAAATATAAAGCACACAACGGTTTCGCACAACACACGAAATGTTTATATCAGCATCACCTTGTCATCTTGTGCCATCAGTTCGAGAAACTCTATAGCAACCGTCATCATGACCAGCCTTCTGCAATCTCCACTCCATTCTGTTCAGCGTTTTGTCCATCAGTTCTTCAAGATTCATCATTGTACTCCTCCTGTGTACATCCTCCATCCATCTGGTCCTCGCATGTCCTCTACACCAGCATAGCCTATTTAAATATATATATATATTGTCCTAGAAATGTATATATGAACGAATACAAACATAACACATACCGTATTATGTAAATATATATTTGAGCGATTGACCATTAACGTCATGAAACATATATACTTTCCAATATGGATTCTATTTAAAAGTTCACTTCAGTTGAACATTGAATCTTTATATGCAAGCTCACAATATATATATATATATATATTATATATTATATATATATATTTATATATGCAACAGAATACAATTGAAGAAAGCTTTGTATCAATGCATAACGGAAACTACAGGGTTCATAACGTTAATGGTCAGTGGTCCTGTATATATATATATATATATATATATATATATATATATATATATATGACGACCATGGATGAGATAGAGTTGAGCACTAAATACATAGATCTATGCGAACTCGCACGCACACTCACACCCACACACACTCACATATCCATTTCAATTTTCGTCATCTCATTTAGTCGTGAACGACGAAGATATTCTTTTGTCGATGCTGAATCGTATATACAGGGTGCGGCAAAATAAAGTAATCCCATACGGTTTTTAGCCCATATCTTGGCCAAACATAAGAATTTTCAAATGAAATTTTGCAGTCTCAAAGACAATTCATATTCACGTACATTGGTCAAATTTTTTAAAAATATTTCAAGCAGAACAAAAGTTATATCACTTTCAGTGAGGCTACCCACCGTTTTTTGACGATTCAAAAACGCGACGCAACAAAAAGTTACAAAAAACCAATTTAATTGTGCTGGCCAATATCTTGGCCGAAAGTAATAATTTCGGAATGAAATTTTACAGGCTTAAAGACAATTCATATCTGCACATTGTGGCCAGATTTCAGCAAAATATTGCAAGCAGAATAAAAGTTATGGCACTTTTAAGGAGGCCACCCACCGTTTTTTGACGATTCAAAGACGTAGCGCAGCAAAAAAGTAGTGAAAACACGATTTTATTTAGTCTCATCTCAAATAATTGTTATTAGATAGCCTTGATATTGCCAGATGATCAATATTATTACTATTTAAAAAAGAAACAGAGTGTCAGCCTAGCTGCAGGTCACTGAGAAGTCTTAGCAAGATGACAATAAAATTGGTAAATAAGGAATCTGTCAGATTAATCAACAGGTCCATCAAGATCTTTGCAAATAGACTCAAAAGAAGTTTTGGCACTGGTGATGGGCACATTGAACACAAGTTGTGAAGCACTACCAAGTTCATTTGACAACAGTTATTTGAGATGAAACCTAATAAAATTGTTTTTTGTTACTTTTTGTTGCGTTTCGTTTTTGAATCGTCAAAAACGGTGGGTGGCCTCACTAAAAGTGGTATAACTTTTGTTCTGTTTGAAATATTTTGATGAAATCTGGCCATCATGTGTAAATATGAATTGTCTTTAAGACTGTATGGTTTCATTAAAAATTCATATGTTTGGCCAAGATATGGGCAAAAAACCGTAGGGGATTACTTTATTTTGCCGCATCCTGTATATATTATATACATATATATGCAATATATAATATATAAATATACATGCAATACATGTACATATATATGCAATATGTAAGTATGCGTTGATGAGTCGTTGCAAATGAAATCCCTGTTGGCGATCTAATAAGTGACTTTGCCTCAGGCTGCTGCTGCGACTGAATTGGACGACGATGATGATGAAGAGATGTGTCGCCTCACCAAAGGACCCCCTGTCAGCGACCGTGTCTATGGGAATCACCCCCCACCCCACTCGCTCCTCAATCGGATTCAGAGCCTGGTGATGCATCGTGAGAGGGTGCTTCTTTAGATGCTGGACCAACCCGATGATGATGCCATCCATGGCATGGATGCGTGGCAAAGACGCTTTGTTCTCTACGACGATTGTCGTATAAGATGTGGCGTCTCAATTTCGACTTCTTAAAATCGTCGTCAATTGCTTTTTGCCTTCGGATGAGGAGGAGGGAGAGGAGGACGAGGATGCGGAGGAGGAAGAGGATGGGTAGGAGGAGAGAGAGAATAGTATGGGCACAGAGGAGAGAGAGAGAGAGAGAGAGAGAGAGAGAGAGAGAACTTAGAGTATAGAGAGACACGAGAAAGGTACGTGAGCTTCTGACAATGGAGATGGCGTATTAATCTCTGCATGATCCAATGCCCTTGGGTAGATATTTTGCCTCGATGCAGAAGCTCAGACAGAAGGATCAGACAAGGGGAAGGAAGAGGGAGACGTACAGAGAGAGAGAGAGAGAGAGAGAGAGAGAGAGAGAGAGAGGAGAGAGGAGAGAGAGAGAGAGAGAGACGTATATAGGCAGACATACAGAAACAGAACATTGGAAAAATGATGTAAAAAAGTGAAAGAGCAATAGGGACATAAATTATATTGTGATGAAAATGGTACACACGAAGTTAAACGTATATACTACAAAGAAACATGTGTAT